>JARHVA010002349.1:0-435000 GCA_037957365.1 Torreya grandis
GCTGACCTCCAATGGTTCTCTCTCAGATTGGCTCCTAACTTGTGACAGCTCCCACTGCTTGGGAAAACTCAGGTTTAGTACATACCATGCACTCAATCTCATTATGTGAATCAAGACCCCTGTTCATAGAACTGTCCAACCATCGGCGTGCCAACCGGTTTCACACAATCATCCTGAAACAAAGTCAACACATGACCTTCCATGTCTCTAGAACACACTCTTGCCAAAGAATCTTGCTGCTCTCAGATCCTCCATGACAAACACCTGAACTAGCTTTACCTTTAGTTCAGCAATACCTGTATATGTAACCCTGCAACAAGCACATCATACAGAAAATAGGATAGTGTAGCTAATACTATCCAACCTGGTAAAGAGAAACACAATGAACAAACCTCCATTGCCCTGCAGCTAATACAAGATCAAATACCCTGATCTTCCATCTCACGTATCTATTTCCGCTCTTCTTCATCCTTAACATCCATTCGTCTCTCAGTGTTTACTTCCAGCTGGCAACACTACCCAAAACACCTATTTGGTTCTCCTCCAAGGAATCACATCCTCATTCAAGCCTAGCTCCCACTGTTTCCTGGATCTACCTGTTCTGCTTCTTCAATAACTCCCTGGTCCTATGCCATAAGTGAGCAACAAGTAGTGTAAAGAAGGGAAATGATGAATTTAAGAACTTACTTACACCTTCAGTCCTCCATATGGGCGCTTGAGACTCCATGACAGCTTGCTGTCCACCCAAAATTCGTCTCAGTGACCGATGCCGGTCACATCTCAGTCTACAGCCGACCGATGTCGGTTCCCTGCGACTGCCTCTCTGCCGACGTCATTTTCCCCTGGCCGACGCCGGTCTCTGTCTGCCCCAAGTCACCGACGTCGGGCTGCACATAGCCGACATCGGTCCCTATCTGGACACCGACGCCAGTTTTCCTGCCGACATCGGTCTCTGTGTTTTTCTTGTGAGACCTGACTTTTTCCCGCGAGCTCCTTTTGGATCAAACCCTTGTCCAAAACACCCTTGCTCTGCTTAAAATTCCCCTGCACCTTGTGCTGAACTCTGTCCGTCACTTTCTCCTTAAAAACCAAGGCTTTCCTGTTCTTGTCACTAACATCGGATTCCTCAAGAAATCTCACCTTCTTCTTCTGCATACAGAAACCACGATCCATGCCTTCCAAATCCGAAAGCATATCCTTTGACTCAAGAACCAGCATCTCCTTCATATCTATGTGACCAAGCTTATCAAGCCACATCTCTAAATCTACAGCTGAAGTAGATAACCCAGAAGAAGAATCAGTAAAACAAGTAGATAGATAAAGTGTACCTACTTTCTTACCTCTAGCTATAACAAGTGTACCCTTGGTAACCTTCCAAGAGTCTGCTGTGAGAGTTACTGTGCAACCCTCTTCACCCAAACTTCTAACAGAAATCAGATTCCGCTTCAGAACTGGGACGTGCATGACCTCCTTTAACACCCATATGTTACCTGTCTGCAGTTTCAGCTTCACTTTGCCTTTGCCAACAATCTGACAAGACTTACCATCCCCTACACAAATTTCTCCAAAATCTCCCTGGACATACTCATGAAAAAATTCCCTATGTGGGGATGCATGAAAAGAGGCACCAGAATCTAATACCCAAGATTCTACTTTATCCAAAGAACATACCAGAGCATCCTGTGCAATGTAACCTGCAGCATCTGCTTCTTCTTCATGTTCTTCATGCTGATCTGTACCCGATCTGCAATCTCTCTTTAAGTTCCCTTGCTTTCCACATTTCCAGCAGGTTATTCTGCCATACCTGGACTTGGATCTCTTGCCCGTCTTCGACCTTGATCTCCCACGCTCTATCTTCTCTCTTGGCCTTCCTCTTCCTTCAACACTCAAAGCATCTCCAGATGATTCACCTGTGCTTTTCCTGCGTATCTCTTCGTTCAAGATTACACTCACAATATCATCCACTTTTAAGACTTTTGAAGGAGACACAGTATTAGAAACTGCCATTACCATACCTTCCCAACTTTCAGGTAATGAACACAAGATTAAGAGAGCTCTTATTTCATCATCAAATACAATATTGACTGAACTTAACTGGTTTACTAAACCATGGAAATCACTAAGATGGCTATGAACAGATCCACCTTCCAACATTTGCAAATTAAATAAACGCTTCATAAGAAATACCTTATTCGAAGCTGAGGGTTTTTCATATAAATTTGCCAAAGATTCCATCAACTCCACCGTTGTCTTACACTGTGATAAGCTGGAAATCACAGATGATGCAAGACTCAATCTAACAGATCCCAGAGCCTTCCGATCAAGAACCTCCCATTCTTCATCTTTCATATCCAAGGGTTTGCTAGCAACCCCACCCAACGGTAAGTACAAATCTTTCTGATACAGATAGTCCTCAATCTGCATCCTCCATAATTGGTAGTTCTTGCCATTGAACTTTTTCATTCGTAGTTGACTGCTTTCTGTCATTGCTCAACTCCCACTCAAACAGAAACCCTGTGAGTACCCTGTAATCAAAACACACTACCCAGATCTACACCAATCTGTTAGTATCCCAACCTAAAGCTCTGATACCAATTGATGGTATCAAGCTTAAGAACTTACAACCAAGGCTCTGATACCAGTTGTCAGGAATCTAGAACAACAAACATGCTCTGATGCCACTAGTTGGGATCTTGCTTCTCAGAAAAAGCACAGTATGATTACCAAGTATAAGCAATTGAATATGCGGAAATAACCAGAAACACAAGTAACTAGAATTCACCAATAGCACAGAATATGAGAGACAATACACTATCTTGTATTAACACTAACAGAAAAGAATACAACAAAGAGCCGCCACACTCTTTCACCTTACAGAGATTCGCCACACCTCAAGTGTTCAGTAATTCTTCTCACACACACTCTCCTACACAAAAAATGGTCCCAACAACCAACTCACACACAGAATTGGTGTTCACCTCACCAACCAGTCAGTAATAACCCTGCCGGTACATCAAGCACTCTATAGCACTTCAAGCTGATCTCTCATGAACCTGCAACAAGCAATTCAAAAACCAAACTTACATGTAGATCCCCAATGAGCTTGCAACAACCTGCAACTCACAGATCTTACAACTAGAAGGAACTCTTCCTTTCTATCTCATACCTTATACAATACATGCCAATGGGTCTATAAATAGATCCCTAACTCAAACAATAACTTAGACTCTTAATTTAGACAATTGTCCTCGCAGCACAAGACTCTAACTGGTCTCAACATGCAAACTCTTCGTTCACTTAACTAACTGTCCATGAAACGAGCAGTTCTGGAACACACAGGCGACCGACGTCGGTCCCTGCTTGTCTGGTTCTGCCGACGTCGGCCGACTTCCTGCCGTCACCGGTGGCCTTCTGCACTGGTCCCTGTCGACGTCGGTCCTGATGCCGACGCCGGTTACTGTAGAACTCAGCAACCATCTGTTCCTCAGTTTGCAAAGGTTGAAGCTTTTAGCTCCACAACCTAACAATCTCCCACTTGGAGATAAACAGCTGCAACCTGTACATGTACCTGTACACCGTCTAGTTTGTTACCTTGGCTATGTATCCATCTTCAAAATCATCCTTGAAGACCAACCACCACAAAATCCGTGGTGCAAACCCTGTCATCCAAATTACCTGCCACATCCACATCTACAACCATGTAGAAATAAACCTGAACTTGCATAGCATGTGCACTTGCTACTAGTCCCTGTAAGAATCCACTGAGCTGACCTCCAATGGTTCTCTCTCAGATTGGCTCCTAACTTGTGACAGCTCCCACTGCTTGGGAAAACTCAGGTTTAGTACATACCATGCACTCAATCTCATTATGTGAATCAAGACCCCTGTTCATAGAACTGTCCAACCATCGGCGTGCCAACCGGTTTCACACAATCATCCTGAAACAAAGTCAACACATGACCTTCCATGTCTCTAGAACACACTCTTGCCAAAGAATCTTGCTGCTCTCAGATCCTCCATGACAAACACCTGAACTAGCTTTACCTTTAGTTCAGCAATACCTGTATATGTAACCCTGCAACAAGCACATCATACAGAAAATAGGATAGTGTAGCTAATACTATCCAACCTGGTAAAGAGAAACACAATGAACAAACCTCCATTGCCCTGCAGCTAATACAAGATCAAATACCCTGATCTTCCATCTCACGTATCTATTTCCGCTCTTCTTCATCCTTAACATCCATTCGTCTCTCAGTGTTTACTTCCAGCTGGCAACACTACCCAAAACACCTATTTGGTTCTCCTCCAAGGAATCACATCCTCATTCAAGCCTAGCTCCCACTGTTTCCTGGATCTACCTGTTCTGCTTCTTCAATAACTCCCTGGTCCTATGCCATAAGTGAGCAACAAGTAGTGTAAAGAAGGGAAATGATGAATTTAAGAACTTACTTACACCTTCAGTCCTCCATATGGGCGCTTGAGACTCCATGACAGCTTGCTGTCCACCCAAAATTCGTCTCAGTGACCGATGCCGGTCACATCTCAGTCTACAGCCGACCGATGTCGGTTCCCTGCGACTGCCTCTCTGCCGACGTCATTTTCCCCTGGCCGACGCCGGTCTCTGTCTGCCCCAAGTCACCGACGTCGGGCTGCACATAGCCGACATCGGTCCCTATCTGGACACCGACGCCAGTTTTCCTGCCGACATCGGTCTCTGTGTTTTTCTTGTGAGACCTGACTTTTTCCCGCGAGCTCCTTTTGGATCAAACCCTTGTCCAAAACACCCTTGCTCTGCTTAAAATTCCCCTGCACCTTGTGCTGAACTCTGTCCGTCACTTTCTCCTTAAAAACCAAGGCTTTCCTGTTCTTGTCACTAACATCGGATTCCTCAAGAAATCTCACCTTCTTCTTCTGCATACAGAAACCACGATCCATGCCTTCCAAATCCGAAAGCATATCCTTTGACTCAAGAACCAGCATCTCCTTCATATCTATGTGACCAAGCTTATCAAGCCACATCTCTAAATCTACAGCTGAAGTAGATAACCCAGAAGAAGAATCAGTAAAACAAGTAGATAGATAAAGTGTACCTACTTTCTTACCTCTAGCTATAACAAGTGTACCCTTGGTAACCTTCCAAGAGTCTGCTGTGAGAGTTACTGTGCAACCCTCTTCACCCAAACTTCTAACAGAAATCAGATTCCGCTTCAGAACTGGGACGTGCATGACCTCCTTTAACACCCATATGTTACCTGTCTGCAGTTTCAGCTTCACTTTGCCTTTGCCAACAATCTGACAAGACTTACCATCCCCTACACAAATTTCTCCAAAATCTCCCTGGACATACTCATGAAAAAATTCCCTATGTGGGGATGCATGAAAAGAGGCACCAGAATCTAATACCCAAGATTCTACTTTATCCAAAGAACATACCAGAGCATCCTGTGCAATGTAACCTGCAGCATCTGCTTCTTCTTCATGTTCTTCATGCTGATCTGTACCCGATCTGCAATCTCTCTTTAAGTTCCCTTGCTTTCCACATTTCCAGCAGGTTATTCTGCCATACCTGGACTTGGATCTCTTGCCCGTCTTCGACCTTGATCTCCCACGCTCTATCTTCTCTCTTGGCCTTCCTCTTCCTTCAACACTCAAAGCATCTCCAGATGATTCACCTGTGCTTTTCCTGCGTATCTCTTCGTTCAAGATTACACTCACAATATCATCCACTTTTAAGACTTTTGAAGGAGACACAGTATTAGAAACTGCCATTACCATACCTTCCCAACTTTCAGGTAATGAACACAAGATTAAGAGAGCTCTTATTTCATCATCAAATACAATATTGACTGAACTTAACTGGTTTACTAAACCATGGAAATCACTAAGATGGCTATGAACAGATCCACCTTCCAACATTTGCAAATTAAATAAACGCTTCATAAGAAATACCTTATTCGAAGCTGAGGGTTTTTCATATAAATTTGCCAAAGATTCCATCAACTCCACCGTTGTCTTACACTGTGATAAGCTGGAAATCACAGATGATGCAAGACTCAATCTAACAGATCCCAGAGCCTTCCGATCAAGAACCTCCCATTCTTCATCTTTCATATCCAAGGGTTTGCTAGCAACCCCACCCAACGGTAAGTACAAATCTTTCTGATACAGATAGTCCTCAATCTGCATCCTCCATAATTGGTAGTTCTTGCCATTGAACTTTTTCATTCGTAGTTGACTGCTTTCTGTCATTGCTCAACTCCCACTCAAACAGAAACCCTGTGAGTACCCTGTAATCAAAACACACTACCCAGATCTACACCAATCTGTTAGTATCCCAACCTAAAGCTCTGATACCAATTGATGGTATCAAGCTTAAGAACTTACAACCAAGGCTCTGATACCAGTTGTCAGGAATCTAGAACAACAAACATGCTCTGATGCCACTAGTTGGGATCTTGCTTCTCAGAAAAAGCACAGTATGATTACCAAGTATAAGCAATTGAATATGCGGAAATAACCAGAAACACAAGTAACTAGAATTCACCAATAGCACAGAATATGAGAGACAATACACTATCTTGTATTAACACTAACAGAAAAGAATACAACAAAGAGCCGCCACACTCTTTCACCTTACAGAGATTCGCCACACCTCAAGTGTTCAGTAATTCTTCTCACACACACTCTCCTACACAAAAAATGGTCCCAACAACCAACTCACACACAGAATTGGTGTTCACCTCACCAACCAGTCAGTAATAACCCTGCCGGTACATCAAGCACTCTATAGCACTTCAAGCTGATCTCTCATGAACCTGCAACAAGCAATTCAAAAACCAAACTTACATGTAGATCCCCAATGAGCTTGCAACAACCTGCAACTCACAGATCTTACAACTAGAAGGAACTCTTCCTTTCTATCTCATACCTTATACAATACATGCCAATGGGTCTATAAATAGATCCCTAACTCAAACAATAACTTAGACTCTTAATTTAGACAATTGTCCTCGCAGCACAAGACTCTAACTGGTCTCAACATGCAAACTCTTCGTTCACTTAACTAACTGTCCATGAAACGAGCAGTTCTGGAACACACAGGCGACCGACGTCGGTCCCTGCTTGTCTGGTTCTGCCGACGTCGGCCGACTTCCTGCCGTCACCGGTGGCCTTCTGCACTGGTCCCTGTCGACGTCGGTCCTGATGCCGACGCCGGTTACTGTAGAACTCAGCAACCATCTGTTCCTCAGTTTGCAAAGGTTGAAGCTTTTAGCTCCACAACCTAACAATCTCCCACTTGGAGATAAACAGCTGCAACCTGTACATGTACCTGTACACCGTCTAGTTTGTTACCTTGGCTATGTATCCATCTTCAAAATCATCCTTGAAGACCAACCACCACAAAATCCGTGGTGCAAACCCTGTCATCCAAATTACCTGCCACATCCACATCTACAACCATGTAGAAATAAACCTGAACTTGCATAGCATGTGCACTTGCTACTAGTCCCTGTAAGAATCCACTGAGCTGACCTCCAATGGTTCTCTCTCAGATTGGCTCCTAACTTGTGACAGCTCCCACTGCTTGGGAAAACTCAGGTTTAGTACATACCATGCACTCAATCTCATTATGTGAATCAAGACCCCTGTTCATAGAACTGTCCAACCATCGGCGTGCCAACCGGTTTCACACAATCATCCTGAAACAAAGTCAACACATGACCTTCCATGTCTCTAGAACACACTCTTGCCAAAGAATCTTGCTGCTCTCAGATCCTCCATGACAAACACCTGAACTAGCTTTACCTTTAGTTCAGCAATACCTGTATATGTAACCCTGCAACAAGCACATCATACAGAAAATAGGATAGTGTAGCTAATACTATCCAACCTGGTAAAGAGAAACACAATGAACAAACCTCCATTGCCCTGCAGCTAATACAAGATCAAATACCCTGATCTTCCATCTCACGTATCTATTTCCGCTCTTCTTCATCCTTAACATCCATTCGTCTCTCAGTGTTTACTTCCAGCTGGCAACACTACCCAAAACACCTATTTGGTTCTCCTCCAAGGAATCACATCCTCATTCAAGCCTAGCTCCCACTGTTTCCTGGATCTACCTGTTCTGCTTCTTCAATAACTCCCTGGTCCTATGCCATAAGTGAGCAACAAGTAGTGTAAAGAAGGGAAATGATGAATTTAAGAACTTACTTACACCTTCAGTCCTCCATATGGGCGCTTGAGACTCCATGACAGCTTGCTGTCCACCCAAAATTCGTCTCAGTGACCGATGCCGGTCACATCTCAGTCTACAGCCGACCGATGTCGGTTCCCTGCGACTGCCTCTCTGCCGACGTCATTTTCCCCTGGCCGACGCCGGTCTCTGTCTGCCCCAAGTCACCGACGTCGGGCTGCACATAGCCGACATCGGTCCCTATCTGGACACCGACGCCAGTTTTCCTGCCGACATCGGTCTCTGTGTTTTTCTTGTGAGACCTGACTTTTTCCCGCGAGCTCCTTTTGGATCAAACCCTTGTCCAAAACACCCTTGCTCTGCTTAAAATTCCCCTGCACCTTGTGCTGAACTCTGTCCGTCACTTTCTCCTTAAAAACCAAGGCTTTCCTGTTCTTGTCACTAACATCGGATTCCTCAAGAAATCTCACCTTCTTCTTCTGCATACAGAAACCACGATCCATGCCTTCCAAATCCGAAAGCATATCCTTTGACTCAAGAACCAGCATCTCCTTCATATCTATGTGACCAAGCTTATCAAGCCACATCTCTAAATCTACAGCTGAAGTAGATAACCCAGAAGAAGAATCAGTAAAACAAGTAGATAGATAAAGTGTACCTACTTTCTTACCTCTAGCTATAACAAGTGTACCCTTGGTAACCTTCCAAGAGTCTGCTGTGAGAGTTACTGTGCAACCCTCTTCACCCAAACTTCTAACAGAAATCAGATTCCGCTTCAGAACTGGGACGTGCATGACCTCCTTTAACACCCATATGTTACCTGTCTGCAGTTTCAGCTTCACTTTGCCTTTGCCAACAATCTGACAAGACTTACCATCCCCTACACAAATTTCTCCAAAATCTCCCTGGACATACTCATGAAAAAATTCCCTATGTGGGGATGCATGAAAAGAGGCACCAGAATCTAATACCCAAGATTCTACTTTATCCAAAGAACATACCAGAGCATCCTGTGCAATGTAACCTGCAGCATCTGCTTCTTCTTCATGTTCTTCATGCTGATCTGTACCCGATCTGCAATCTCTCTTTAAGTTCCCTTGCTTTCCACATTTCCAGCAGGTTATTCTGCCATACCTGGACTTGGATCTCTTGCCCGTCTTCGACCTTGATCTCCCACGCTCTATCTTCTCTCTTGGCCTTCCTCTTCCTTCAACACTCAAAGCATCTCCAGATGATTCACCTGTGCTTTTCCTGCGTATCTCTTCGTTCAAGATTACACTCACAATATCATCCACTTTTAAGACTTTTGAAGGAGACACAGTATTAGAAACTGCCATTACCATACCTTCCCAACTTTCAGGTAATGAACACAAGATTAAGAGAGCTCTTATTTCATCATCAAATACAATATTGACTGAACTTAACTGGTTTACTAAACCATGGAAATCACTAAGATGGCTATGAACAGATCCACCTTCCAACATTTGCAAATTAAATAAACGCTTCATAAGAAATACCTTATTCGAAGCTGAGGGTTTTTCATATAAATTTGCCAAAGATTCCATCAACTCCACCGTTGTCTTACACTGTGATAAGCTGGAAATCACAGATGATGCAAGACTCAATCTAACAGATCCCAGAGCCTTCCGATCAAGAACCTCCCATTCTTCATCTTTCATATCCAAGGGTTTGCTAGCAACCCCACCCAACGGTAAGTACAAATCTTTCTGATACAGATAGTCCTCAATCTGCATCCTCCATAATTGGTAGTTCTTGCCATTGAACTTTTTCATTCGTAGTTGACTGCTTTCTGTCATTGCTCAACTCCCACTCAAACAGAAACCCTGTGAGTACCCTGTAATCAAAACACACTACCCAGATCTACACCAATCTGTTAGTATCCCAACCTAAAGCTCTGATACCAATTGATGGTATCAAGCTTAAGAACTTACAACCAAGGCTCTGATACCAGTTGTCAGGAATCTAGAACAACAAACATGCTCTGATGCCACTAGTTGGGATCTTGCTTCTCAGAAAAAGCACAGTATGATTACCAAGTATAAGCAATTGAATATGCGGAAATAACCAGAAACACAAGTAACTAGAATTCACCAATAGCACAGAATATGAGAGACAATACACTATCTTGTATTAACACTAACAGAAAAGAATACAACAAAGAGCCGCCACACTCTTTCACCTTACAGAGATTCGCCACACCTCAAGTGTTCAGTAATTCTTCTCACACACACTCTCCTACACAAAAAATGGTCCCAACAACCAACTCACACACAGAATTGGTGTTCACCTCACCAACCAGTCAGTAATAACCCTGCCGGTACATCAAGCACTCTATAGCACTTCAAGCTGATCTCTCATGAACCTGCAACAAGCAATTCAAAAACCAAACTTACATGTAGATCCCCAATGAGCTTGCAACAACCTGCAACTCACAGATCTTACAACTAGAAGGAACTCTTCCTTTCTATCTCATACCTTATACAATACATGCCAATGGGTCTATAAATAGATCCCTAACTCAAACAATAACTTAGACTCTTAATTTAGACAATTGTCCTCGCAGCACAAGACTCTAACTGGTCTCAACATGCAAACTCTTCGTTCACTTAACTAACTGTCCATGAAACGAGCAGTTCTGGAACACACAGGCGACCGACGTCGGTCCCTGCTTGTCTGGTTCTGCCGACGTCGGCCGACTTCCTGCCGTCACCGGTGGCCTTCTGCACTGGTCCCTGTCGACGTCGGTCCTGATGCCGACGCCGGTTACTGTAGAACTCAGCAACCATCTGTTCCTCAGTTTGCAAAGGTTGAAGCTTTTAGCTCCACAACCTAACAATCTCCCACTTGGAGATAAACAGCTGCAACCTGTACATGTACCTGTACACCGTCTAGTTTGTTACCTTGGCTATGTATCCATCTTCAAAATCATCCTTGAAGACCAACCACCACAAAATCCGTGGTGCAAACCCTGTCATCCAAATTACCTGCCACATCCACATCTACAACCATGTAGAAATAAACCTGAACTTGCATAGCATGTGCACTTGCTACTAGTCCCTGTAAGAATCCACTGAGCTGACCTCCAATGGTTCTCTCTCAGATTGGCTCCTAACTTGTGACAGCTCCCACTGCTTGGGAAAACTCAGGTTTAGTACATACCATGCACTCAATCTCATTATGTGAATCAAGACCCCTGTTCATAGAACTGTCCAACCATCGGCGTGCCAACCGGTTTCACACAATCATCCTGAAACAAAGTCAACACATGACCTTCCATGTCTCTAGAACACACTCTTGCCAAAGAATCTTGCTGCTCTCAGATCCTCCATGACAAACACCTGAACTAGCTTTACCTTTAGTTCAGCAATACCTGTATATGTAACCCTGCAACAAGCACATCATACAGAAAATAGGATAGTGTAGCTAATACTATCCAACCTGGTAAAGAGAAACACAATGAACAAACCTCCATTGCCCTGCAGCTAATACAAGATCAAATACCCTGATCTTCCATCTCACGTATCTATTTCCGCTCTTCTTCATCCTTAACATCCATTCGTCTCTCAGTGTTTACTTCCAGCTGGCAACACTACCCAAAACACCTATTTGGTTCTCCTCCAAGGAATCACATCCTCATTCAAGCCTAGCTCCCACTGTTTCCTGGATCTACCTGTTCTGCTTCTTCAATAACTCCCTGGTCCTATGCCATAAGTGAGCAACAAGTAGTGTAAAGAAGGGAAATGATGAATTTAAGAACTTACTTACACCTTCAGTCCTCCATATGGGCGCTTGAGACTCCATGACAGCTTGCTGTCCACCCAAAATTCGTCTCAGTGACCGATGCCGGTCACATCTCAGTCTACAGCCGACCGATGTCGGTTCCCTGCGACTGCCTCTCTGCCGACGTCATTTTCCCCTGGCCGACGCCGGTCTCTGTCTGCCCCAAGTCACCGACGTCGGGCTGCACATAGCCGACATCGGTCCCTATCTGGACACCGACGCCAGTTTTCCTGCCGACATCGGTCTCTGTGTTTTTCTTGTGAGACCTGACTTTTTCCCGCGAGCTCCTTTTGGATCAAACCCTTGTCCAAAACACCCTTGCTCTGCTTAAAATTCCCCTGCACCTTGTGCTGAACTCTGTCCGTCACTTTCTCCTTAAAAACCAAGGCTTTCCTGTTCTTGTCACTAACATCGGATTCCTCAAGAAATCTCACCTTCTTCTTCTGCATACAGAAACCACGATCCATGCCTTCCAAATCCGAAAGCATATCCTTTGACTCAAGAACCAGCATCTCCTTCATATCTATGTGACCAAGCTTATCAAGCCACATCTCTAAATCTACAGCTGAAGTAGATAACCCAGAAGAAGAATCAGTAAAACAAGTAGATAGATAAAGTGTACCTACTTTCTTACCTCTAGCTATAACAAGTGTACCCTTGGTAACCTTCCAAGAGTCTGCTGTGAGAGTTACTGTGCAACCCTCTTCACCCAAACTTCTAACAGAAATCAGATTCCGCTTCAGAACTGGGACGTGCATGACCTCCTTTAACACCCATATGTTACCTGTCTGCAGTTTCAGCTTCACTTTGCCTTTGCCAACAATCTGACAAGACTTACCATCCCCTACACAAATTTCTCCAAAATCTCCCTGGACATACTCATGAAAAAATTCCCTATGTGGGGATGCATGAAAAGAGGCACCAGAATCTAATACCCAAGATTCTACTTTATCCAAAGAACATACCAGAGCATCCTGTGCAATGTAACCTGCAGCATCTGCTTCTTCTTCATGTTCTTCATGCTGATCTGTACCCGATCTGCAATCTCTCTTTAAGTTCCCTTGCTTTCCACATTTCCAGCAGGTTATTCTGCCATACCTGGACTTGGATCTCTTGCCCGTCTTCGACCTTGATCTCCCACGCTCTATCTTCTCTCTTGGCCTTCCTCTTCCTTCAACACTCAAAGCATCTCCAGATGATTCACCTGTGCTTTTCCTGCGTATCTCTTCGTTCAAGATTACACTCACAATATCATCCACTTTTAAGACTTTTGAAGGAGACACAGTATTAGAAACTGCCATTACCATACCTTCCCAACTTTCAGGTAATGAACACAAGATTAAGAGAGCTCTTATTTCATCATCAAATACAATATTGACTGAACTTAACTGGTTTACTAAACCATGGAAATCACTAAGATGGCTATGAACAGATCCACCTTCCAACATTTGCAAATTAAATAAACGCTTCATAAGAAATACCTTATTCGAAGCTGAGGGTTTTTCATATAAATTTGCCAAAGATTCCATCAACTCCACCGTTGTCTTACACTGTGATAAGCTGGAAATCACAGATGATGCAAGACTCAATCTAACAGATCCCAGAGCCTTCCGATCAAGAACCTCCCATTCTTCATCTTTCATATCCAAGGGTTTGCTAGCAACCCCACCCAACGGTAAGTACAAATCTTTCTGATACAGATAGTCCTCAATCTGCATCCTCCATAATTGGTAGTTCTTGCCATTGAACTTTTTCATTCGTAGTTGACTGCTTTCTGTCATTGCTCAACTCCCACTCAAACAGAAACCCTGTGAGTACCCTGTAATCAAAACACACTACCCAGATCTACACCAATCTGTTAGTATCCCAACCTAAAGCTCTGATACCAATTGATGGTATCAAGCTTAAGAACTTACAACCAAGGCTCTGATACCAGTTGTCAGGAATCTAGAACAACAAACATGCTCTGATGCCACTAGTTGGGATCTTGCTTCTCAGAAAAAGCACAGTATGATTACCAAGTATAAGCAATTGAATATGCGGAAATAACCAGAAACACAAGTAACTAGAATTCACCAATAGCACAGAATATGAGAGACAATACACTATCTTGTATTAACACTAACAGAAAAGAATACAACAAAGAGCCGCCACACTCTTTCACCTTACAGAGATTCGCCACACCTCAAGTGTTCAGTAATTCTTCTCACACACACTCTCCTACACAAAAAATGGTCCCAACAACCAACTCACACACAGAATTGGTGTTCACCTCACCAACCAGTCAGTAATAACCCTGCCGGTACATCAAGCACTCTATAGCACTTCAAGCTGATCTCTCATGAACCTGCAACAAGCAATTCAAAAACCAAACTTACATGTAGATCCCCAATGAGCTTGCAACAACCTGCAACTCACAGATCTTACAACTAGAAGGAACTCTTCCTTTCTATCTCATACCTTATACAATACATGCCAATGGGTCTATAAATAGATCCCTAACTCAAACAATAACTTAGACTCTTAATTTAGACAATTGTCCTCGCAGCACAAGACTCTAACTGGTCTCAACATGCAAACTCTTCGTTCACTTAACTAACTGTCCATGAAACGAGCAGTTCTGGAACACACAGGCGACCGACGTCGGTCCCTGCTTGTCTGGTTCTGCCGACGTCGGCCGACTTCCTGCCGTCACCGGTGGCCTTCTGCACTGGTCCCTGTCGACGTCGGTCCTGATGCCGACGCCGGTTACTGTAGAACTCAGCAACCATCTGTTCCTCAGTTTGCAAAGGTTGAAGCTTTTAGCTCCACAACCTAACAATCTCCCACTTGGAGATAAACAGCTGCAACCTGTACATGTACCTGTACACCGTCTAGTTTGTTACCTTGGCTATGTATCCATCTTCAAAATCATCCTTGAAGACCAACCACCACAAAATCCGTGGTGCAAACCCTGTCATCCAAATTACCTGCCACATCCACATCTACAACCATGTAGAAATAAACCTGAACTTGCATAGCATGTGCACTTGCTACTAGTCCCTGTAAGAATCCACTGAGCTGACCTCCAATGGTTCTCTCTCAGATTGGCTCCTAACTTGTGACAGCTCCCACTGCTTGGGAAAACTCAGGTTTAGTACATACCATGCACTCAATCTCATTATGTGAATCAAGACCCCTGTTCATAGAACTGTCCAACCATCGGCGTGCCAACCGGTTTCACACAATCATCCTGAAACAAAGTCAACACATGACCTTCCATGTCTCTAGAACACACTCTTGCCAAAGAATCTTGCTGCTCTCAGATCCTCCATGACAAACACCTGAACTAGCTTTACCTTTAGTTCAGCAATACCTGTATATGTAACCCTGCAACAAGCACATCATACAGAAAATAGGATAGTGTAGCTAATACTATCCAACCTGGTAAAGAGAAACACAATGAACAAACCTCCATTGCCCTGCAGCTAATACAAGATCAAATACCCTGATCTTCCATCTCACGTATCTATTTCCGCTCTTCTTCATCCTTAACATCCATTCGTCTCTCAGTGTTTACTTCCAGCTGGCAACACTACCCAAAACACCTATTTGGTTCTCCTCCAAGGAATCACATCCTCATTCAAGCCTAGCTCCCACTGTTTCCTGGATCTACCTGTTCTGCTTCTTCAATAACTCCCTGGTCCTATGCCATAAGTGAGCAACAAGTAGTGTAAAGAAGGGAAATGATGAATTTAAGAACTTACTTACACCTTCAGTCCTCCATATGGGCGCTTGAGACTCCATGACAGCTTGCTGTCCACCCAAAATTCGTCTCAGTGACCGATGCCGGTCACATCTCAGTCTACAGCCGACCGATGTCGGTTCCCTGCGACTGCCTCTCTGCCGACGTCATTTTCCCCTGGCCGACGCCGGTCTCTGTCTGCCCCAAGTCACCGACGTCGGGCTGCACATAGCCGACATCGGTCCCTATCTGGACACCGACGCCAGTTTTCCTGCCGACATCGGTCTCTGTGTTTTTCTTGTGAGACCTGACTTTTTCCCGCGAGCTCCTTTTGGATCAAACCCTTGTCCAAAACACCCTTGCTCTGCTTAAAATTCCCCTGCACCTTGTGCTGAACTCTGTCCGTCACTTTCTCCTTAAAAACCAAGGCTTTCCTGTTCTTGTCACTAACATCGGATTCCTCAAGAAATCTCACCTTCTTCTTCTGCATACAGAAACCACGATCCATGCCTTCCAAATCCGAAAGCATATCCTTTGACTCAAGAACCAGCATCTCCTTCATATCTATGTGACCAAGCTTATCAAGCCACATCTCTAAATCTACAGCTGAAGTAGATAACCCAGAAGAAGAATCAGTAAAACAAGTAGATAGATAAAGTGTACCTACTTTCTTACCTCTAGCTATAACAAGTGTACCCTTGGTAACCTTCCAAGAGTCTGCTGTGAGAGTTACTGTGCAACCCTCTTCACCCAAACTTCTAACAGAAATCAGATTCCGCTTCAGAACTGGGACGTGCATGACCTCCTTTAACACCCATATGTTACCTGTCTGCAGTTTCAGCTTCACTTTGCCTTTGCCAACAATCTGACAAGACTTACCATCCCCTACACAAATTTCTCCAAAATCTCCCTGGACATACTCATGAAAAAATTCCCTATGTGGGGATGCATGAAAAGAGGCACCAGAATCTAATACCCAAGATTCTACTTTATCCAAAGAACATACCAGAGCATCCTGTGCAATGTAACCTGCAGCATCTGCTTCTTCTTCATGTTCTTCATGCTGATCTGTACCCGATCTGCAATCTCTCTTTAAGTTCCCTTGCTTTCCACATTTCCAGCAGGTTATTCTGCCATACCTGGACTTGGATCTCTTGCCCGTCTTCGACCTTGATCTCCCACGCTCTATCTTCTCTCTTGGCCTTCCTCTTCCTTCAACACTCAAAGCATCTCCAGATGATTCACCTGTGCTTTTCCTGCGTATCTCTTCGTTCAAGATTACACTCACAATATCATCCACTTTTAAGACTTTTGAAGGAGACACAGTATTAGAAACTGCCATTACCATACCTTCCCAACTTTCAGGTAATGAACACAAGATTAAGAGAGCTCTTATTTCATCATCAAATACAATATTGACTGAACTTAACTGGTTTACTAAACCATGGAAATCACTAAGATGGCTATGAACAGATCCACCTTCCAACATTTGCAAATTAAATAAACGCTTCATAAGAAATACCTTATTCGAAGCTGAGGGTTTTTCATATAAATTTGCCAAAGATTCCATCAACTCCACCGTTGTCTTACACTGTGATAAGCTGGAAATCACAGATGATGCAAGACTCAATCTAACAGATCCCAGAGCCTTCCGATCAAGAACCTCCCATTCTTCATCTTTCATATCCAAGGGTTTGCTAGCAACCCCACCCAACGGTAAGTACAAATCTTTCTGATACAGATAGTCCTCAATCTGCATCCTCCATAATTGGTAGTTCTTGCCATTGAACTTTTTCATTCGTAGTTGACTGCTTTCTGTCATTGCTCAACTCCCACTCAAACAGAAACCCTGTGAGTACCCTGTAATCAAAACACACTACCCAGATCTACACCAATCTGTTAGTATCCCAACCTAAAGCTCTGATACCAATTGATGGTATCAAGCTTAAGAACTTACAACCAAGGCTCTGATACCAGTTGTCAGGAATCTAGAACAACAAACATGCTCTGATGCCACTAGTTGGGATCTTGCTTCTCAGAAAAAGCACAGTATGATTACCAAGTATAAGCAATTGAATATGCGGAAATAACCAGAAACACAAGTAACTAAAATTCACCAATAGCACAGAATATGAGAGACAATACACTATCTTGTATTAACACTAACAGAAAAGAATACAACAAAGAGCTGCCACACTCTTTCACCTTACAGAGATTCGCCACACCTCAAGTGTTCAGTAATTCTTCTCACACACACTCTCCTACACAAAAAACGGTCTCAACAACCAACTCACACACAGAATTGGTGTTCACCTCACCAACCAGTCAGTAATAACCCTGCCGGTACATCAAGCACTCTATAGCACTTCAAGCTGATCTCTCATGAACCTGCAACAAGCAATTCAAAAACCAAACTTACATGTAGATCCCCAATGAGCTTGCAACAACCTGCAACTCACAGATCTTACAACTAGAAGGAACTCTTCCTTTCTATCTCATACCTTATACAATACATGCCAATGGGTCTATAAATAGATCCCTAACTCAAACAATAACTTAGACTCTTAATTTAGACAATTGTCCTCGCAGCACAAGACTCTAACTGGTCTCAACATGCAAACTCTTCGTTCACTTAACTAACTGTCCGTGAAACGAGCAGTTCTGGAACACACAGGCGACCGACGTCGGTCCCTGCTTGTCTGGTTCTGCCGACGTCGGCCGACTTCCTACCGTCGCCGGTGGCCTTCTGCACTGGTCCCTGCCGACGTCGGTCCTGATGCCGACGCCGGTTACTGTAGAACTCAGCAACCATCTGTTCCTCAGTTTGCAAAGGTTGAAGCTTTTAGCTCCACAACCTAACAGTTAAATAATCAGAATTTTTGAAGGCTTCAACTAATTTAAAAATAGAACCAAGTTGTGACATAATGAAATCCTAGTTTGGTCTAAAAATGAGGGTTGTGTACTTTTAGAGGCAACTTAATTATCTTTTTGAAGGAAGTAAAGACTCAATAAAACTCTGATTTGGTCTAGGACAAAAAATTGAGCGACTTTAAGCACGTGAGCATTTTGTGAGTGGATTTATGACTTCTAGGAGATAATTTTGAGAAACATGTGCAATAAAAATCAGAGATAAAAATTAAACTAAATGGGAAAGTCACAACATGACCCACAATTAACACAAGTCAAAAAGATTGAAAAAAATTTAAAGGGGTACTCCAAGATTTCTAGGTGAAATCTTGGGGACACCAGATCATATTTTCTTGACACCTTCACATGTGAAATATATAATTCCTTTAAAATTGATCCCTTGGATCTTTTTGCCACACTGAAAAATTGGCAAAGTATGGGAAAATATAGTCAATCTGCCTGGGAGCCTAACTTTGTAAAATCATATCTTTTGACACATTATATCGCATGATCTAGAATTAAGCATAAATAAAATAGGTCCACAAATGATCAAACCCATATGATAATTTTGTCCTCACACCTTCACACATGCAAATTCTAACCTCATCAACATGCTTACTCAACTATATCTATCCATTTTGCAAATTTGGCTAAGTATGGGAAAATAGTGAATTCTAACTAAGAAATCAACTTTGTAACCTCATAAATTTGACCATGCCTCGATACATGACTTTAGATATGGTGAATAATAACTAAAAACTAAAATTATCACAACCATATGAGCATTTCCCCTTGACTCACTCTTACATGGCAATGGTGATGTCATCAAACTATTTATTCATCTTTCCTACCATTGAACCTAAAGTGCCTAGATGAAAACTATGAACAACCAAATGATTTCCACTTGTATACACAAGGTATCAAAGCATGGATCACATATTATATGACCCCTTACACATTCTCAAACCTCAATAATCATCCCTAAGCCTCTCAAGCTATGCCAATACTGAATATCAACCAAACATACATAAGCATACTAAAACAAGTATATTGCACACTTTGTCATATAATAACAAGCATATTGCACACTTTGTCATTATTACTTAGACTATCAAAACACTTCATCCATTCACAATATAACCTCCATGCAATCATCATGACAACTTTCCAACAATCTTCCCCTTTTTCATTGATCTCAACACCCATCAATATATAAATATATGGCTCACCTTCTCTCTCTTCAAAGCACTCCTGCAATAGGAACTTTCTCCTCCTTCGACACAATGATAAAGTGAGAACATACTAATCATAAGGACCTAAAAATATTATAAAAATATGAAAGTACCATCTTATAAAGATGATACAAACTCCTCCTTACTTTGAGCCTACCTCTTCTTGTCTTGACAAACTTCCACTTGTTTCATGCCAACACTCTCTTCAATCAAGCACTGAAACCAATGAAGAAATAACACAAAACCATATAAATATTGATGAAACACATCAATAATCATTTTATAGGGACACCCCCTAATAAATTTGAGCAATTTCAACTTCTGAACATTTTCATATCTCCATACACTATGAAGAGTCATCATACAAGCTAACTAGCCTTGTATCTCAAGCTACCACAAGGACCATCAACAAAACATTCATGCCAATTCAAAAAATATGAAACATTCTCTCAACCAACTTAATAACTCAACATGAAACATACATACCTTACACTTTTGGAGAAACTGAGTAAAAAAACACTCTTCTTCAAACTAGGCCTGTCTAGCCTCCATGTAACCCTACTTGAACCTTGTAGAGCCCATAATTTTTAGTAGAAACATATTAAGGACATAAAACTCAAAATATAGAGCACTCTCATATGCCCCCTCAATAAACCCAATTTTCATCACCAAGATCATCTTCTACGACATACTTCCTTCATAAACTAACTATCCAATTACCCCTCCATAATGATAAAAACTTGAATAATTTGAGAACCATAAACCTTCAAAACTCTATGAAACTTTATTTGAAAACCCATTTATCCTATTCAAAAAATTAATAATCCTTAGACCGTAACTCATTAGGCAAACCTCTTTTCTAGCATAGCCCAAAACTGTAGAATCTCAAAACAAGTAGGGTCAACAAACCTCCTTTTGGTGAACGCATACCTATAAAACTTCTTGCATCCCTGGAAATAACCATCACACATTTATGGACCAAAAATTGATCCTTCATACCTTTGGTAACCTTGACTCCTATAATCCATTTTAGAACCTACAAGCTCTTGAGCACAAACTGGGAAACCTGAGAGTTAACAAAAATCTTCAATTAACACATACATACCTTCAAACCTCAAAAACACCTATAGCACACCTTAAATAAATTCAAAAACCTTTCTAAGCACCAAACACTTCTTGATATATGTATCAATCTCATTAAGCCATCTGGAACCACCCAATCTGACTATGTACTAGAGCCCCTTCACAAACCTCTGAAACAGGCTTATGAACTTATTACTCCCCTTAAAAAAATATGTATGATTGGAATTTATCAAATTGATCACCTTTAATCTAACCTTGTATATTATTCCAATTGAATACCACTATAGCAACACTTCTCCACTTGAAAGGAGTCTCTTAAGAAGCATAGATAGAGACACCTTCTATACCTTAATGCTCTAAAACAAGAACAAATCCTCATCTTCCATCTCCTCCTTATTCAACTAATAATTTTTTTTCTTATTATTCTTCTTCTTTGGCTTAAGAGAAACAACTTCCTCAACCACTATAGCATTCTCTTTTTATTCTATAATTGGATTGAAAATAAATGGAGATAACACTGATTCATTACATACCTTTTCATCTAAAGGATCCTCCTTGCAGTTTAGACCCTCATTAATAGGCATAAAAAACTAATGTTATTTACAAGATACATGCTCAACAATAGCAAGATATTCACTTAGATCCATAAATACCTCAGGACTAGCCTCAACCAATAACTTGGTCTTTTCCTTGAGCTTGATTTCCTCATTCTCAATATGAGTAGACAATGAGACCTCTTGGGACTTTTCAACTTCAAAATCATTCTCCACCATATCAAATAGATTACTTAGACTTAAAGTCTAATCATGACTCACACTTTCCACCTTTCGATTTCATGTGTTAACTTTTCTTCTTTCTTGAACTCTAAGAGCGTGATAAAATCTATTTTGTCTTGTAGGCCTTTGCTTGCAGAACCTAGTAATGTGACCTCTTTGTTCACAATTATAGCACACCATTCCTTTTACAAGAAACATATTTGGACACAAATTTTCAATATGTTTTATGTCATGATAAAAAAAACCTCCCCTTTTTGAAGAGGACTCACCTTGTCTAATATTATGTGGACAATGATTTACAAAGTGTCCCACATCAAGATAGTTAAAGCACTTGATTTTGTTCACATATTTTTACTAATGACCCCCATCATAGTCCCATGAAAATTCATTTCTAATATATCTCTTGTAATATCTATCTCTATGACTAAATTGATTACATAAAAAATAATAACCATTAAATTCTGCATACCTCATGGCATTTAGTTATCTAATCTGATTTGTCTTTACTCTATCAGCACCTTCATTCCTTGTCTGATGATTTGTCTCCAAAGTATGATTGACCTTATTCATATTAGCATTCATTTTGTCTTGAGTTATATTATTTTGTTCTTCTTCATATTCAAGACCAATTCTATCACTAGCATGCTTTTGACCATTCAAAATATTATCTAGATCACATGTGCTCTTTTTAAATCTCATAAATGTCTTCACCTTACTATCTATCTTTTCTAGCTCAAATTTCAAAGATTTATTTTTAGAAACATGCCTTGAACATTCATCTTCTTTATCCTTTAGGATTGTAGACAAGACCTCCAATTGAAAACTAAGATGTTTGACCATATTTTCATACTCCTTGGCATCTTCATTCATTTTTACTTCAAATAAACTAAATTGCTCCTCAAATTCCTTAAGTTTATATTTCATCTTCTTATTGATCTTCTTCTCAATCTTTAGTTCTTCATAAGCATTAGTCAATGAAGTATCATAGTCCACCTCATCTTTATCATCATATAAATCACTCCAAGTAGACCCCTTTTGTTGTGAGCAACTTCCTTCCTTAGCCATGAATAGAGATTCATATTTAGTAGGACCATCATCTTCATGATCATATTTTGAATCATTGTCTTCACTCTCATTTGATGAGCTACAAGCTTCTTTGGTGTAAATACTCTTCTTGTTCTTACGGGATCTCTTCTTATTGTAAAACTTTTTGAACCCTTTCTTCTTGTATTACATCTTATCTTCATTTTGTTCTTCATCATGCTCTTCATCATCTTTCTTCTCATGCTTATGAGGGAACTACCTGTCAAAATGTCCTATCTCCCCACAATTGAAACATTTGTAAGTTAGTTTACCCTTATACTTTCCGGAGCCAGTGTTCAATTTCCTAGTAATCAAAGTAATTAGTTAATCATCATCAATGTTAGATATGTCATCCTCTTTGGATTTATTACCTTAAAACTTTTTCTTAGAATTCATCTCTATCTTGAATGCATCTTTCTTCTTTGGTGGTATGTCATCAGTATTCCTCATCTCATAGGCTAAAGGGTGCCATACAATTGATCCATCTTCAACAGAGTAAGGTCATGACTCTCTTCTATAACAGATACTTTAGGATCAAACTTGGGGGAAAAGATATTAATACCTTTTGGACAATAGTATTCTCTTCAAGGTTTTCTCCAAGACCTCTGATGATGTTCACAATCTCATCAACTCTTTGTAGAAAAGATGCTACAATATCTTCTTCATTCATTTTTAGACTTTCAAACTGCCTTATGTGAGTCTAAATTTAGCAAGCTTAAACTTTGAATCTCCTTCAAAAATGGTCTTAAATTTATCCCATATTTCCTTAGCAGTAGTGAAATGAATTACTTTGGTGAAATCAATTTTTGTAAGACCATAAGTGATGGCATTCATTGCCTTAGAGTCATTCTCAAATAGCTTCTTGTTTATAACACTAGATGGTGGAATAGCAAGAGCAACATAACCATCCAAAACTAATTGACAAACATAAAAACCTAGGGACATAATGTAGGTATTCATCTTATCACTCCAAAATGAATAATTGGATCCATTTAACATCGGTGTTTGTTTAGTAGAGAAATCACATTGCACATTCTAACTAGCCATTGTACCTTGGATCACCTTCAAGTTGTCAATCCTTTACCAAAGGTCCTCATTTTAATACTAATTATTAGAGGTATAATCATTGAGATGGGGGTGAATTAGTGAGCCCAAATAATCCAACTTTAATTATAATCTTTACAAATACTTAATCAGCTAACACAATCATTCATGAAGCATAAATAACATTCATAGTAATGATAAAAAGAGACAATGCAAGATCAATCACAAGACACATACTATATGTCAAAAACCCTCCTAGGAATAAAACCCATTAGAACAAGCTTTGAACTAATATCCTATAAAACAAGATCCAATTTAGACCAGTTGCAACTAATCAAGGAACTACAATCCCTATTTAGTGAGACACAAATCCCATAAGGTACAACCACACCTGTCTAGCTGAGCTGTAACAAAAACCAAATATTTTGACAATTTTTACCTTAAAAGGAGGCTACAATCACCTTAGATGTTGAGATATAAAAACAAAACCTAAAACACTTTCACCTCTAAACTAATGTTAACAACACCTGTTGATGGACCTTGGTTTATCTCACTTCACCTTCCCTCACATTCAAACAATAATCTCTCTATTCTACCAACAAAATTATGACCAATAGGTCATCCCAGTAGTCCTTAATATGTTCTTTTATTTATCTCATCTGTAGGGAACTATACCCTTCCTTCACTCCCCAACACACACACAATTCTCTCTTAATTCACTCATTAGTCTCTCATACAAGTCTAGAACCCAACAACTTTAGTTCTACTATTTATAGAGCAATCTTGTTCAACACCATCTTGGTCAGCCATTAGGCATGTATTAACCCTTAATACATATATCATATGAAGATAAGGCTTAATACAATCTACATTGGTTGTCCATAGCACATATGGGTCACCCTTAAGTAGCTACACCTTTTAACAAGGCACTTGTAGCTCTTATAGGTCTCATAGAGACCCATTTACCTATTAGGCTTACCTTTGAGAAAAATATGAAAACAAGACCACTTCTAATTACATAGGTTCACTCGTTATGTTCCCTAGGACATCTTTAAATTATCAAAATCAACTTAGCTTGCCTTTGTGTATGCTCAAACAACTCAAACATAGACCTTATGTACACCATCACTAAGAATGAACAAATAGTCAAATTCTTAAGTATTGTTCATACTCAAGATAGATTGATCACACTTCCAAAATCCACATCGAGCATCCTCATGGATTTTACATCATGATCCAAGAGCTAATTCATTGTGAAACATCGATATAGCATCAAAACAAGCTCAAACATCTTTCTTGGATCACTCACAGAACATAATTAAACATACATTCAACTTTGGAGCACCATAACTATGTTTGTACATACATTCAAATCTTAAAATCTATATTTCTAGATGCACCTTAGAGTCCTCTACCACTTTGATTTTTATAGAACTAGCAAATTTGTCTTTTATTGAAAGATATAGTCAAAATATAGAGCTCTGGTTTTTCTTATGTTAAATTCAAATATTTGAATAGCAACGATCACAATTAAACTTTGAAAACTTTGCTCACATCTCATGCCATTTCAGCATCAGATCAAATACACTATATTGATCTTGATTGATCTTTAACACATAGGATCCAAGGCTCAATCATTAAACCTATATCACTTTGACCTCATCCCATGCCATCTCAAAATGTTGACTTAATGAGCTCTATTGATCTCTACAGATCAACAAGGTCCTTATCGATCAACGTTCATTATTGATCAAAATTGTACAAACATCCATTCACCATTAAATAATTATCTTGTACCTTTACTCATATGTTAAACATTAATCAGGTTGACCTCATCTCATGCAATCTCAAAATTGTGAATTCATTCACTTCATCAATCTCTGTAGATCAACAAGGTCATTAATGATCAATGTTCACTATTTAATAAACTATACGAATGCCCACTCATCATTGGATCATTAGCCTGTACCTTTGCTCAAATGTTAAACATTGTGAACCTATCCTCATCTTGATGCATCCTGACTTCTTAGATCACTTGCACACCATAGATCTTGTTCTAGCTTTAACACCTTCAAAAATGACTAAGTATGGGAACACTATCAATATGCATGAGTAAAAAAATGTCATCCTTAATAACTTCTTCTATGCTTACCTTCAAGATCTCAAATTTGGACCATATGATCTCTTTCCTTAGGATAATCCAACCATATTAAACATTGATCTTGAAACTCTCACATGTGTTATATATAATGCCATTAAATTGCCTTCTTATCAACTTTTATCACAAAGCCAACCATGTCCAAATCTGCTTGAGAGGCCAACTTTGATCATCCATAACTATTGCCGCACTTTAGCACATGATTTCAAACCTAGCACAAATGATCTCTACTCAAAATTGAATAAACCTATATGATCATATTTTTGTTAGGTTGTGGAGCTAAAAACTTCACTGATGCAAACAGAGGAGGAGGTTACAGAGAGGTTGCTGAGTGTCATAGACACCGGCGTCGGTCAGGCCAATCAACGTCGATAGGATTAGACAAAAAGAGCAACCGATGTCGGTCAGGGATCGACTGGTGTCGGTCACCTCCAGGCAGATAGGGACCGACGTCGATCACCTGTGCAGTTCAGAACTATAATTTTTACGAGCAGTTAGTTAACGAACTAAGTGTTTGCATGTCAAGAGCCAAATTTAGACTAGATGTTGCGAATCTAATTATTGTAATTAGGTGTCTAATTATTGTCTGCATGAGATCTATTTAAGAGACTCATTGGTTGTATTGTAAAAGTGTGCTAATTTGAGTTAAGCAAAGTTATCTCCTTCTGTGTGTGAGGTGAGCAAGGGTGTTCCTCCTAGTTCCACAGCAGTGCCATGTGTGGGTGCTAGTTTTGGAGAATCAGAAGGGTTCTTTAGGTGTGTAGGATCTTGGTCAGCAGGTGTTTCATGACTACATTTGGAGATCTACATGGTAAGTAAGATCATTGATCTGCAGGTGTATGTATGTGCATGATCTAGGTTTAAAGGTGTACAGAACTAGATTGATTTGTAGGTGTACAAGATCAGGGAGGACAGCAACACAATAGAGAGTAGGACAGGCAGGATCTACTTGGAGTACAGTGTGTACTCAGAAAGAAAGCAAGAGAGGAAGGCAAGGCAGTTCCTTCCATAAGTGAAATCATTTAGATTGCAGGTTGTTACAGTTTAGGGGAGATCTACTTGAAGTATGTTTGTGTACTTGGAGTGTGTGGACCAATTGTGGTGTGCGTGGAGCACTGGAGTACTGGTAGTAGTGGATACTGACTAGTTGGAGGTGAACACCAACTCTGTGTTTGAGTTGTGTGTTGGGACTATAAGAGAGAGAGCTTTGAGGCAAGATTTACTGTTTATGCCCTAGACGTGTGGGAGCCCTAGAGGTGTGTAAGGAAGAAGAACTGTGGAAATCATCTTTGTTGTATTTCTTTCTGGAAGAGTTTTAGTTTAAGTTGTGTATTGTCTCTCATATTACGTGTTATTTTTGAATTCTAGTTACTTGTGTATTCTGATTAATTTTTGCATGTTAAGTTGCTTGGTAATCAATTGTGTGCTTCCATATTTCCCAACAAGTGGTATCAGAGCTTTTGGTTGGGTATCTAACAAAGTGGTATCAGAGCTAAGGTTGTAGGGAGCAAATTTTATGTTTGGTTACAGGTCACTCTCAGGGGTTTCTGATTGAGTGGGAGTAGAGCAATGGCAGAAGAAAGTAAGCTAAGGATGGAGGAATTGAAAAGCACGAATGGTCAATTACGGTCTTATGGAAAGAAAGAGTAGGGAAAAAATATTTTTGGTTGGTAGAAGATCAGCATAAAAGAACTGAAGAAGCAGATGTTGTAAGAGTTGTTGCACAAGATGCTCTGGTATGTTTTTTGGATAAAGTAGAATCTTGCTTTATAGATTATGTTGCCTCTTTCCATGCAGCCCCAAGTAGAGGGGCTGGTGTGCCTTGCCAAAGAATTGGTAAAGGAGAAGTGAAGTTGAAATTGCAGGCAGCCAACACACGGGTGTTGAAGGAGGTCATGCAAGTCCCAGTGTTGAAGATATGGCTAATTTCTTCAAAAAAGTTGGGTGATGAGAGATGCATAAAAACTCTTACAGCGGATGCACTTGAATTAACTGGTGGTAAGAAAGCAGATATCCTTTATCTACTTGCTTATATTATTGATACTTCTTTTGTTGCAGAGACGTGGCTTTGTAGGCTTGGTCACATAAGCAAGAAGGAGATGCATGTTCTTAAGCAGAAGACAGATGTGTTTGATAGACTTAAGAACTAGAAATCCTTGGTGTTCTTGGAGGAGATGACGGACAAAGACCAGTGGATGGGGCTGGATACTTTTGAGTAGGGTAGTTTGGACATGGGATTGATTCAAATGAGCTTGCAGGTAAAAATTCATCACTCACAGGAAAACACAGGTACCAGCAACAGTCAAGGGGAATCGGCATCGAATAAATAGGCACCGATGTCGGTCATGTGTAGACCAGAGCCAGTGGTGTCAGGCAGGGTAAGACCGACATCGATCAAGAGGATCGACGTCAGCAATAGGTAAGACTGATGTCAGTCAGGAGGACCGACATCAGCAACAGAAGACACCAACGTCAGTAGGGTCAGTAGTCAGGACAGGCGCATGGAACTGATGTTGATCGGATGCAGACTATGTGGTGACTGAGGTTGGTCACTGTAACAGATTTTGGGCAGACATCAAGCTATCAAAGAGTCTCAAATGCCCATATGGAGGACTAAAGGTGGTAAGTCTCAAATTTGTTGTTCCTCTTCTTTATACTAGTTGTTGACTGCAGAGCAGGAAAGATCTAGGAAACAGTGGGAGCATGGCAGGAATATGATGCAGAACCAAATGGGAGATTTGGTAGGGTTTTTAGCCGGTATGAAAGCACAGAGATGAATCGATACCTTAGTTAAAGAATAGAGAGAACAGACACGTGAGACGGAAGGCCAGGTTATATGGTCTTGAGAAAGTTGCAGGATAGTGGTACAGTACTGATAGGTGGTACCAGGTGGATGACAAAGCAGGGCTTTAGTCAATGTCAGTAGAACTATTGTGTTTGTCTTACCAGGTGGATGATGGTCACAACATTATTCTGTTACTATATGTGGAGGATGGGCTTGGTGCAGGTTCAGACATACAGGGTTTTGCTGAGCTAAGGGTAAGGTTAGTTCAGTGGCATGTCATGAGGAATTTGGAGCAGCAAAATTCTTTGGCATGAGAGACATGGAGATCAAAGGTTGATTTTGTCTCCAGTGAGCGCTGATGTGAAATCAGGTGTTGGCGAGGTTTAGGATGCAGAATCAGAGCACACTAAGGGCTCGACAGTTTAGTGTCTGAAATCACATGAAGTCTAGTATAGACTTGAGTTTGCCCAAGCAGTGGGTGTTGTCAGAGAGTTAGGAGCCAATTCGGGGAAGTGGGTTTTTAGGTATTTGAGAGGGACCAGCAGTAGGGATTCATGTTATGCAGGGTCAGGACTTCACTACATGGATTTGTAGGTTTGGATGTGGCAAGGTACTCGGATGACAGGAGGTGCACCACAGGGGTTGTGGTGGTTGGTCTTCAGGATTCATCTTGAAGAGAGATACAAGCTAGGAAATAGATTAGATGGGGTATATATATAGGTACAGTGTAGTTGTTTATCTCTAAGTGAGAGATTGTTAGGTTGTGGAGCTAAAAGCTTCACTGATGCAAATAGAGAAGGAGGTTGCAGAGAGGTTGTTGAGTGTCACAGACACTGGTGTCGTTCAGGCCAACTGACGTCGACAAGATTAGACAGGAAGAGCAACTGACATCGGTCAGGGATCGGTCAGCGTCGGTCACCTCCAGACAGACAGGGACTGACGTCGGTCACCTGTGTAGTTCAAAATTACAAGTTTTACAGGCAGTTAGTTAATGAACCAAGTGTTTGCATGTCAAGAGCTAAATTTAGACTAAAAGTTGTGGATCTAATTATTGTAATTAGGTGTCTAATTATTGTTTGCATGAGATCTATTTAAGAGACTCATGGGTTGTATTGTAAAAGTGTGCTAGTTTGAGTTGAGCAAAGTTAGCTCCTTCTGTGTGTGAGGTGAGCAAGGGTGTTCCTCTTAGTTCCACAACAGTGCCAAGTATGGGTGTTGGTTTTGGAGAATTAGAAGGGTTCTTCAGGTGTGTAGGATCTTGGTCAGCAGGTGTTACATGACTACGTTTAGAGATCTACATGGTAAGTAAGATCATTGATCTGCAGGTGTATGTGTGTGCATGATCCAAGTTTGCAGGTATGCAGAACTAAATTGATTTATAGGTGTGCAAGATCAGGAAGGATAGCAACACAACATGGAGTAGGATCAGGTAGAATCTACTTGGAGTACAGTGTGTACTCAAAAAGAGAGCAAGAGAGGAAGGCAAGGTAGTTCCTTTCATAAGTGAGATCATTTGGGTTGCAGGTTGTTGCAGTTCAGGGGAGATCTACTTGAATTTTGTTTGTGTACTTGGAGTGCGTGGAGCACTTGTGGTGTGCGTGGAGCACTGGAGTATTGGCAGTAGTGGATACTGACTGGTTGGAGGTGAACACCAACTCTGTGTTTGAGTTGTGTGTTGGGACCGTAAGAGAGAGAGCTTTGAGGAAATATTTACTATTTATGCCCTAGAGGTGTGGGAGCCCTAGAGGTGTATAAGGAAGAAGAACTATGGCAATATTCTTTGTTGTATTTCCTTCTAGAAGATTTTTAATACAAGTTGTGTATTGTCTCTCATATTCAGTGTTATTTCTAAATTCTAGTTACTTGTGTATTCTAGTTAATTTTTGCATGTTAAGTTGCTTGGTAATCAATTGTGTGCTTTCGTATTTCCCAACAAGTGGTATCAGAGCTTTTGGTTGGGTATCTAAAAAAATTCTTGACACCTTCACACATGCAAGATATAATTCCTTCAAAGTGATCACCTAGCTCTTTCTACCACACTACAAAATTGGCAAAGTATGGGAAAACACAATCAATCTGCCTAGGAGCCTAACTTTGTAAAATCATATCTTTTGACACATTGTATCACATGATCTAGAATTAAGCACAAATAAAATAAGTCCAAAAATCATCAAACCCATATAATAATTTTATCCTCACACATTCACACATGCAAATGTTGACCTCATCAACATGCTTACTCAGCTCTTTCTAGCCATTTTGCAAATTTGACTATGGAAAAATAGTGAATTATGACTAAGAAACTAACTTTGTAACCTCATAAATTTGACCATGCTTTGATACATGACTTTAGATATGGTGCATAATAACTACATATTACAATTATCACAACCATATGACCAGATCCCCTTGACTCACTCCCACATAGCAATGGTGATGTCATCAAACTGTCTACTCATCTTTCCTACCACTGAACCTAAAGTGCCTAGATGAAAAATATGAACAACCAAATGATTTCCACTTGTGTACAAAAAGTATAAAATCATGGATCACATCTTATATGACCCCTTGCATATGTTTAAACCTCCATAATCATCCTTGATCCTCTCAAGATATGTCAATACTAAAGATCAACAAAACATACATAAATCATACTAGAACAAGTACATTGCACATTTTGTCATACTAAAAAAATTGTATTTTACACTTTGTCATTGTTAATTAGACTATCAAGGCACTTCATCCACTCACCAAGGAACCTCCATGACATCATCATGATAACTTTCCAACAATGTTATGGATTCATTTCATTTAATGGACTAAATGAATGTATGTGATATTTTTTTACTTAGCATAAATTTTATTAGCTAAAGGGAAATATTTTGAATAAATTTATTAGTTTATATATTATTTATATTTTTACCTAATCTCGCATTCATAACCTTAAATAAGTAATGAATAGATTCCACTAGCTTAATTACCACCATCTATGCAAGATGAGGAGTAATCAATTTAGTGGTGTGTATAAAATTGAGTAATCTTAGAGATGATTTGTTATTTAAAACTTTGGTCAAAGTAAAATTTTGATTAAACATTTTCATTCCATATGCTAATATATTTTTTATATTTATGTGATATCATATTATAATGGGTTTATTTATGGTACATATTATGTATTAGATATCTTTAACACATGGGTTATGATTTGTTACTCTAGATTCTTGCACCATTTTTATCTAACCATCTATGAAGGGAAGGACATCCCCTTGTTTGGGAGATAGTGTGGAGGATCTATGGCCTATGGTTGATGTGAAAAAGTACTTGAATGATGCTCTCCCTCCTAATTTAAGTACTATATTATGGACTACACTTAATATTATAGATTGATATTTGAGTCATGAAGACTCTTGAGTCATGGAGACTCTGCTTCATGGAGCTTTAAATCATGCTTTTATCATTTGAGATATTATTATATGTTACTTAAAATTATAATATTTATACATTATTATTCTATAATAGTGGTTGTCATTTTGTATTAGTCATGGTTGAATTTGTACTATTTCATTTATGATTAGATGTAGTATTTATTAGTTATTTAATATTGTTCATGATTGTTATACCTGTTCATGGTGATCTTTAGCTAAATGGATTATGTATAAACTTTTTTAATTAATTAAATTAATACAGTTAGTTAAATATCATAGATTATATTTCTTATGATGATATCTATATGATGAATATGTGTAATGAATGTTATAAAAATCATTATATTTTGGTAAAACCCAATGGAGTTGTTACATTGTGTTATCAGAGCTAAGGCTCAAACTCTATAACCTAATTTATCTAATAATACAAACTTATTATTCTAATAAGTAGGAATAATAATGATTCATGTTAGACTAGTAGGTGAGGGTACTTCTAATATCGAACCCCTTATTGATCTAAATCAGTTTGCCCCTGAGCAAGCTACAAAGTTGGACCAAACTCTTGCAACCACGTAAGAGACTAGGGACCGAATCATAGCCATAGAATAGGAGGTGCATGGCCATGAAGAGGAGAATGTTCATGAGGAATTTGAAGAGCATCTTGATGACTAGGAACATACTCAAGAGTAAATGCATGAAAAAATGCCATAGAATGTGAGAACTTGAGTAGTTATAGAGTTGGCATGTAACATGGAAAAGGTGAATCCACCCAAGTTTGATAGAACTATGTTGGGAGATGAAGCTGAAACATGACTAACATAAATAGAGAAGTATTTCAAGATTTAGAATTATTCTAAAGTCATGAAATTATTTTGAGAATCTTATCATCTTACTTAGTAAAGTAGAAATTTGGTGGGCAAACAAAAAGATCAAGATGAACTTTGACTCAACCACCACCACTTGGGAATAATTTGTGATATTGTTTAGGTCATGTGGCTTCCATAACTATACTTCAATCAAAATCTTACATATTTTTAGAATCTTAAGCAAAGGGATTTGATAATGAATAAATACTGAGAGTAATTCACCAAGATCCTTAAGTATATTCCTCATTATCAAGTGGATGAGAGGTTCAAAATCAATAAATTCATCAGGAGATTAAAACCCCAAATACACTATGAAGTAGATGTACATGATAGTTCTATTATGGATCAGGTGTTCAAGAAGGTATTCAAGTAGGAATAAAAATGAAAATCTCTTTCCCAAGTCATAGATAAATTCAAAAAAAAATTGAAGTTTTAAACCAACTTTCAAGAAGAAGAACTGGAAGCAAAGGAGTGAAGATTCCAAGGGTCAGTTCAAGAATCAAAATGTCAAGTTTAATAGTGGTTCATGAAATAAGAAACTTGGTAATGGTTTAAATGGTGGTTTCAAGAGAAATTAATAATTTGAGAAGAAAATTCTACTTAGGGGTAATTCATATGTGTAAGTGACCATTATTCTTGAGAATGTCCTCAAGACAAATCTAAGACCAAGGGTTCAGCTTCTTAACAAGGTATGTTTTAGCAGCCTATTCATGCAGCTATTGACAATCGATAAACTGAGTATCAAGCTTCACCCATATAACTATCATGTATTTTGTTCAACCAACCAATTTCTATTTTGATTGATATGGTAGATAAATAATTTTTCATTTCTCTTATAATGCTTATTAAATTATCTATAAAAGTTAGAGTTATGGAAAATGCTTAATTGATATAGTATGGTAATGAGTTAAAGGTTAATGTTGATAAGTGTTTATTCAAATTAGAGATTAAGTTGCCTTAGTTCACTACAATAGTAGATATTTTATATCACAATTGGGATCATATGATGTAATCCTAAGAGTAAATTGGCTTGTGAAGCATAAATTCAAGGTTAACTATTTTCTAAAGAAGGTTGAGTGTCAAGATGATTTCAAAAATTAGACAACTTTAAGGTAAGAAAAGAGAGTTAAAGCCAAGACATATTTATGAAATTCAACTCAAAAAATCTCAAAATAGAGGATGTCAAGTATTTATCATTAAGATAAATGAGATGGAAGAATCTAAGGAACCATATATCAAAAAATATCTTTTTTTTAAAAACGTTCATGACATGTTTCTATAAGAATTACCAATATTACCATCTAAGCACAAGTTTGATTTATTGATTGATACCATACCTAGATTATAACCATAGTCTAAGGTGATATATAGAATGACAACCATTGAGTTGGTTGAATTAAAGACACAACTTTAAAAGTTTTTGTTGAAATCATTGATTCGATGAAGTGTGTCACCATGGGATGTATCAATTGCCTTTGTCAAGAAGAAGTATGGTACTATTTACCTATGTATAGATTACAAGATGTTGAATAAAGTAATTATCAATAATAGATATCTATTTCCATGCATTGATGATCTTTTTGATTAAATATGAGTGGTAATAGTCTTTTATAAAATTTATCTTAGAGCAAAGTATCAGTAGTTGTGTATCTGTGAATAGGATATTCCAAAAAATAGCTTTCAAGACTTGATATAGGCACTACGAGTTCACAATGTTACCATTTAGATTAACAAATGCTCTATCAGCATTTACGAATCTTATGAATAGGGTGTTTAGGGATTATTTGGATCATTTTGTTTTAGTCTTTATAGATGGCATCCTCATTTATTCTAAGGATGAGGAAGATCACTTGAATCATATGGAACTGATTTTACAACATTTGTGAAGGCATAGGTTATATGGTAAGTTATCAAAGTGTGCATTTTTTTAAAAGAAAGTATAGTATTTAAGACATATTATCTCTGTACATGGTATTTCAATGGATCTAATAATATGAGATCCATAATTGAGTGGCTAAAACCAAATAATGTGCATGAGGTAAGGAGTTTCATGGGATTAGTAGGTTATTACTAGAAGTTCATTTTGAATTTTTCTAAGATAAATAATCTAATTACCTCAGTTTAATAGAATAAAAAGAGTTTTTCTAGTTAGATAAGTGTGAGGTAGTCTTTCAAGAACTAAAAAAGAGGCTTACTTTAGCACCAGTGTTAAGAGTTCATGATCCTAATGATCAATTCTTAGTTATTACTAATGCATCAAGGGATGATCTTAGAGGAGTTCTTATGTAGGATGGCTCAATAGTAGCCTATGAGTCTAAGAAACTAAAGCTCTATGAGGTGAATTAGTCCCTCATGACCTAGAACTTGCAGTAATTATTCATGTTTTACAAGTTTGAAGGCATTATCTATTGGGAAAACTATTTAAGCTCAAAAATGATAGCTTGAGACTCAAATACATCTTCACCCAGTTAAACATGAATACTCATCAAAGGTGATGACTAGAATTCTTATCTAATTATTATTAATCATATCAAAGGCAAGGAGAATAGAGTAGTTGATGCTCTAATCGATAAGAGGTACATAGCATTAATGACTATTATTAAAATTAATTTAAGATATCAAGTGATAAAATTATCACTAGGAGATGAATTCTATGATTAGGTCAAGAAAGCATTGTCTGAATATGTTCATAATCCTAGGTATAATGGATTCATGATAGAGAATGATTGTATTTTATGGTATAATTATAAGATGTATGTGCCTGATAAAGAAAATATGATGAGCATGGTGCTTGAGGAATTACACAATGCCCCATATTTAGAACATATATAAGTAACCAAGCTCATTTTTGAGCTTCCACCACTCTATTTCTAGAAAGGAATCAAGAGAGATGGAGTGGATTTTGTGTCTCTTGTCTAGAATGTTATTATGTGAAAGCTAAACATATATATACCAAAATGGAAGTGAAAAGTGATTAGTATGGACTTCATCTAAAGTTTACCAATATCATGGAACATACATGACATGATCTTGGATGTAGTTGACAAACTAATCAAAGTATTACACTTCATACTGGGCTTCTTGATAGATGATGCACATACACTTATGAAAAGATTAGTGAAAGAAGTGTATCGATTGTATGGTTTTCTAGAGAAGATTATTTTGGATCAAAATTTGAGGATGACTGCTAGATTTTGGTTGAATGTAAATTTAGCTTTGGGTTCATAGTTTAAATTTAGCACTGCTTATCACCCACAAACTGATGGATAGACAAAGTGAGTTAATTAGGTTTTAAAAGATATCTTTCATATGCATTACATGGATCAGAAATATAAGTGGAATAATTACCTTCTATTGGTTGAGTTTGATTACAACAACTCATACCAATCAACATTAAATATGGTTCTATTTGAGGCATTGTACAGAAGAAGGTTTAGAAAACCAATCAGTTGGGATAGGTTAAAAAATAGGGAAGTCTTTGGACCTAAGATGCTTTCAAAAATAGAAGAGTAAGTCAAGATAATCAGACAAAGATTGGTTGAGGATAATAATAGGCATAAATGTTATGCTAATCTAAAGAGATAACTAGGTAATTTTATGTAGGTGATAAAGTGTTTATATGGGTTAAGCCTCGAAAAAGCTCGATAAAATTTGAGAAGTCAGTGAAACTTTCACTGAGATAGTTGGGACCCTTTGATGTTTTATAAGTAGTCAATCTTATAGCATATAGGCTTGTATTACCACTAAATCTAGTTATTTTACATAATATCTTCTATATATATTATCTTAAAAAGTATGTTGTTTATCCTTCACATATGTTAGATTAGAATGTTTTATAGGTTCTAGACCTCAAGGTGGTCATGGTAGAACCAATTAAAGTAATTAAAATTCATAAATTCTATTTGCATAATAGAAAAGTGTCATAATGCAAAGTCTAGTGGGACTAATATTTTGAAGATAGTACCACTTGCAAGGACTACTGTATATTATATTATTTTTTTTACTATTGTTTTAAATTCATAACTTGTGTTTGAATAAATATCATCAGGGTGATGACCAACTTTAGGGGAAAGGATGTCACATCTCAATTTCTCTTTAAGCTAAAAAATATGTTTAATTTATGAATTATTATGATTAATTAGTTGATTAACTAATATTTTATTAAATTTTATGACATATGTTGATTATGAGATAGTTATGTGTTGCTTAATTTACATAATTAGTTTGCTATGAGTTAGAATTATTTTTATATTCTATACATTGTGATCATGTTTGTTAATTATACCATATTATTTTATAGATATAATGATGTTTCAGGCTAACTACCTTCATTATTTTGAGGTGGATGCAGGACAGATTTTTCTTTCAAAGTATGACATAAAAAAAGTATCATCAGAAAGGGTGATTTAGATGGAGATATTACGGGATGAAAGAGAATAAATCCAAAAACCCTTGCACACACCACATTATTATTTTATGTTGTATGATTGATTGTTGATAGATAGTTGTAGTATGATTTATTTTCTATTTGAATGATTAATGTGATCTTTCATATTTTTACTAATCTATTTTCTATTAATGATCACATTAATTTGTTTGAGTGATTTTAGTTATTTAATGATCGTACATAGCTTATCTTTTTTGATGTAATTGTTTGGTTGAGTGAGTGAATTCGTAATATTTTACTTATCATACTAACTTATTGGGTATGGTTGTATAATTTAATGATATGATGTTATGATGGATTTCATTATTGTTATTGATCTATAAGATTTAAGTAATAATATATATATATATATATATATATATATATATATATATATATATATCTTAATGTCAAAAGATATAAATAACATTATTTTAAAAATTATTGTATTTGATTCAATATTGATCAAAGGCTTAATATCCATAATACATTAGACACTGATTATAATATTTAAGGAAATCATTGTGTTTTCAAAGTGTTTGTTTGTGATGACATGGTAACATAAACTATAGACTTTAAATACATATTAGTATTGTCCATACTATATATTAAATGAGTAGTCAAATTTTCATAGAAATTTAAGATTAACTAAGTTGATAGTTGTTGCATGGTATAGCATGAAGATTAAGACTTGTGGTTTATTTGATTTATTTGATCTATTTGAGAAATCAATGTCATGCAAATATTTTATAAAGATTATAAAATGATTATTTCGAGATTCTTATGGAAGTCTCAATATAATTAGGGTTTCTAATCATCTGTTGACTTTGGGTTAACCATCATTTGGAGAAAATCATGGAGTTGGTTATGCATTGCATGGTGGTAGACTATCGAGTTGGTTGAGTTATTTTTGCATGTATTATGTGTAGTTAGTTTAATATATCATTAATGGTGGAGAAGAGGATGGTGAGTAAGATAATGAAGGAGAAAGGACTGTGAGGATGAATACAGCATGACACATGACATATAAAAAAGAGTATATAGAAAGATAATAAGGTGATAGTTTGAAGGAAGGAAGAAGGATTATATATAGCTTCTTTGGCATTCATAAATTCACAGGATGGTTTTGTAATTAAATTCTTATGTAAAATGTTGAATGGGTTTTTGAATTGTATGGTTACTAGGGTTTTCAATTGCTTTAAAATTTTGAAAAAATATAAGGGTTGTAAGTAGGGCCCTATGGAAGGCTCAGCCTCCACAGAACCCTATATTCAACCCAGGATAACCTGAGGGATGTATAGAATCCCATGGTTATTTTGTATTTAAATAATCTCAATCTTAAATCCCTTTTTAATTCAAAAACCTCTATTATTCAATGGGAATGAATATCTCCTAATGAGTTTATATGATGTGGCTTAGACTAGTTGTTTCAAACCAGTTGTTATATATTCATTTAAATTATGTAGTAATATAGATTGAAACTTTTGTTAGTTTTAAAATTTGATTATCTAAATGAATTCAAACTTTTGGATATAAAAAATGTGGGTTCATTATACAAAAAGGGACTGTGAATGCACACACACACACACACACACACACACATTAAATCATCAGGATTTAGTGGGAAACTGTGTGTAGTAAATTTAAAAGATGAAGATACTTGTATAAACAAACTTGAGATTATGGTTTTGATTGGATTTGTTTGGATTTAGATTCAAAAAAATTTGTACATACATGGTAAAAGTATAGTTTTATACTCTCGACTATGTTATGTAATATTGTATTATGCATACTTGTTTATATGTGGATTTAGGAATTTTTAGTTTAGTCATATTATGTAACCTAGGTACGGGTAGGTGAATGACTAACTATAGATTATTCATTTGGCTTTATGCATATAAATATACCTAAAAATATTATAGTATACATGACAAAATTTAGTTATAATTATGTTAATTATAAATATGAACCATGCACATATTTATATGTAATTATGTAATGTCATTTATTCAGATTTATCTTGAGATGTGTTAAATTTTTACATTGTCAATAGAAGGACTGGGAATACGAGGTTTAATTGTATATTTTGCATAGTTTTATTTGGCCAAGTCTGAGTTGTTATATAGCTAAACCCGAGTTGGGTATAGTCAACTGAGTGTTTATATCTACTCTTATGTATTTAATTTAAATGTCAAACTTAAATTGATTGACTTTATATATTTGATTAAATATTTTTTGTGGATGAATGAGTAGATGTTTGATTGTCGAAATTCTATGTGTTTTAATTATCAAGCACAATGAAAATTACTCACTATAAGAAAAGGATTATGGGGCCTTTGTTTGACAGTTGAATGTATACTTAATGTATACAGTATAATCTAAGATTAATTATAGTGGATGTCATCTTAGGAGTATATTATATAAAATAAGGTATTATATTGTATTAAATTTGTACATGTGAATTCAACATATATATATATATATATATATATATATATATATATATAGACGTATACAATTGTGGTATGTATAATAGCGTTATTATCATAATAGTGTGTAAATGATGCTTGTACATATTTTAATGTTTATATAAATGTATTAAATTAAAGTATTTAAGAGTTTTAAATATAAATCTCTTTGGACTAGCTTTTGTTATATGTGAAATATGAACAATTAAATAAGCTCATGATATAATATCATTTCACGGAGAAATAACATTATAAATTGTTTATGATTTAAGTAACTGTCAATCTAGATAGATCATTATCCATATGGTATGTTATATTGAGGACTATTTTTTATTATGTTCATTATTTATAATAAACTAGATGTTGTGCATTTATTGCATTTCATTTGACAGATTAAATGAATGTATGTGATATTTATGTACTTATCATAGATTTTATTAGATAAAGAAAAATATTTTAAATGAATTTATTGGTTTATATATTATTTATATTTTTATTGAATCTCACATTCATGAGCCTATATAAGCAGTGGATGAATTCCACTAGCTTAATTAGTGTCATCAATGCAAGATGATGAGTAATCTGATTGAGTGGTGTGTATAAAATTGATCGATCCTAGAGATCATTTATTATTGAAAACTTTGATCAAAGTGATGTTTTGATTAAATATTATCATTTCATATGTTAATATAGTTTACATATTTATGAGATATTATATTACAATGAATTTATTTATGGTGCACATTATGTATTAGATATTTTTAACACGCGGGTTTTGGTTTTTTACTTTGGATTTCTACACCGTCATTATTATCCATACATGAAGGGAGGGCAATCTCTTTATTTGAGAGATAATTTAGAGGATCTATGGTCTATGATTAGTGTGAAAAAGTGCTTAGATGATGCTCTCCCTCTCAACTAAAGTATTATACTAGGGACTACACTTGAGATTACAGATTGATACTTGAATTGTGGAGACTCTGTTCCATGTATCTTTGTATCATGCTTTTATCACTTAAAATATTATTATGTATTATTGAAAATTATAATATTTATACATTATAATATTACAGTAGTGGCTATAATATTATATTAACTGTGACTAAATTTTTACTATTTCATTTATGATTAGGTGAAGTATTTATTAGGTATTCATGATTGTTATATTTATTCATGGTGATCCTTATCTAAGTGGATTATCTATAAAAAATTTAGTTAACTTAATTAATATAGTTAGTTAAAGATCACAATTTTAGGTTTCTCTTGGTGAAATCTATATGACGATTATGTGTAATAAATTTTAAAAAATTTACTATATTCTAGTAAAATCTAGTGGGTTTGTTACTATTTATTTTTTATCTATTTTTTATGATTGTTTCTCAAATATAATGCACTTTCATATTTTGCATCTTCTATTTTGACCTTTTTTTATTCAGCTAAGAAAGTTGAGATAATATCTTCTAGAGATTGAAATGACATTTGATTGTGAGTAAAAAATATTGTTGTATTTGATATAAACTATTAAATAGTATGGATTTGACATCTTCATCCTTAACTTGATATTTGAATTCCACTAGTTGTCTAATTAGACATCCATATCATTAATGTGACTATACTTGTAACTCCATCACTCATTTTGAATTTCAATATTTATAACTTTAGAGAAAATTTTGTATCAACTAATTTAACACCAAAATTTTTATTCAAATTTTCAAAAAAAATTGTGGATGGATTTTGTAAGTCTAAATAATGTAATTCATAATATAAGATGCAAGGCCAATCATGGATTTAGATTTATCATCTTTTATTTTCCATTATAGTAACCTATAAGGATATGTTGGTGATTTATCTTTAAAACCTACTATTTTCGACAAATTTTTGTTCATTAATTTCATATTAATTTTGAGTTTCCAAGTGTGAAAATTGAGATCAATGAATGTTTATAATGGAATATCCATCTTAGAAATTAAAAAAATAACAAGGACATCAGTTACCTTGATAATGAATCTGTATAAAAAAAATGGGAGACACAAATAATCATAGTGCTCACTTAAAGAAAATATCATAGACATGACCCATTTTATGATATATATTTTATTATGATTGACATGACTAAAATTTTGAACTAAAAAAAAATGATATGGCATAATAAACAAAATTTCCTTTAGACACTGATATTGAGACAAGATAATATTAAACTTTAATAAACTTATGAAAATTATTTTGAAAATAATACATATCTATTTATAATTAAACATTGATCAAACATAAAACATTGACATAAAATGCATGAAAAAATAATGATAATTACATGTAGTTCATTACTTGCATTGTGGGTGCTAAAATGGGAGATTTACCAGATAAAAATGACCATACCATATCAAATTCGTATAGTAGAGATGAATAGCCAAATTTACATTGACATTAAATCCATAAGACTACTTCAATCTAGTATAAGTCAATGAGAAATTATTTTAAATAAACTAAACACCTACAAATGCACATGTTAGGGATTATTTTGGTAGCAAATACATTTTTGAGAATTGGATATGTCAAAGAAAAATCAAAACACCAAATTTGAATGCTCCAACAACTTGATAATAATTCCTTCAACACTTGATAATATCTTTTTGATTTCAACGATGAAGATTATATGAATATAAATTGAATCTCAATATTTGACATGGATGAATAAGTTAATGACAAATGATATGTAGACATGGATTGATCGTTCGCTAGACTATAAAAGAAGATCCTAGTAAGAATAGATTACTTAAGAAATAAAAACTAAAATTATTAAATAAATATTTTTAAACATGAATCTCAAAATTTAATCTTGACACATGTATGGACAAATTATAATTCAAATGGAAGTTGTATATAACAACAGTCTTTATAACAACTCCAAACTCATCCCTTTAGAACTAAATACATGTGCCTGAGATGAAAAATATAATTTTCAAAAGCAAAGATAAAAATGGAAGTTTCCTTCACACTTAACATATGCCAAATAAACAAATAAAACATTATTTGGGGCAATAAAAAACTTAGATGGCCCCTACAAATGCATAGTTCTCCATATTGAATTCTCAATAAATTGTTGCTACCCTAATACCAAATGAAAGAGTGAATTGTATTATTCAACAAAATAATGATTACATATATAGTCTAGAAAGCCCTTGATATCAATGATTAAGTTACCAATCAATCCATAAAATTGAGGAGTTGATTATGGTAACTCAACTCACACTACATGTACACACTAACACTTATTTAAGAGTACTTATAACAATTTTTGGAAGGCTTCCTCACATAAATGAGTCCAAAAAAACCTATTCCCATTTTTTTTCAATGAAGTGATGGGATTAGTAATTCTTAAGAAGTCTTCCACAAACATTATATAATATACAACTAATCCCATGAAACTACACACTTAATACATGTTCTTAAGAGTGGGCCATTCCCTATTGGCTTTAATTTTAGTAGGGTCTATTGAAACACATTCTTTAGAGATAATGTGCCCTAAGTAAATAGGTTATGTTGTCTTAGTCTTTGTAAGACAAATCATAGTTTTTGTTCATGCTCTATTTCATTTTTAGAGAAAAAAAAAATGTCATCCAAAAAGACCAATACAAAATGATCTAAAAAATAATTGAATATACCATTCAAAAAGTTCATAAAAGAAACAATGGAATTTTTATGTAGAGTGGCCATACCTTGTTCATAGTGGCCATACCTTGTTCTAAAATATGTCTTACATGCACATCTTCATATTTTATGTAGAGTTATTTTTGAGGATCTATTTTATAAAATACAATAGCATCCATCATTTAATCAAAGAGATAATGAATTCTAGGAATAAGATAATTGTTCTTAATAGTGACTTTATTCAACATTATGTAGTCAATTTAAAGTATCAAGGTTCCATATTTATTATTAATGAAGACAATTGGGATTCCCTAAGATGATAAACTTGGCTTAATCACGCCTTTTTCCATTAGGTCTTGCAATTGTACTTTGAGCTCCCATAGATCTACCACATTTGTTTGGTATGGGGATTTGTAATAAGGTGAAAATATTAGTATAATATTAATAGATAAGTCAAAATATATTTGCGGTAAACCTAGAAGATATTCAAGGAATACATCCTTGAATTCTCTCAAGACTGGGTAGTCTTGCAGAGCAGGTTCTCCTTCTCTGGAAAGTTTATTTAATTACACAATATAGAGTTTTCATCCTTTTCTTACTTCACTTTTCCACTACATGGAGGAAATAATTTTTCAAGTTATGAGTCTCAAGACACCTCGGATTTCCACATGGTTTCCAACATTGTCAAGATGCACCCTTTTTTTTTTAAATTCAATTTTAGCTTGATGATTTTACAACCAATCCATACTCAAAATCAGGTCATAATACCCTAATAGTTTCAAATATAGGTTTACTTAAGTCTTAAATACTTCTAAATCTAGTTTAGTTTTATCCATGGACTCCAAAATAGCCATTCTTTTCCCTGTGCCAAACTCTACCTCCCATCCTTATCTTAATTTATAGGGTTTAATTTTACACTTCTAAGCAATAGAAGATGAAAAGAAACAATCAATTTTACAAAAATCAATTGAAATATCCAATGGAAAACCATTTTTATACCTTTATTCTCTATTTGGGTGGACTATAAGTCTACATTTATGTTATCAACAAGATACACATAGTGATTGGCTAGCTAATTATCCCAAAATTGGGGAAAATAATTTTGGTAATGATTATCACCACTTTCACATAATTACACCACTATTTGAGTAGGAAAAGGTATTGTGTTATCTACAATGGTTGGTCCATGGAAGTTTCCTTGTAGTCGATTAGTAAAATTTGGAGGCTTGAAACCTCTATTTTTATTCTGAAATCTTCCAGAATTAGTATTTTTTATTACAAAGTTATTCATATGGTCATATTTATTGAATTCTCTGTTCACATGAGGGATGGATGATTTAGGCTTAGGATGTAGCCTAGTGTTTTTATACTCTTGTATTGCATTTTAAAGAGACTTATTTTTTTCTTATATATATAATCATCTACAAATGACACTTAAATGCTAAGAGTGTTACTTGAGACCACCCATCCCTTGCTTAGCCCTAAACCTATCTTAAGGCCTATTTAGAGACTTATCTGACCTTCGTGTAGCCATATGCATCCCTAAACATCCCTAAAGTAGTATCATACTTTCAATTTATCATCTTGGTCCCTAGTGCCTTAATTTATGCCACCTCGACACTAGTCCCATAATTTGGATAGTAGCGCCTAATGGCGCTAGTGTCCCAGTTGGGGTACTAGTGTCCCAGTTTGGATGTTATTGTCATTTTCCCTCCTTTTGTCTCCAATAGATATATTTTCAAATTATCAACTACCTAGGGTCAACCTAGACCTCTTTTTAGACCTACACAAGCACAAGCACAAGAATAATGTATATACATAACTTTTAGCCCTTTATCAACTAGATGGAAATCAAATGCAAAATACACAAACAAACTTAGAACAAATTATACACAATCAATGTTATCAATCTTTATTCTGCCCTACTTATGCATATAGCCATTAAAACATTCCTAAGCTCATATTAATTAGATTTTCAGTCTCAAGAACATTTAAAGCACTCAAGCCAACATTCATACTATCTTCACTTAAACTTTCACTAATAGTTAGATGATGAGAACTACATTGGGATTGATACCTCTTCAGAATATTGGTATGTAGGAAACTCTCATCATAGTGGGGTGTTGAGGATGTCTAGCCTACTCCACTAACAACACACATGCTACTTGTGACAACTAGATGCCCTAAAAATATGAAGGTTTAGGGTTTGCATATAAAATCAGACAAAATAGATCACCTATAGGGAACCAAAACTCATGCACATAGTAACATGCTTGGCAGACCCAAACATGGGTGTACCCAAAAGCTTGAAATAGTTCTGCATAAAGGACACTAGTGACAAAACAAAGACACCATCACCACATGGCACTATTATATAATTAGGGCACTATTATCTAAAAGGGTTTTAATACTTGGTTCCTATCCATGACACTCAGATTAGCTCCTATCCCATTTTGTAGCCTCCATATCTCCCATCTCAACCAATTTTTAGCTAAGTAATTGTTTACATTATTTATTTATATTTTTAGAAAGATAAAACTATGTAAATTATGTTACAAATAAGTGGTTGTATTTATTATATATTTCTACCCTCATTTACTATACTCAAACCTTTTAACAACCTAGGGGTTAAACTCCATAACCCTAAAAAGTTAACTCTTTTGGTGAGCCCAACTTACTTTGAATACTACTCAAATCCTAACTGTAAATCTTACTAAGTTTTGTATCTTTGATTTTCCCATTTTCATTGGTTGTGTTAAGCTTTTTAGATTTCATACATAATGTTTTATTATCCTTATTTCACTTTGTTTACTATATGCCATCTAAAAAAGTTATCTCTCTTGTGTTAGGCTTAGCAGTAGTCCTATTGAGCATACTCAAATTCTTTTTGTTTGATCTTATACCATGCATAAAGGATCAGTTACAACTCCCATCATTGATATTCATACCCTGATTATGTGGATTTTAATGATAATGCATCTGAAGATGAACATTACAATCATGATCAAGATGATAGACAAGAGGGGAATCGGGACACTCTCCCCCCACTTAACAATGAAAATCTTATAGTCAATAAGGATGAAATTTTATAGAGTTTCAGAGATAGACTTTGCTAACAATCCCATGATCATGAGTGAATTATGCAAGCCATAATAGAAATAAAAAACAAATCAAATAATGGTCAATCTTCTACTCCCCCAGTATCAATATTATTACACCTACTTTAGGGGTAACTCAACTTGTATAATGTCCTATTTTAACTCAACAACCTTCAGTAGTAGATACACCTCATATGGCTAGTTTCTCATCTCTATATTTACAATCCCTTATGCATGAGATTCATTCTTTTTAGGCTAAGGTGTTACATCTTGATTAGGGAACTAATAGGCCATCACATGCCTTGGATTCTCATGTTATTTTACATACGCCTTTGGGACATCACATAGTAGCAACTCCTTTGCCATCCAGATTCATGAAACTTAAGCTTACATTGTATGATGGTAAAGGTGACCCGGAGCACCATCAATGAGATTTTCATGTAGCATGTTTGGATTACGTGTCTAATGATTGGCTTCTTACCAAGTTGTTTCCACATAATCTAAAAGACTATGCCTTATAGTGGTTTTATGATATTTTAAATCAATCTATCACCACATTCAATTCATTGGAAGATATGTTTTTATAACACTTTTCAATTAACATTTGTGATAAGATATCATATGATCGGGTAGCACAACTAAACAAAAAATCCAATGAGCCTATTGTTGAATATGTCTTGAAATATAAAACCATATTAGTAAAGATGACTAGGCCCATGGAAGATAGAGGACTCTAATACATATTCAAACAGAGCTACTACCAGCATTACATGAAGCTATCTTTTTCAAGAAGTTTCCAACCTTCACATATTTAGTCCACATAGTGAAAGAAAGGGAATTCAAGCTTCTCTCTATAAGAAAATTAAAATATTCAAGTGAATCAAAATCAATTACTAAGAGTTATAATAAGCCTCCATACAAAGTAAGGGCCACTAAAAATAAGAGTGGTTCAAAGGCCACAGTTAACATAACTTCATATCCACCTCCTTGCTTGGTTTTATCATTCCCTCCATGGAGAGTTTTCACGAATCCTCTAGAGACATCAGACATGTTCTAAAACAATTCTTGGAATACAATGTCCTATCTCTCCCTCCCATGAAAGAGGTTGATACAACACTACCCCTTTCAAAAAACTATGAGTCTAATAAATTATACGACTATCATAGGGCACTAAGTTATACTACAAAAAGATGCATCACCTTGAAATATAAGATATAAGATTTGATAGAGGCCAATTGTAGACACCTAATATTATTTAGTGTCATCCTACCGAGATAGAGAATTTTCCACCACATTCTCTTTTCCTTTCTTATATATTATTTCAAAGTCATAGCCTAACATTTTAGTTACCCATTTTTGTTTTTCAAATGATAATCATTGTTCCAAAAAACAGTTGAGTCTATCATGATCAATGTTTACCTGAAAATGATGACCCATCAGATATGATCTCCATTTCTTTATTACATGAAAAATAGACATCATATCTTTCTTATATATTAGTTTGAGCCTTTTTTTCCATTAAGTTGGCAAATTTAAAATTCCATTAGTTTGTATTCTTTCATGAGTACATCCCCCATGCCATATCCTGATACATCACACTCCACAACAAAAAATTTAAAAAAAATAAGAGTATCCAAAATTGGAGTTGTGCACATTACCATTTTCAACTATTCAAATGGTTTGGTAGTTGAATCAGTCCAATGGAAAGAGTCTTTATTTAGTAAAGAGTTGAGTGGGGCTATAATGCTACCATAATTTTTGACAAACCTATGATAGTAACTAGTTAGCCCCCGAAATCCATGGATGTTCTTGAGGGTCTTGGAAACCTACCACTCCATCATTGCTTAGATTTTATTAGGATCAACTTTCACTCCCTCATGTGAAACAATATGACCCAAGTACTCCACCTCTTGGACACCAAAAGCACATTTGAAAGGTTTGGCATAAAGTTGATATTGTTTTAAAACTGAAAAGACCTATTTCACATGATTTAAATGGTCTTCTCAATTTGTACTATAGATGAGGATATCATCAAAAAATACTAATACAAACTTTCCCAAAAATGACTTAAAAATAATATTCATCAAACTCTAAAATGTAGCTAGTGCATTTGTGAAGCCAAAAGGCATGACCATAAATTCATAATGGCCTTCATGAGTTCTAAAATTTGTTTTAGGTATGTCCCCATTATGTATATGAATTTGATGATATCTAGAATGAAGATCTAACTTGGTAAAATGAATAGCACCAGGCAATTCATCTAAAAAATCATTAATTAGTGGAATAGGAAATTTATCTTTGAAGGTGTATTTGTTGAATTCTCTATAATCTGGGCACATCCTCCAACTATCATTCTTATTATACACCATGACAATTGGAAAGGAATATTCATTTTAGTTGTATTGTATGTTCCTACCTCTAACATCTCTTGTACCATATTTTTAATTTCACTCTTTTGGGCATAGGGATACTTGTAGGGTCTTATATTGGGTGGTGTACTTCTTAAAATGAGTCTGATGGCATGATCATGTGCACGACTTAGAGGAAGTCATTTTGGCATATTAGCAAAAATAATAGAATGGTCATCCAACACTTTTGGTAAATCAAGATGTGTACACTCCTTAGTTGGTTAAACCTCCATGTAAAATAAGCATACCACAAAACCTTCTATCTTTTTTTGAGAATATTCATCATCTGGTGGGAACTAATCAGTTGTGGAGATTTAATCCATAATCCATGTAGTTTAAAATTCTTTCCTTCTAAATAGAACCTCATGAATAATTCTTGAAAATTCATCTCAATAGTGCCCAAAGTGGTGAGCCATTGTAGCCTAAAACATTTTCAGCTCCTCCCATGGGAATAGAAAACATAAGGGAATTTAACAAAAAATCTTCCATAGCAAGCTTAATACTATGACATTTTCAATAACAGTTGACCAGACCACCATCTACAATCATGACCAAAAATTCTGGAGCTAGGTAAATGAAATAATTCAAATGAGCAGCCAACTTACTATTGATGAAGTTATGTGCACTCCCAGAGTCAATTAACATAGTCACCTTTTATTTCGGGAAAATACAAGGACCTACGGAGTAATAAGAAAGAAATAGTAAAAGGGAATGAAAAAGCTAAATTCAAACTCCCAAGCTTCAATAACCAGACTGCTGATGAGGAAAGAGAGTGGGAAAGTTCTGAAAACATTAGAGAGGAGAGTCTGGAGGAAGGAGGAACAGAAAGTGGGCATTCAAGTTCCAGTGAGGAAGAAAAAGTGCAAGATAAGAATGAGAAAGGAGTCACTATAGAGGAAAAGTCTGAAAACAGCAACCATGAGTCTGAGGAAAACCAGCAAGTGTTTGAGGAAATTGATAAAGATCTAGATGATCTTGCTATGGACCCTGATCCGATTACAATGAAAAGGAAAATCTAGTTCAGGTTGCTAACCAAATATTGGAAATGGGAGCTCAAGTAAAGGAAGTAAGTAACAAAAATGTAAGCCCTGCTGAAACAAAAGAACAAAAATGAATGGAAACGGAAGACTATATTGAAGAAGTTGGAAGCAGACCTAAAAAGAACACAGAAGATTGGAGTGACAAAAGGCAGAATGACGAACCTACTAGATTGGCCAATTGCAAAGCTGATGCTACTCTTCAATTCGATTTATAGACGTATAAGGAGATAATGGAAATAAATAGGAAAATAGAAATAATGGAGGGTAAATAGGAGGCAGTTTGGAACAAAATCAATAACATGGAAAAGCAGATGAGGGATATTCCCATAAAACTCAAAGATTATGAGAACAACCTAAGGGAACTCATAAAGGAAAGCAAAATAAAGATGGAGAAGGTAACTTCTAGCATTTGTGTTGCTGCTGTAAACATTGGAAAAAGAGCAAACGAGAAAATCAAAACTTTGGAGGGGCCTAGCAAGAGAACTAGACAAAGCTCAAGAAAAAAATCAATGCAAGAGGGATCTACGCATACGACTGTTGCCATCCAGGACACTATTGTGAAAGGTAAGGAAGTAGTGAAGATGATATTGGAACTAGAAGAATAGTTCCTGGTTCTTTTAGTTGGTTCTGCTAGTTGGTTGTGTTTTCTGGTCTTGGTACCTGGTTTTTTGAACTTTTACTATGGAGTTTCCAGGTCTCTGTAAAACCTGGGGTCTATTTTTGGCTGTTCGTTTGTTAGCTTCAGGTCTTTGTATCTTGGTTTTGCTACTTCGATGAAGTAGGCTTTAGGCTTGCCTGTGGACGTTACTGTTTTATCTTTCTCCTTTTATTCAGGGTTTTGGGGTCCCTTCAAAACCTGTTTTTACCTTAATCTAAAACATAGTCACCTTTTATTTCTTCAAGAACCCCACGACTTTAAGAGTTTAAAGAGTACTAATTCTTGAAAATACATGACAAGAAATAGTAGATTAAGAATTTTTAGATTCATCCTCAAGTTCTTCTAACCCTTCCCTTCAAGCCTCCTTGTCTTCTTCCTCATCATTGGTACCGTTAATGTAAAATAACTTATTTTTATCACATCAACACCCTTTGCTCCATTTTCTATCATAGCCAAAACACAAACCTTTTACACACTTTTCTTCCACTTGTTGAGGTGTCAATCTAGTACACTAATAAAATTATGATGCTAAAAAGGTGCATTTATAACATTGATGAAAGGTCTACATCTGATCATCTTTTTTTCTTCAACCATGTGTGCCTTTCGTATGGTCTCAGATACAGTACTGGGATGAAACATGCAAACCTCCAATTGGATGCTTTATTTGAGGCCACCCAAAAATAGGTCAATTAGATTTTCCTTGGTGATGTCAACCATATATAAAGAGAGATTCTAAAATTGATGAATGTAGTCCTTGATAATCTAAGTTTGGTGAAACTTAGATAGCTTATTGAATTATTTTTTAGAGACATTATTGCGATAGTGGAGTTGAAACTCCTTAAAAAATACCAACCATGAAACTGAGACACCCTTCTTTTTCCTTTGAGCACATAACCAACGATACCAAATGAATGGCTCAAGTTCCAGATAGAGACAGGCCATAACCACTTTTTATGAACATGGAGTTTGATGTAGATCAAATAAATTTTTAATTTGAGTGAGTCAAGTGAGTGGATCATTTCCATCAAACTTGTATAGGTCCACTTTTGGCAACATTGGCTTAGGGCTAGAATTGGTATTGGTATTGTTTGGAGTAAGAGAACCAAATTGAAGTGGTAGAGAATTATTTTGTAGTGATTGAGTTGACAATTTGGCCAATTGATTAGACATTTGTTGTAATTGATCCTTCACGCTATCCAAGTCCCCTCTCAAACCTATAATGTCCACATGAACTCTATCAAAATCATCTTTTTTCACTATGCCCTATAACTCTGACTTAAATTGTTGAACTACCTTTGAAATAGATGGATCAAAAGTTTCATATTCCATGTCATCCTTATGACAAGTTTTTAGATTTTTTTCCCTTTCCCATATTTGTGATTGTTTGGACAAGCCATGCACAAACCCTAGGAGGGTTTTAACCCCAAAAAAATATACTAATAAAATACACCATTGTGATCATCTCACCTAAATGAATCCAACTACTACTATTGTGCACAAGGGTGAAAATTTTAGACACAAAAAAGTGTATCGATAGAATACACCATTGTGATTGTCTTGCAAAGATGAATCCAATGACTACTATTTTGTACAAGGTAAAAAAATTTCCAAACTTTATTTTTTTGTAAAAAACCTCATGAATAAAATTATGGTGATAAAAAAAATCAAATCCTCCCATATCATAAGTTATGTTTTTCGGCCTTCTGATGCTCAAGACGTTGGATCTAAAAAAATATGCTATAGAAACTTGCTCAAATTGATGATTTGATACCACTTGTAAGTAAATTACTTGTTTTATGTATAATATTAGAATTATATAGGGCAAAATTAAGAGTAAAATAAGTATATATATAACAACAATTGGTGAAAAAGCAGAATACTTGAATATTGTGACTAAGCCACTTCGAAGGGGGCAACCTCCATAATAATACAATAAAAATAATAATTCACAATATAATAATAAAAGACTAACCACTACCTCATATATATGCTCTACTTAGCCATGGTTATTCTTTAGGTCGATCATACTAAGAACATCAAGAAATACAACAAGCTAATATAAAGATGTGTAAGCCATAAGTTGGCCACACATATCCCTAGATGCCCTATAGGTTAAGGGCATAATAGGGCTTGACCAATAGAAGGATTCAATCCCAAGTTATCTAAAACCTTGTATTTAAATCTATTATAATATCATGGGATGCTTGCTTGATGGTGGTGAGCTACTTGATGAGGGATAGATGGTCATTTCTATCTATAAACTAACTACAAAGTTGTTCACTAAGTTCATCCCAACTATAAATAGAGCTTGGTCTTAGACCTATATACCACCATAAAGCTATACCTTTGAATGATGAGATAAGGAGATATATGGCCATGTTGTCTTCAACCACATGGTGGATTGTGCACACATGGGATATGTCCTTGATGTGCTCAATGGAGGTGGTCTCATCTTCACCTATGAAAAATGAAATACTCTTGAGAGCTTCAATGGGGATATCATCAGAGTGAACTAGGGCAAGAGGAATACCTCCATTAAATGAAGTAAATGGGTGGATCCTTTGTTGTAAATCTATGATATATATGGGATTTAAACTCCCTCTTAATTATAACACGTGGGTTTGGTCTGATGTAACCCAGAGTTGGAGTCAAAGTGGAGTCATCAGGTGATTATATCACTTCAAAAGAAGGGAAAGTTCAAGAATATCACCCAAATCCTAATATTTGATAATATTTAAGTGCTTATATTGCTTAAACCAGTATATTTGATACTTGGAGTTTTTAGGTGCTTTGTAGAGTGTCTTAAACACTTGAATTGCTAGAGTAGCACTGATCTCTCAGCCAAATTTTAAACTTTACTATAACATGCATGCCAAAAACTATTACCACTCCAACCATGCACCTATTGAATTGGAATAATTGGTTAAGTGAGACAATGGGATCATCCCTGAAGGTTTAGGAAACTTGTGCTCCTTGGGATGAACCTTTGAAGAAGGTCAACTTCCTTTTTATATAAATGCATCTGATTTCGGATCAACATGCACACCTAAAAATATTGAATAGAAATTTATATCTAATCCTATGTATAAAATATTTTATAGGGAAAAGAGATAGGGGGTTGATGAAAGGAAAATAATGATGATGCACCAAGCCTAGATAGAATAACTCCATAAGCTTTAAATAACACACTAAAGATTGCATAGGACAAGAAAATATCAAATAAGCTTTGATATGGACACTTAAATTACATAAATGATTCACATAGAGGTGTACGACACAATACAACACTAAGAGGGATCAAAAATGATCGATAGATAAAGTTTGCATAGACCTATAAGCACATAGAACATGACCTGCAAGAGAGGGACAAATTCTTCATAGAGCTGAGAATGAATGGACATAAATGAGAGGAGTGAAAATTACCCACAAGTAGAGATTAACAAACCAAAAATACACATAGAATGCATAACAATAGAGATATTTGAACTTAATTCTCATTAAAATTCAAGGTTCAAGTAGTAAAGGGGATCTTGGAGGGAAAATTTGGGTACTATGCTTAGAAATGTCAACCATTTTACAATGTGAGACCCAGGATTTTATAGGCAATGAGAAGCCCATAGGTCATTGATCAATCTTACCCACTATTGGGGTGATTACAATGATTCGAGGTAATTAGAAGAGGGTGGTTAAGCAAATGGGTAAAAATATATGATAGCTTGAATGCGTGCCTATGATTCCTACAATTAGGCCACATCTCAATTGAATTTCAGTAGTTGAAGGTAATTATGATTGCATTGGTATCACTAGCATCCCATGACCTACGTAGTGAGAACCATATCTCTTTAAGGATGAATTGATATTTTATACTCTGTGTTTAATCCTAGTACACATGCCATGTTTTTTGTGGGTGTCACATGCTTAATCCTACATTGAATTCTACTACCTACCCGATCATTTCCTAGGGGAATTGATCTATAACTTGACTTTGAAAATCAACATGGGTTTGTAGTTAAAAAATTCCCCCAATGGTTTTGATGGTTAGGTGGGCTATCAAATTTAAGCTAGTATATTGATGGTGTGGCCCTATTTCATTCACTATCTCCTTTGTTACTTGACCACATCACCCCTTTAATCTATTGAGCTCTAGCCATAATATATGGCCTCCATGTGTCATCTCCCCAATTATGTTGAGCTAAGTTATAAATTTGTTACTGAGTCATGTGCTAGCTTCTTACTTACCTACACTTTCCCTACGTTTTATCAATCAGCTCTGTCGAGTGTCAATTGGTGCCTTCCTATTTGTTCGGTAATCCTACCACTATGTACTTGGGGACTACCACTTCCACATGGCTCCTTCTCACTCTTCCTTTGTTTGGATGAGGCTTTAAATGTGGTTTTGCATACTCCTCTTATGATGAAGAAAGATTTTTCCTAGTGGTGTCATCTTGCTTACTCGCTTGCTCAAGACTCTGACAAATCTATTGGGCCTACACAAAAATCTCTAGGAGAGTAAGTCAGTGGGATTTCACCAATGGCATCATCCTACTAACACACTAGCCCAAAGGGCTTTGAAATTATATGAATTGTTCTAAGTTGCTAGGATGTTGACCATTTTTTGTAACCATGAAAGAGTAGTAGCCACATCCAATTCAGTTTAATGCTTCAAATCGCCTGTAGGTTCTTGAGTTTTAATCATTTTGGAGGATCTATGAGTTTCAGTCTACTAATAGTTTCATTTTTTTCAAGGAGATGAATTTTAACACTTAGACATTTCAAGTAAGTTTGATGTTACTTCCAAGAATTAGTCAGAGAAAGATGAATCTCATAGTGACCCGATCATTCATCAGATAGCAAAGGAGTTTTCAAAGGGCATGTTTGGATCGAAAGATCAAATTTGGAATAAGTAAAGGGCCTTTCTCATCGAAAAGGAAGGGCCCAAGCAGGAGTTCATCATAGAGAACCTCCCCTTAGAATATAGTAGTTCATGTTATCATTCTAGCAAGTAAGTCTTTGCCCACTTGTGCCTTTCACTCAGTAATATACTTGTGCACAATAGGAGAGATCTAAGAGGTCCTTATTTTGATCCAAGTGGTCTAAATCCCCATGTTTTAACTTGTATATATTAGTTCACAATTTTATTTCCTCTAAGTGTTGTGGCACAGTAGTCTATTTATTATTCTTTCCTCTAAGTGCTTTAGCCTCTTCTTTTTCCTATTTTTTGTTTTTATCATCCATTCAGAGGTGTTTCTCAATTCTTTACAAAGTGTAAGCATGAATAATTGATCTTCATGAAGTTGGTAAAAAGGTGAATATTAATTTAGTTCTTTCAAGGTGGGCCAAGTAGGTTACAATAAGTTTTTGTTCTCAAAATAGATCATTTCAAATGCTTCCATGACTCTATGCCTAATGGATTACTTCAAAGGCTTCTAGTTTTTTTATTAGCAAGCAAGTGGCCCACAGAGGTCACTAGAATATTAACCATTTTTTATCACCATGAAAAAGTAGTAGCTGATCCAATTTAGTTCAAGGATTCAGATCACCTGTAGGTTCTTGAAGTTTAGTCAATTAAGAGGACCTACAAGTTTCGGTCTCCTAGTAGCTCCATTTTATTCAAGGAGATGAGTTTCAACACTTAGACAATTTGAGGAAGTTCTCAAGCATATTGTTGTCTTCCTGGCCTCCCTTTTAGCCTTACCAGTGAATACAAAGCACTCCCAAAGGCCATAGGGATCGCAAGAAAACTTATTAGTCAATTTTAAATAAGTTCTCCTAGTGATGGCTTCAAGAGGTGAAGATATAAAATTTGATGGGCCCCTGATGATGCCTTGATGGCTTCTTAGTTTTTTAGTCATACTTGGACTTAACCATTTCTTTTCAAAGGTCACCCAATGGCATGCATCACTCTCATAATGGTCCTAGACCTATTCAAAATTGTGTTAAAGACTTAGTCAATTTTTAATAAGTTTTTTGGCAAGGCAATGATGTCAACAAAGCCCTATTCAAGTGGGCAAGTGGGATGCTTCCACATGTCATAATCTCGATGACCTAACAACCTAAAATTATTTGTACAAGTTCAAATCCCTCCAAACTAGTAGGTTAGCAAGATGACACCATGTGGTGAAATCATATTACTCTACTCTCCCAGAGATTTTTTTTGTAGGCCTAGTAGATTTTTTAGAATCCTAAGCAATTGGGTAAGCAAGATGATGCCATGAGGTAAAATCTCACTCCACTATAGGAGGAGAAATTAACACTACATTTGAATCCTCAACCAAGAAAAGGAGTGATAAGTAGTTATGTATAAGTGGTAAGCCCTATGTACATAGTGGTAGGAGTGCCCAACGAATAGGAGGGTACTAGTTGACACTCGATAGAGCTAACCAATATAAACTAGGGAAAGGGTAGGAAAGTAAAAATCCACCATATGGCCTAGTTGATAGATCTATAACTTAGCCTAAAGTAATTGAGGAGATGACACGTGGAGGTAATTGACTGCATCCAAAGCTCGATAGATTAAAGGGTGATGTGTTCAAGTAACAAAAGAGGCAATAAATGAAATAGTGTCATGACATCAGTGCATTAGCTTAAATTTGATGTCCCGTCTAGTTTTTAAAACCATCAAGAACTGAATTTAAACTACACTCCCATATTGATTTATAAAGTCAAGTTATAGATTGATTCCCTTAGGAAATGATCAAACAGGTGGTGGAATTCAATGTAGTATTAAGCACATGATACCCACCAAAAATCATGGCATTTGCAATGAGATCAAGCACAGACCATAAAATATCAATTCATCATTAAATAGGTATGGTTCTAACTATGCAAGTCCTGGGTGGATAGTGATCCCAATGCAATCCTAACGGCCTTCAATTATTGGAATTCAATTGATAAATGGCCCATTTACAAGAATCATGGGCACACCTTCAAGTTGTCAGATATTTTGATCCGCCTGCTTAACCACCATCTTCCAATTATCTTGAATCGTTCTAACTATCCCAATAGTGGGTACGATTAATCAATGACCCATGGGCTTCTCATTACCCTCCAATAGCCATATTACCACCTGAACCTTGAATTTTAATGAGAATTAAGTTCATATCTCTTTATTATTGTACATTCTATGTGTATTTTTGGTTTTTTTTTTAATCTTTGCATGTGGCTAATTCTCACCCCTCTCATTGTTGTCCATTACTTTACACCTATGTGTAGAACTTGGCCCTCTCTTGCAAGTCATATTTTGTGTGTATATAGGTCTATGAAGACACTATGTATGGATTTTTTGTCATCCCTTATAGTGTTGTATTATTTCATGCACCTCTATGTGAATCACTTATGCAATTAAAGTGTTCATATTAGATCTTGTGTGATATTTTCTTATCCTATGCAATCTATAGTGTGTTCTTTAAAGCTTGTCGAGTTGTTTTGTCTAGTCTTGGCACATCATCATTATTTATCTTTCAACAACCCCATCTCTCTCTTTTCCCAATAAAATATTTTAGACTTAAGACTAGTTGTAGATTTACATTCAGCTCTTTTAGGCCTACATGTTGATCCTAAATCATATGCATTTAGACTGGATAGAAGCTAGCCTTTTCTAAAGGTTCATACCAAGGAGTGAAAGTGCCCCACACCTTGGGGGATGATCCCATTATCTCACTGAACCAATTCTTCCAATTCAGTGATTACATGGTTTGAGTGATAGCAGTGCCTTTTACACATTTTTCTGCTAAGCAGGTTGAGATGTTGCGATTCTATTTACATCGCATGTAATTTTTTATTTTCATTATTTTATCTTTGAAATCTAAGGGCACCTTGATATCTTGAAACCTATAAAAAAATATGGGAGTGTAATAGGTTAAATTAACCCCAATCACCCTCTTGATGATTGATTATTGATTACGTATCTAGTACTCCAAAGAGGAAAATTAAACCCACGTAGTTCTCCTACCTAGAGTGATTATGCAATTTTACTCCTTGACTATATGTATGTAGCTATAAATATGGATTTGATACTTGATAATGATATATATTAACTCTCTTTGAAATGATTTAAACTTTGTTTATGGTTGCTCCTTGTGAATGATCTTGATTTGAAACGAAAAGGGTAATTTTTCACAATGTGTAATAGTATGAAAGTGCTCAATAGATAGTAAAGTTGTAATAATGAATGACATTTGATGTTTATTTGTGGAAAAACCTTTTGATAATTTTGTTTATCTGACCTTATGAAATTTTCAAGAATACCTAAGATAATAATTCAAAATTTGGAAAGTAAGGACCTTTTCAGACTAGCGTAGACATGTCTCAAAAAATTAAGGATAATTATCTTAAGTTGGAGACAGGTTGAGGGTGGAATATAGATAATTTTATTAAAGTAATGGTATATAAGATTCATGTATTTTATCATAATCCATGTAGTTTAAAATGTGTCAAAATTTAACATTGTCAAATATTTGTGACAAGATTTATATGTCCACATTTGTTTTTGAATGGAGTCACTAATGATGGAAGCTCATTCAATGCATTGTTGCTAAAAATATATTATCACCATCATTTTGCACATCTAGTGATGAAATTCATGTACCTCATGATTCCTATCATGTGATTTATTAGAGTGATCATATCATACAACTCATCATGGAAATCTCTCCTATGAATATTCTTAGGTATATTTCAAATACCTTGTATTTTGTCATCAGCCATCCCTTTTTAATAATGCCAAGGAATTTATCTAGGTTTGCCTCTTATAATTTTCAACTTTGTCTTAAAAAATGATTTTATTCATCATGAAAAAAATTTCCCAATATATTCTCCATGAAATAAGAAGTAACGCCTGTGAATTCTTCCCCTTAAGAATTCTAGACCTCTCTCATATCAAATTTGTAATTTCTAGGACATAAAATGATGCAAATATTTGGAGGAGATTTGGGATAGGTATGTTGAAAAATACATGAGTAAAAGTGAAAAATTTAGTGTTATGGAAAGAAATGGATGAGTAAAATAACTTTTATAGCCAATTGTGGGAGATGAGAGTTATAAATACCTTGGGTGGAAAATATTTACATAATTAGGTGGGTTAAAAAATAAGAAATTAGATACATAAATTATAATTTGTTTTAATTTAACCAACATCCATGTTCTCCACTTAAAACTCTCACTTCTTTGGAATTTTTAAAATAATTTGGGCTCTTGGGGTTTTTAAACACATGCTTATTTAAATCGAATGTATAGAATCTCTAAGATGTCTTCCTAAGCCAAAAAAAAAAACAAAATTCTAGTTTTTGAAATTTTAGTTCATGTGAGCTGATGATATCTCTTGAAATTTAAGCTCTGAAAATTACAATCTAAGTGGACTTTAGAAAGGATGAGTCAGATAAAATGAAGAGTCATTACTTGTGAGCTCATGAGATAGCTTGTAATGAATGCCTAAAAAGTCTGATTTTAAAATTGGATAGTAAATAATGCATCAAATAATCAAAACTTTCATGCTTCATTTACAAATATTTAAATTTGTAATCAAATTCTAAAAAGAAGCATCATAGAATCTAGGATTGGGGGACAACAAGACACTTGAGGTTGATTGTAAGGAAAATGTAATATATTTTACAAGTTACAAGGATTCAGGATTATCAAAACTGTGAGACATATAAGAAAGGAAGACAATCTTCAATTCCCTGATGATTTAACAAAGGATTTTTCAATAAAGGAAATTAAGAGAGAAACTCTTAGATTTGGTGTACAACACATGTAACAAAATTTAGATCTCTTAGATTAGGAAAATTAAGAACCTTTTTACTTGGAAATTTTGACCAGCATTCAATACAATAAATCTTTAATAAATGAGTATTTAAGAAATGTCATTGTTTAGTTAAATTATGAGTTAAAAATACATGAAGGAACCAATTGGTTGAGGAAAGAACTATTATGCACATCCAAGTCTAAATCCATATTTATCTAGTTTACTTTATGTGAGGCTAATACCTTTTCCCTTACTAATTGGTTCTCTCATATCAAACTTTGAATTTTTATAATCATGAGGGCTTATAAAAAGGGGCTAACACCAAATAATCTCATGTCATTTGTATATTCACTTGGACCTACTAGATTAAAACTTATTTGTCCTAATCTTTCATCAATGTTATCCATGTTATCATAATAATCATAACCACTATATGTGTTGGTATTTTTCATCTTTGTATTTTATTGATAATCTCTCTAATAGGACTCGTCAACATATCAATATACCTAAATACACGTCCTAAGGAGTGCACCAAGAAATTTTTTGGGTTAACTCTTGGTAATTTGAGATATATATTTACATACAATTTAGTCATACCTTCGTCACTATCACCCTCACCTCCCTTGAGTCTATTTCCTCTATTCCTTCTATGTGTCCTTATATTAATCTATGTACCCTCCCTTTATTTCCTATTATATTGGCACTATCAATGCATTTTTTATTACATGTTGATCCATGTACTATATCAGCATTGTGAATACAATTTTGAGTCTACCAATGCCTTATCTATTGTATCATGATTGAAAATATAGTATTGGGTCAGCCAGCACCAATGTATCATATCAATCTAAATTCATATTTATTTATAGGGTTGGATCTATATATATAAGATTTATAAATATTATTATCAACACACACAACACTCATTTGTTCAGCATGCACGCACATATTTTCCCTTAAGTATTAAACGGAGGACTTAGAGGATAGAATCTTACTCTTGTGGAGGTTAAGTTTTGCTTAAGTTCATTGAAGCTCAATAGGAGGAGTTGAACCAAGGAGGTTCCCCTTGGTATTTGAGTTCCTAACTAAGTACATTTAGGTCTTCATCCTTTCCATGTGAGGTATTCACCTACAACATATATTTTAAAGTTCGACTAGAGCCAAGAGGGAGATTGATGCCCTAACAAGTCAATCTAATTTAAGTATCTCTATTTATATTCTCTTTATTTTTATTTTATTATTAGATAGATATGTTTTACATACTTTAAGTAAAATGTATGTTTTTATCCTTTCTTCAGTTATCTTTATGCCAAATAAGTTGGTATATTATAAGGTGTTTAGGCTTACCATTAAAACCAAAGTTTAGGCCCTAATCTAGGTCATATTTCCCTAGACTATAACTATAATCAACCGTTGGCAATTCATATATTATTTATTTTAGTTTATTTACTATCTTAAATCTAGGTTACCCTTGTTCATCAATTCCATGCATGTAATTTCCTTATTATATCCTTTATACCTTATTTACAACCATTATTTTACATCATCAATTTTATCTTGGGACCTTATTAGACTTCATATCCAATATCTCGAACATAGGATTTGTAACCATATACCCTCAATATTTAGTGTGGATTACCATCTACTAGATACATTCAAATCTAGGTTGTGTCCCTATCTTTACATGTACGTAGGCTATATTTTGGTCTTTCATTTATATCCTAGTTTATAGAGAGAAAGAGGATTGCTACATAGATCATCTTAGCCAACATACAACCATTTTATTATACATTACTGTGAAAATGAATTACATTCATAAAATAATTTTCAACATCTTGAAAAAATAGATTTAAATGTTGAGCCATTGTAAGTACACAAGGGTGAGCCATTTTTAGAAATTAAAATTACGTAGAGCTTGGGATCGAGTAAATCAAACACAAGGGAGCTAGTGCTATTGGATATAAGATCATGCAATATAATTAACACTATAAAAGTAGATAAATGTATGACTCTAAAACAAAATTTAACCCTATGGGAGAATGCACAAATTAGGTCTTTGTGAAACCCCAAAGAAACATGCAAAATAATTAACCATATAAAAATCATATCTATCAAAAAATGGGTCAATATATAACCCTATAAAATGTGTAAGAGGGAACATGTTCACCAAAATGGTTTATATTAATAGGTTTTATGTCAAACGTATTTTAGCATAAACCATTTTGGTGAACATGTTCCCTCTTACACATTTTATAGGGTCATATATTGCCCCATTTTTGATAGATATGATTTTTATATGGTAAATTATTTTACATGTTTCTTGGGGGTTTCACAAAAACCTAACTTGTGCATTCTCCCATAGGGTTAAATTTTGTTTTATATTCATACATTTATCTACTTTTATAGTATTAATTATAGTGCATGCTCTTATATCCAATATCCTTAGCTCCCTTGTGTTTGATTCACTTGATCCCAAGCTCTAGGTAATTTTAATTTTTGAAAATGGCTCACCCTTGTGTACTTACAATGGCACGCCATTTAAATCTATTTTTTTCAAGATGTTGAAATTTATTCTATGAATGTAATTCATTTTCATAGTAATGTATAAGATATTGGTTGTATGTTAGCTAAGATGATCTATGTAACTATCCTCTTTATCTCTATAAACTAAGATATAAATGAAAGACCAAAATATATCCTACATACATGTAAAAATAGGGACACAACCTAGATTTGAATGCATCTAGTAGACGGTAATCCACACGAAATATTGAGGGTGTATGGTTACAAATCCTATGATCGAGATACAATTCAAATATATAATTAAGCTTAATCAAATCTAAAAACAATAAACCAAACCTAATTAATCAATCTAAATCTAGATAAATAAATCACTAGGATATGGTTTAGATGAGTATACTAATTTGCAAATAATATGGAAATAGCCATTACAATCTAACAAAAAATGTAGAGTATTTGTGGTAAGACAGTGAAAACCCTAAAAAATTGCTATGACCTATGCACTTGTCCACAACAATGAACTCACATTTTTTTTAATGATAGAGCGTAAAAAATAATTTTATGACATCATTCATCAAGTCTGGGGTTTTGAAAACCTCGCTCAATATTTTTAAATTTTGCACCAATCATTGTGTAATTGTTATTTTTAAATCCCTAATAGGGTAGTTACACCAACATAGGATAAGGAAAAGAATTTTTTTGTAAGGCTTGTACTCAAATTCAGTAGGGATTTTAAGCACCTAATAATTATCAATCCCCTTAGAGACATAAAATAATATTAAACATTACACCAAGTAATGTAATAATGATCTAGCAAAGCAGTTCAATGTGATGTAATGTGTCACTAACATGGATTTCAATGTTATAATGAATGCACTATAAGTTTTTTATTATATCAGAGTTGAGTCCAGGTTCTGGATAAGTCGAATGCATGAGTAGAGTGAACACACGAGCCAAGAAAGTGCACAACACAAAATAGCTGAAAGCAAAAATGAAATACACAAGAGAGAATATTGCACAAAATAGGAGCTAAAACACCAATTCCATTCACCCTATCATTACATTGGAATGAGATACATTTATAGGCCTTTTGAGTGCACTGGTGACTCACAAGACAACTTGAGTGGTAGGCTCATCCTCCATGTGTGGAGAGAGCACCAGGAAAACATAGTGGGTTGGAACCTAAGTCGCCTAGGCACTCAAGGGACCAAGTGGGATGAATGATCCCATCCACTCACTATGTGACTCCATGCACTCACATGGGCATAATGATGTCAGGATGACATGATTATGATGTAAGAAATAAGCCTTATTATCTTTATTATCTCCAAAATACACATAAGCTAGGTAAAAGATAAAAGAGGATTAGAAACTCATACAAGGGTAAAACCTCGACACTAACACCCCTCCCTTAACCACAACCTAGGTGAGAAGTGTGAAAAAAGTGGGTCCCAATAACTAACCCTGATGAGGTACCCACGTATAAATAAATATCTCAAAAAGTAGAGATAAAGGAGAAAACCTAGTAGGAAAAACCCCCTTCCAAAAGAGAGACATAAAAGAAGAGAAGAGGCTAAAGCCCCCCTTGAAGATGATGTTGCTTCTGATGTAGACTACATTCTAAGAAGAGCTCATAGATGAATAAACTTACTCTCGGTGAAGGTTTTGGTAAAGATATCTGCAACCTACTCTGAAGATTGGCAAAAACTCAAGTTGATGACCTAACCATGAATAAGATCTTGAATAAAATGCATGTGAATCTCAATATTTTTGGTTCACTGGTGTTGAACAGGATTCATGTATATCTGTATAGTACTCTGGTTGTCACAATAGACGATCATGGGATACCTGATAGGAATGCCAAACTCATATAGAATCCCTTGAAGCCAAATAGCCTCAGTAGCTACAGTAACATCTCCCTATACTTTGCCTCTATGGAAGATATAGAAATAGATTTTTGCTTCTTGCTAGACCAACTGATAGGACTAAAACCCAAAGAAAAACTATAACCAAAATTGGACTTGTGATTCTAAGTATCATCAGCCCAATCTAAATTTGTAAAACCAACCAAGTCAACCTCTGTGCCAAATCAATATTGAATCTTGAATCTATAAGAGCCCTAAATGTAGTGCAAGATCCTCTTAGCTGCTTTTCAATGTACCTCATGTGGTTCCTACATGAATCTGGAAATAAGTCCCACTGTCTATGAAATGTCAGGCTTGGTATGAGTCAAATAGATGAGGCTACCAACTAGTTGTCGATACCAAATGGCATCAACCAAAGGTTTAGAACAGTCAGCCTCAAGCTTGACTCTTGATAAAAAGGGAGTCAAAGATGGCTTGAAATTAGCCATGTGAAACTGAGCTAAAAGATCGAGAGCATATTTGGGGTTGTGCAAGTGAAATCCTTAAATCAGACTGTGAAATCTTGATGTTGAGGAAGTAATACATAAAATCCAAGTCAGTCATGTCAAATCTATCCTATAGAGTCATCTTCACCACTATAATAGATGATGAGGAACTCCTAGTGATCAAAAGATCATCAACATAAAGGACCAGTATCAGTAAAGAATCATCATGTTGTAAGAAGTATACATTTGGGTATGATTGACACCTAGTGAAACCTAAAGTAAGGATGAAGGAATCCATCTTGATTTACCAACGCTAAGGGGCCTATTTGAGGCCATAGAATGATTTTCTAAGTCTAAAAACTAAAGATGAATCCTACACAAATCCATGTGGTTATTCTATGTAGATCTCTTCCTCAAGGTCTCCATGAAGAAAGTCACTCTTCACATCCATATGGTGCACATCCCAACCATGTACTATGGTTATAGCTAGTGTGAATTGGATCGAAGTCATATTTGTAACAGGTGTAAATGTCTCTAAGTAATTGATGCCTACTATCTATGAAAAACCCTTAGTGACCAGTCACACTTTGTACTTATCGATTACCCCATCTGTAGCAAACTTGGTCCAATATATCCACCTACATCAAACCATCTTCCTTCCCTTAAGAAGTGAAGTCAAATCCCAAGTGTGATTTTTGATTAAGGAAGAATATTCTTCTTCCATAGCACTATCCCACTCATGTATGCTTGAAGCCTCTTAGAATGTCTATGGATTTGAAACTAAAGTAAATAAGGCATGTGGACCACTATGATAATTTGCTCGAGTACATTTATCATTTGCTAGATCCCCTACCAAAGTGCCTACACTCTGAAGTGTCTACCTAGCCTAAAGGGGCCCAGATGTGTATGTATCAAGTGTTGACTCCTCATCCTCTAAAACATGATTAGAGGTGGATGTATAAGACTCCACATCATACCCTCATTGTCAGAACTAGAAGAAGAAGAAGACCCTAGCATAGGAACTTGCTCTAAATTATCCAAGCTGGAAGAAAAATCATCAAATCTAAGTGAATCTAATGAAGGATAAGAAGTGTCAAGTGTTGAGTCTTTGGGACTCTTGAAAGTGAACACTTATCTCTATGAACAACTCATGTGTGGTCAGATGTAGAAGATGGTACCCCTTAACACCATCTAGATAACCTACAAAGATGCAAGGCTTGGATTGTGGCTCCATAGCTTTGTGTTTATTCTTTGATATACATGCCATAGCTAGAGATCCAAAAACCCTAGAGTGTTCAACATCAGGATTCCTTCCATGTCAAGCTTCAAAGGCAATTATGTCTTTCAAAGCTGTGTGAGGAACCTTGTTCTAAATATATCAAGCATAATTAATGGTTTCGGCCCAATACTGAGGTACCAAGGACCTAGAGTGAATCATATAGCTGGCCATCTCTTTCCAAGATCTATTATTACATTTTGCAACTCTATTTTATGAAGGATTGGAAGTAACTTTTCATTGCAAATTAATCCCCTCTGTGGTACAAAACTGCTCAAATCTATTGCTGACATATTCACCTCCATTGTCAGTTCAAAGAACCTTGATGGATTTCTCATATTGTTTCTCAACAAGTGCCTTGAAGTCTTGAAAATATTCAAACACTTCAAAATTTTGTTTAAAGAAGTATACCCATGTATATCTTGAGAAATCATCAATGAAAGTGAGAATGTACTTAACCCTTATAAAAGATAGACTAGGAAAAGGCCCAAATACATCATTGTGTACTAACTCTAATGCTTGTGAAGCCCTCCAAGCTTTGCCTTTGTCAAATTTTGCTTCAAGATGCTTCCTAAGAGAGCAACCCTCACAAAGTCCCTTAGAGAATTGGACTTGAGGCAAGCCTATGACCATGTCATTTTTGCTAAGTTATTCAAGGTAATGGTAGTTAAGGTGGCCAAACCACTCATGCAATAATTTGCTAACTCCATTTGAATGAGTCAGTAATGTTGTCAGAGAAGAATTAGGTGCAAAATGTGAGAAGATATATAACATGGCTTGGTGATTTGCTCTACCCACTACTACTGTAGAATCACTATACAACTCCCTGATGATAATTGAATCTAGTAGAAACTCAACCCTTATGTCTTTACTAATGTGAGTGATTTGATACATGGATAGAAGATTGGTTGAAAGAGAAGGCACACTTAAAACATTATTGAATGTTCCTCTTTCTGTTTCAATAGACCCTCTCCCTATAACAGGTATAGAAGTGTCATCACCCAAACTGATAAAAGACATGCTACAAGGATCTAAAGAAGAAAACTCAACTAGTGAAGAGCCCATGTGGTGAGAAGCTTTTGAGCCAATGACCCTTAAAAATGTTAAAGTTGTAACTGCTATAAGAGCTTTTCCCTTTTCTTTCTCTTTCCTCTTTCCCTTTGCCTTAGTAGAATCTTGGTAGATGAATTCTGCTTGACGGACTCAGCGACACCTACATTGCTTTTCTCTAGGAGATGAGTTAGGTGATCTATTTGCTTCTTCATGCATTTGTGTTCATCATGCCCATTTTTCTTACAGTAGGCACACTTAACCTTCTCTTTTTTAGGTTTGAATTTGGAAGAAGAGGCTTCAATGTTGGTTTTGGAAAAGGTTTATTCTTTCTTTTTTCTCTTGATCCTTATCATTCTTCTTCTCTTTGTTTAAAGTCTTTGATTTTCCATTCCCAACAATTAGGGCTTAAGGTTTTGTTGACTTCAGTGTGCCCATTTGAATCAACTTGTCTTGCTTCCTAGTTAAGTCGGCAATGAAAGTATCTAAAGAGGGCATTTTCCATGTAGTGCCCAAAGCACTTTTAGTGGCATGAAAAGTAGAGACAAATACTGGATAGTTAGGACCAAGCTTGGAGAGAATAAAAAGAATTAATTGGTCATCTTTCTTCTTTATCCCACATTCTTTGAACTGCAATATTAAACACTTGAACTTAGTGAAGAAATCCTGAAGGGTGTCAAAGTTGCAAAGACTTAGACTTATGAGTTCATTCTCAAGCTCGTGACCTCTCATCACATCTTGCTCCCCAAATAGATTTCCTAGAATGGTCCTTCCATCATGGGGTGATATGACAGATTCTAAATGAAAAAAGAGATCAAGGGCTACAGAAAGACATAATAGCCCATAGGCTTCATCACTACAGTTATACCACTTAACTATTTCTACATCTATGCTAGGTTTACTTTCATCACCCATGGCTATCCTATACAAACCCTTACTTCTTAGAATGATTGTCATCTTGATTTTACATTCGTGATAGTTAAAGGGAGTTAGTGGGTTGATTAAATTTGAATCCATTTTAGTGTAGAAAAATGTGTTGTAGTAGTGGTGTAAGTTTTAGTTGTTGCAGACAATAGAGAATGCAAACAAAATGGAAAGTGACTCAGAACAACAAAGTAACCCCCTAAACTATGAAATAGTGAACCCCCTCCCAAATGTTGCAAGTGCATACTCAAAAGACATCAGACTCAACCGATAGTGCGTCTAGAGCAATCAGTTTGAGTGTCGAAAAAGATGATTTTTGCAAACAACGAGGACGTCAAACTCTATAAAAAATACATCTAAGGAAGATTTGTATAAATAGTGAGTAATAGAAATAAAATAAATGTTTTGAATGTGAGTGGGTTTGGCCACTTGCGAAACTAGATCTCACCCTCCAGTCTTCGTCGAACGAAAATATGAAAAGTGCCCCTCTCAAAAAACTTTCTTGTCTTTAAATACTCACAATACAATATTGTTTTTATACCAAAAAACAATTAAAAAATGAATACAATTTATTGTTTTTATTAAAAACAATAAAAAAATAGCTCATAACCCCCATAATATTGTTTTAATAAAAAAAACCCACCCTTTAATGAGGTCTAGCTTCCACCAAAAAAAAAAAACCTCACTCAAAGCATTATCATGACCTTTTAAATTTTAATATCATCTTGATATTAAATCATTACTTTATAAAGCCACAAATAAACTTTAAATAAAAAACATAGCCCCCTCTATTTTTTTTGATACCACAAAATTGTGAATGTGTGGTTTCGTAAAGCCACCAAGCACGCACAAATGGTGGTATTTGCCCAAAATGAGGTGTTTCTAGACAAATGACAGAATGGGAGGGTCGTTAGGGAGGCCTGTAGGTGGATGAAGATCACCAGAGATCAGGTACATAGCACGAGCGATGTGGAAGCCAAATTACAGTCTATTTTAGATCAAAAAAGTAGGCTTTTAGATCAGAATACAGTCATTCGGAGTTGTAGGTCCTGATGAGGCCGTGGAACGGGCACTTAGACCCTTGAGAGATCAAGCAACGCTATGGGTGTCATCCAAAACAATGTTTACAGATTAGAACTGAGTCACAAAAAACTACCAAAAATAGGGGTCAATGGATGGTGCCAAATAGAGCATGGTGTGACCCCAAACAAGGGACAATGAAACCAACAACAGTTGTGGTAGGTTCGAACCAGAATGGAGGGCTTTCCAACAGGGTCATGGGCCTTTGATCTAGGCGTGAAACACCATAGATAGTGTGCAGGTCTGTGAGAGGTCTGTGAGTGTGGTACAAAGGTCCAAATGAAATGTGAAGGAGCACGCAGGCCCAATGAGGTCCAAGGGAGACCAAACGTAATCTGTGGAAGCCTATTGAAGCCGTGGAGGCTCTTATTTTGTAAACACAGGTCTGTAACAAACAAAATGCCTGGGACCATACAAGAATCGATCCAAGAACAGAATCGAGAATAAGAAACAGTTTTATATGCAGAGTAATACACCCAATTTTATGAGAAATAACCCCCTACAATTTTTTTTTGGTTGCAAAATTTTTGAGATTTTTAAGGCTCCTTGGAATTTTTTTTTAAAATCCTCACAAAATTTGCCTTGAAATACATGCAAAAAAACTCTAGATTTCAAATGAAAGCTAACAACAGTGAAACAAGACATACAATTACCGAGATGGATCTGATACCATATTAGAGTTGAGTCCAGTTCCGGATAAATCGAATGCACGAGTAGAGTGAACTCACGAGCCAAGCAAGTGCACAACACAAAATCGCTGAAAGCAAAAATAAAATACACGAGAGAATATTGCACAAAATAGGAGCTAAAACACCAATTCCATTCACCCTATCATTACATTGGAATAAGATACATTTATAGGCCTTTTGAGTGCACTGGGGACTCACAAGACAACTTGAGTGGTAGGCTCATCCTCCATGTGTGGAGAGGGCATTAGGGAAACATAGTGCGTTGGACCCTGAGTGGCCTAGGCACTCAAGGGACCAAGTGGGATGAATGACCCCATCCACTCACTATGTGACCCCATGCACTCACATGGGCATAATGATGTTAGGTTGACATCATTATGATGCAAGAAATAAGCCTTATTCGTTGTATTATCTCCAAAATACACAGAAGCTAGGTAAAAGATAAAAAGGGATTAAAAACCCATGCAAAGATAAAACCTCTACACTAACATATTCCTCTATAATTCTCAATAGAATGTTGTGACAAAAAATGTCATATTCCCTTTCAAATTTCCATTAGAATCTTGATCACTTTTCCCTATATGCTTGGATTTTCAGAATACATTATTGTACCTGTGTATTTATAAACCTCTTAAATTTAAATTTTGACCCTAATAGTGTGCATATTTACATCAAATGGGTGACTAAGCTGACAAGATGAGAGCATAATCCCTTGGGGGACCTTAACATACCCAAAACACACATTCCCCCAAAAACATACATTAAGAAAGAAAGAGGGAAGAGAGAGGAAGGGGAAGAGAGAAGAAATAGGGAGACACAACAAATAATGACTAAACACATGCCAATAATACCTAATTTGGACCAATATTTTAAAAATGGATAGGTACCATATAAAAATACAATTTCATGAATGATAAATGACTATGAGTCATTTTTAGGTGTTTACAATTATGTGTTATTTACGATTCCTTTTAATTTGCTATTTACAAAGCATATGAATATAAGTTAGGGTTAGGTTTAGTATGCAAACACAAACCATATTAAATTTCAAATTTTATAATAAGACCAACTTGACTCTTTAATGCACTTTGGGTGAGCATCCTGCAAATGATGATATGCCATTATGTCTAAATATTTGATGTTTGGCTATTTGTTAAATTTCAACCTAGATATAAAAATTAATATATGTTGATATTAGAAACATTTGTAAATTAATATGTAGGGGAAATATTTTATTCATTCATAATAAGGTTACAAATGAGTTAAGTCGCTTTAACATACCAAATAAAGATAAAGACTTCATTATCGAATCCCATATAGAATTGGAATACAAAGGCTAGGTATCCCAATTTTCCCAAATGTTAAATTCTCAAGCACTAAAGTCTATTGAGAATATTCATGTTGAAAAATGACAAGAATTTATATGTAATTAAGATAAATATTCCATTCCAAATTCATCTAATCAAATCTTTGAACATGTAAATCACTGATTTTTTATTATGTATATTACTAAAACTATGTTACTAAAACTTGAGAATTATGCTTAAAACAAACTTAACATATATTTGTAGCACTTGCTTAAGTATTCTAAATGAATACAATGATTTTAAATGCAATAATTAAGAAATTAAAAATAAGAAACTTTATAATAATAAACCAAAATTAGAGGAACATTTTTTATTAAGGCCTAATAGTCCTAAATAAACCTAGAAATTGACATGCGACCTTTTTTTTTTGTTTTTGGTCATATATTACAAGGTAAACAAAAAATACCCTGTAGACATATACAAGTAATAAAATTTAAAACCATAAATTTAACAGACACAATTTTAGATAACCCATATATATTTTTAATAGAAAATTTCCTATTTAATTTACAGTTTAATTTATATTCACAATTTTAAAGTACACAACTATTTTTTAACAATAAATGACAAAATTTTGGAAATATATAAATAACGCAATTTTTTTATTTGAATAGGTAAAAGATCTGGTTTTGCAGGGACTAAGATTCAAAGTATAAACAAAGTGAAAAAGAGTGTTGCAAGCCCCTCGGGCTAAGAGCCAAAAACCATAGTATCAAAACAAACAGCTAAATATCATATCGGAGGACAAAAATAAACTAAAATTAAAAGGAGAAACTACTCCAAGAGGGAGGACCCCTCCATGAGTACCTTAGTAGCCTCAGTCTCCTTCTCCTACTCAACTGATCTATTCTTGATGATTCTGATCGGGTTCTATTACACGGGCCTTCAGCATCCTGCTTGGGCATTATCGTTTTGGGTCTCTTTCACTGATGTTCCTTCTTAGGGGTCTTCTTGGAGGGGGATTTTAGTGGGGGATTTGGGGGAGGAATCTCTGCCTCTATGGTAACTTGATTCTAGGGAGTGCCTTTAGCCTTTGCTAGTTGTGAAATATATTGAATCATTTTGGAGGCCTCTTTATTCATGGAATTTCATTCCTGAATCAAACCTGCCAAGCACATCCCTACCTCAGGTAATTTTTTATTAAACTCTTCCTACTGATCCTTGTTTATTTTAATCACCTCTAATAAGGGTCCTTGCCTTTACCCATCGCTTCCATCGACTTCCCTTCCTCCAGCATAAGGGGTTTAGGCTTGATAATAATGATTTTTAGGGGAAGATCCCCAGTAGAGATCTTAGATATGGGGATTATAAGCGAAAGTTGGGCAATGGGTGGTGGGAGCTCGAGGTAGGATCTTCCTTGGGGCAGTCCTCCTCTGTGAAGGACCCCTATGATAGGACATCCTTACCCCAAAGGGTCTCACCATGTTTTACCAGTAGGAGAATGAGTCCCTGTTGGATGACTATGTTGGCTTCATTGATCTAGTATGTGAGTGCAGTACACTCTACGCATTTTAGAAGAAAATATGGTAGACTAATTTTTAAGCCTTGAAAATGGTTCAGAAAAAAAAATGATGCTATAAAATGAATATACTTATCTTCGAGGGTGATATACTTCATTATCTGCAAACGAACTTTAGGCTAGTATTACGGAAGATCCATGCAAGGGAGACCCTTTTATCCATTTTAATGATCTCATTAGTTCTAATATACCTTTGCATGAGTTCTAGCTTTTTCACTAGTCCTTGAAGGCTTTATCCCCTTCACATGACATTCTTGTAACTTCACCTATCAAATTATTAGTGACATAAATTTTTATGCCTCTTATTTCCACTGTCCTCTTATTCCACACTTCCACAAATTCCTTTGAGATGTCTGCATCATGACCAATGACCCTCTACATGAATTTGATGATGTCCCCTCTGCATATCTTCCTCCAAACCTTTTTCATGCTTCAAACCTCCGAATAAGATGTCAGTTGTAGTCTATCCCTGTCACCTCCTATTTTATTATTGACAATGGACTGAAAGATTGAATGGGAAATGGAATTCACCGAGCCTTGGTAGTACTTAGAACCAACAACTTCAAATAAACTTGAATTTTAAGTTTTACCCCACCCTTTGTTATTAAATCTCCACGTTGTGATTGTAGAGAATAATTTTTGAATGCCCTCACTTTGGTTGTACAATTTGCACATGTGACTGCAGCATCATTATCCTATATAGTACTTGCTTCATTTTGAATTGCTAACATGACATTTTTAGGGATGCGTCACAACTATTATTAATGATAATTTATTTAATAAGAATTTTGTTATGATAAAATTTAATAATTTTGATAAAAACTATTTTAAAATTCAATAATATTTAAGAATAATTGAAAAAATAAAAACAAAAAAATCACATAACAAAAGGGACAAAAGATATACCTCAAAGAAACCAAATGTGGGAAAACACCAAAAAATTGGAGATGTGCCTTGTGTCAATTTAAAAAAAAGAAGATCATGAACCAATTTCTCACTTGGAACCTCCAAGAACATAGGTACTACAATAGTGCTTTCATGATGTTCTCTCAAACTTTATCTACTTTATAACTCATTTAAACAACCTTCATACTTCTTATATACTTCGTTGGAATGCACATACTACAATTTTAGATGCTTTTACATGATCTCATTGGGTATATATATGCTTCCATGAATCACTAAAATGACATAAAAGGTCAAAACTATCTTTTCATGTTGATAGTCGAAAGGTAGAATGTCATGACACTTGTTTTGAGCAATCAAGTTCTCTATTTTTCTATTTTGGAAAATTCAGTGATCAAATGTGCAAAGCAAGTTTTTTCCCATAAAATATACCTACTTCAAATTATTTTGAATGGGTAGATTGAGTGGCCATTGAATTTTCCTCATAACATTGTTGTTATTTTTAAAGTGCAATGTTGAAAGGGCCTTTAAGGGTTTAAACCATCCTCAAAACCTTCCTCATTTTCATTTAATTATAATCATCCTCTAAAAATATTCTATCTTCATATTTGTGTCTTTTTATTCATTAATCAAAGTGAAAGAATGAGTTTAATAATATGTTTTGAGTGTTATTGTGGTCATACAAACCATAGAATTGAACTATGAGTGAAACAACTAATCAAGATGATCCATTTTTTATCAAGGTGAGGAATGGGTGAGTATCAAATTTTATCAATATCACTATATGATGACTTGTGTGTTTGGACCAAAATCCCTTCAAGAACATTGAAGCCTCATATCTCCACATTTGGCCATCAAGTCTAATGCAAATTTGGCCCCTAAAACTCACAATGTTATAACAAAGTTAATTGACAATACTTTTAAATATTTACAAAATTGACTTGATGGTTTGAAGTTGTAAATTTAAGCGTGTGTTAACAGTGTGATGGTATTTATTTAAGTGGATGTTAAAAGGATTGGTAAATATAATTCATGGGTATAAAATGCCACTTAATTTTTTCTCCTTAATGTGTGAAGTTACCTAAAAGTGACTCTTTTTTAAGTCATTGAAGCCCAAATCTTTTATTATAAAATTTTATCAATTCTATGGATGCAAAAGGCATTCAAATTAAAATATTGGCTAGAGGTTTCCTCTTATTTGAGTCAATTAGACAATGATGAACAAGAGGCATAATTTAAAAATAATTATAAAACATTACAATTGTTTTGATGAATTATGGTTTATAGGATAAATACCACATGCACAACTCACTAAAACTATGACACAAGCTAGATTTAAGATAATACAATCACCAACAGTAATCATATCTGAAATATGCCTAAAATAGATTAAAATTACCAAGAACATGATTGAATAAGCAAGAGAAATTTTGAAAGACAAAAAATGATAGAAACAAACATACATATGCATTATTCTGTAAATGTGAGATTGGAAACATGATCTAGAGCTAAATTTATTACAATTCTGAGAATGTGATTATGTTTTTTGTTGGATTAGAATTAGTAGAGTGTCAATCATGTCCTAATCTAAATTAGCAGGTAGCCAATTTTGTCCATGTGTTGGTGTTGATTTTATATTTGGACATTTATTATTTTCTCTATTGATTTGTGGCTTGTGTAATGTTTTGGGCAAGTGTGAAAGATGGTGATGAATAAGGTTGTCTTCACTTTACAGAATTGATGGACATGATGTGTTGACATGTTTCTTATTTTCTCATTGACCTAAGCTTAAAATGTAATAATAAAAGAGTGTGTGCAAGTTATCTAACTTAGGCAATGTAATATTCCAAATTGAAATACTTTATGTTAATTTGGTCTTTTCAAAATTCCTTTGTAAAATAATATTTTATAAAATAATAATAATTTAAATTGGAATAATTATTTATCTCTGAATATGGATTTTTAATATTACAAAATTACACCACAATGGGTTTCATCCTTGGGTTCAATAAGAAGGATTTTCGTCCTTGTATCTGGGTTGTGCAATTAAGGGGTTATGTCCTTAAAAGCCATTGTAAAGTGATTGCTTATACAAGTTATATATTTAATACATAATTGGATGAATGCCTTTATTTCTCACCAAATGTTGAATATAAATACCTCCATAGTTTTCCACCAAACAACATGTCTTCTCCAAGGATTGTGACCTTTCATCAAATGACATGTCTTCAACCAAAAGTGGTGAATCTCCCAAATGTGGTGACTTTTCTAATTGTTGTTATTAATTAATGAATATTACAATTAACTAAATAATTAATGATGATAATTATTAATTAATGTGGTTTTAATGATAGCATATCCTTAATTCCAGTGATAGCCTTTCCTTAATTCTAATGATGTCTACATTTAAGGCCAGCGATCTCTTTATCTTTATTGGGAATATGACAGACCTCCCTTCCTCAAATTACTTATCCTCAAGCAATTGTAAATTGAGATGTTCAATAATTATTGCTCCTTTTTATCATCAATTATAACATTCCATCTAGGGAACTTTTATTAATTGTCCCTTCTTCAACATCAGTTGTAACATTTCCATTTAGGGCAGTTTTATTAATTGACCCATCTTTAGCATCAGTTGTAACTCTATACCCACATACTATATTATTATTCCCATCTACAACACTCACATTTTGTATAGATTTTTTACTCTTATTTCAAATCCACTTAATAGGAACTGGAGTACGCAGAGAGTTAATAAAACCATGGTTCACTGGTTCAACCAGTCTCTTATGATCATGGTGCATGTGAATGCCTAGTGAAATAACATGGTCAAGAAAAAATGATCCATTTGGTGGAGCCTACAATAGACTAAGCAAAGCTTGATGATATGTCTGTAGAGCCATTGATGGTCTAGCCATTTGATTATTATAATAAACCATATTATCCCTAATAATATGTTTACAAAGATCGCCTAACATAGACCAAGAACACTCACAAAGAACAAATTTTGAACTAGGATTCCAAATAATGTACGTCCTTATACATTCACTTTGGATAACAACATTAGTAAATTAATCTTTTTCATTAAAAATAACATCATTATCTACAATAAAGAGTGCCTTGTGTCATGATGTGGAAGCATAATTTTCATCTCTGATATATCCACATAAATCATTTTCTAGTGAAAATTGGTCAACCCAAAAGTAAGCATGCACCTCAGTAGTCAGTTTGTGAACCAACCAATCAGCTCATTGATTTGTGCCCATGTCCAGTGCATTTAATAGCTTAGATTTAAGTCTATAATGGTATACTTCAATAGATCCACATGCCTCTTGACTTGCAAGAGGTATAATCCTCATTATAGTCACCCACATCTCTATTCTCTATATCCATCTTGTCTTAAATTATTCCAAGAAGGAACTATGATCTATAAAATCTTCCATGGTGTCAACAACATTTAACTCACTCCATGTATTATAAATCATGTACCCAAGGCACTTTAACATCTCACACTACAACTCAACATTGTCACACTTCTTTATAATATTTATATGCCATACATGATGTACACACCAAAGGCATAATAGAATTGTGCATTGAAACACATCCTTGATTGTAATAATTTCTATTGATGCATCATCCATTTTGAATCCATTAAATTTTGATGTAGAATCCATTGCACAAACTCCATCATGAAGTGCCCCCAGCGATTTGCAAACATCATGAATTTGTATACTTGTATAAATTATCCATGTTATGGGAATTACGATTTGGTTTGAATCAAAAGCAAGAAGTGTGTAAATCGGATACTTAAAAATTTTAGTTCCAAAACTAGAATCGACTATTATAAGACTATTGTTTCTGAAATGAATCATTTTGTGTAGTTTCCACTCTATTTGAATTCCCAAAATGAAATCATCAATATCAGAGGATTCCTTGTGATAAAAAACTTGATTTTGGTGACTTTCAATCCATGGTTTAATGCTCAATGCATCATTTGAGTACAATTCATTCTTAGATCATCTAATATTCCTCTCCAATGTGCATACATAATGGGGAGATAGAAAAGCATCATGATTTCATGGGCCACCTTACCTCTCCATAGTTTTTGTATGATTCTATATTATCCTCTCAACAAAAAATCTAGCATATAGCAGTGATGTTATCTATTATTGAATTTATTCTAAGATGTAAGGAGCATGCATTGCCAGTGTTCTAATGGCTTTGGTATAAATTGGTCCATGGCAAGGGGGACCCTTATTATCAACATGCTTACATTTGTTGTATATAATAAGAATAATAGATAGTTGGGCATACAAATGTTTCACAATAAAATGACACGTGCAACCTCTCTTCGTATGTGGTCACCCAACACTACTTTTTTTCTTTGATGGTTTAATACACATTCTAATAGGTTGTGAGGTTCCTCCTTCCCTATGATCATCGGGACCATAACAACACTAATATAGAATATACTCCAGATAACCATCTACCCTTGGCTTATATGAACTACAATTCGGTTTTTTCCTTCTTGCCTCAACATGGAACTTTGTGGGATATTCAATACTGGATGATTCTCCCTTCACAAAGTCATCAACTCTAGAGAAAGGAATGTGAGCGACATCATCAACATTCTAACACCAACCCTGCACCTTGACCCAAATAAGGTCAGAAGAGGAAAACTCAATGGTGGATGGATCTTGCACAAAAAGTGTCAGAATATCATCCCATCTTGCCATCTTTTTGAAGGAGCATTGAGTAAGTAGGTGACATTTAATACGTCATAAAGACTCATGAGGATTATCATATGTCTATTAAAAAATACCTAACTCTTCTTTATTTCACTGATTTAATCATATTGCAATGCTGTAAGACACTTTTAACTACTTAAGTGCCAGTATCGATAGATTAGTATCATGCTTATATGACAAAGGTGGAAAAAGAATGGGAGAAAACTTTCTTAATTGTAACCACACACTAAAGTGACATAGATAGCCATAGCTTCATATGGTGTCACATATGGACCATATTTCACGTAATTATGTTGTCATTCCTTTCTATTTTCAAATGGGTCTTATTTTTCTCTCTCACAAAGTTTAAGGAGATCCCCTGAGTAGTATAAATAGTGTTCAAGTGGCATAGGCCTCTACATTGTTTATGTGCCATATTTTTTTTATTTTGAGTTCATTTGAACCAATATGCAAACTCTAATGTGTTTGGTACTATTGTAGGGGAAATTATGATATTGATATATCTTTAAATTATTATAATAACCTTCTTCCAAACAATTCCTCTCTCAACGTCATTTACAAAATGCACTTTATCAAATATAACCCATTCAATGTTACGAATAATATTTGCTCCTTTGAAAAGCATAGACCTTAATTGTTGTCATAATAAGGTAAGAGACTTCGCGTCTCAAGCTCATATCACCAGTTAGAAGACCAACATCAAACTTTTTATTTCCAGGCATATGGATATCTGAATCAAAATAAAATGGCATGGGTACTTGTATTCCTAGTAAGACTTTTGATTCATTTATTTCATCTACAATTATTGGTGCCATGTTACATGCGTCAAGGTTTCTTTTTCTCCAGGTTGTCCTGACACTATCAGAGCCTCTTATGTTAATATAACTAGCATGATTTGGATTTGTTAGAGGTAACTCCTTGTCAGCCTCTTTGTCAAGAAACTTGTCACAAGTTTCCTTTGATTTCTTTCCAAGAGAAATGGTCTTCTCTTAATCTTTTGAGCGTGAAAAACCTAGAGTCTCCAAGTATTTTTCATTGTGCTTAATCATACTGGTTACCTTTAAAAAAAAATTGGTCCATAATTTGAATGATATTCATCATAGTTTATTTCTTATAAGGCCTTTTGAAAATTGAATTTCTCTTCATATTTTGAGTTTCCATAACTATGATTCACAAACTCATCTTCCTCATAGTGTCTATTTTCATTCCATGACTCTTTCAACTCCAAAAAATCTGAAAAGGAGATTTCTTTTCAAATCTCTGTTGAAAGGACGTTGTATGACTTGAAACTATCTATAATTCCTTATGTAGTGACCCCATGGTTCACAAGCTAGTAAGAAAAATAGCTCTAATACCACTGTAATATTCCAAATTGGAATATTTTACGTTAATTTGGTTTTCTCAAAATTCTTTTTTAAAATAATAATAAAGTCAAATTAAATTAATTGTTTACATTTGAATATGGATTTTGAATATTAATAAATTACACCACAAGGGATTTCATCATTGGGTTCGATAACAAGGATTTTCATCCTTGTATCTGGGTTACTCAATTAAGGGGTTACATCCTTAAAATCCATTGTAAAGCAACTGCTTATATGATTTATATATTTAATACATAATTGGATGAATGCCTTTCCTTCTCAGCAAATGATGAATATAAATACCTTCATAGTGTTCCACGAAATGACATATCCTTGTGTTCCACCAAATGACATGTCCTCTCCAAGAATTATGACCTATCTTCAAACGACATGTCTTCTCCCAAAAGTGGTGACTCTCCCAAATATGGTGACTTTTTTAATTGTTGGTATTAATTAATGAATATTATAATGAATTAAATAGTTAATAATGACAATTATTAATTAATGTTATTTTAATGACAGCGTATCCTCAATTCCAATGATAGCCTTTCCTTAATTCTAGCGCTCTCTTCATTTAAGGCTAGTGGTCTCTTTATCTTTATTGGAATATGACAGGGAACCTTTTGAGGAGTTGCAGCTACATATCTTGCACACTTGGAATCAAAGTCAATGTAGTTATAATACATGTGTGTGAATTACCTAATCTAAGTGAGAGATGGGGATTCACCTTCCCTTCCTAATATAATCAACTGTAACTATATTCTCTTTGTATAAAATTATTTTGGCACAAGGTGGTGATAGCACAAGACATCGATTTGATGTAAATGCAATGAAGAATCAATGTGAAGCATCTTCAACAAGTGTAGTGAAATAGGATCAATGTTTGGCTCAAATACTTAATGAACCCACCTATTTGATATTTGCATATCACTTGGTTCCAATATTGGGAGATGTCTGAATGGCTTTAAATTGATTTATATATATAGGAATATCTAGATCACATCGAACATAAGTTGACCATGTGGGATAATGATAAGTGAAATTCAAGGCATGAGAAATTAGGCTGATGAAAAATTAACCCATAAAGGGGAGATGAACAAAATCAATGAGCCACCAATTCTATCCAAGATAGAATCAACAGACAATCAATTCTGACCCATGAGGCAAAAGGGCTCAGAATGGAGCTTAGGGTAAATAGAGAATGGATGACTATGAACTTAAAGCTAACAATAGACATATCTAAGATGAATATAAGGAAATATATATGGATCAATACTGAATATACTATAATGTGGGTGGAAATATATCAAAAAATATTCACATAAATGGACCAAATGTGGAAATCCATGATAAAGATGTGATGGGAAAATGTGTTGTATCAAAATTAGGTGTTTATATAATGCCCCACTTTTATGTGTGTGTGTGTGTGTGTGTGTGTGAATGCATGTGTGCATCAAAGTAAAATAACAATTAAAATGCGTACTTGCACTAACTTAGTGAATGGAGGATGAAACATTTGGATTCTTGGGCTAGGATCCACCTAGATGTGTTGGTAAATCCTAGTGTACCTATAGATAATTATAAATGAATGCAAGTATTCAATGTCTTTGTATATTGGTGTGAATATGTTATATTTAAATAGAAATTGAAATACAAGCATAGTAATGAATACCTCTAGTGGTATGCAAACCATGCTACCACTCCTAGGTAACTAAAACTAAAAACTAAATCTACTCGAGTTTTCTTGAGCATTAATAACTTCTAAAGTAAGCTTTGACAACTCATGTTTGATTCATAATCAAGAAGAAAATATTTGGCACTTCTTAGTTTATCCTAGTACATCGTGCTCCTTATTTTTATCAATTATCATTTGAAAAACATGGATGCATAATATTTGGATATATTCCCCCTTTTCAATTGAGGGATTGGTACATGTTCCTACAATCACTCATCTCAAAATAAGTCATATACATCAGCTTTTATCATGTAATATAGCTGAAGTTGTTAGAAACTTTCAAAAATATTTGTAAGCACATGTATGCATATATAAAAAAATATCATCACATAGATATTCATAAAAGCATACAACCACATGTGAGTATGAGATAATGAGGGGAAAACATTATAACCCAATATACCCTAGCTATTAGGAACATAAATATAACACAATGTGGTAAGATATGAAATTACCCAACATATATAGATAACTCCCATGTGACAAGGTGTAATAAGGAAAATTTAGTATCCTGATATACAAGCATTGTAAGATCAACAGGCACATGGAATCAATGAGCTTCATGTGTGTAAGATATGGATGATAAATTCAAGGATATATGTAAGGGTATGATTCACCAAATAGCAAGAAATGATAGAGACAAATGATATTCCCCAATGTAATAATATGCCTATAGGAAGGCTAGATTTAGCAATGAAATCCACATACAATAGTATTAGTATGCCCCAGTATATACATGGTAAGGACCATGACAACATAGACAACAAGCATAGTATACCACAAGTATTACTATGCATGATATGAATCATGGAATTACATAGTATCTCATATGGTATAGAAAATGTAATCAGCATAGGCATGTAGGCACACAAAATCAGGAAAGGACATATGACCCATAATCAATCAATGACAAGAGATTATGATTAGAGCATCCTCTATGGATAAAACTATAAAATATATTGACATGAAACATGCATAAGCACATATAAACATAAAACACACACGTGCAAGTAATTCAATAATTATAGGGAATGCAAGAAAACACATAATATATCTATGTAACACACAATATGTTGGAAAATGCAAGATATGTATAGTCAATGTAAATAGTTCTATATGATAAATGGAAAGTAGGATGGATATTACCTAAGACCTACTTTAGAGAGATGCCCCCAATATAAGGCATACCACTAATGTGACAGTGACCCAAAATGGGGATGATGAAAACATGTGGCATCTATAATTCAATGATCATATGTAACATGTATTTCCTACATATCACTCTCTCAAATAATGTTATGAGAAGCACATTTTTAATATGTATATGTAATCCTATAGAATAAGTAGATAAGCATGATATGTATCCATCGACAAATATAAGGGAAGAGAATTTATGATTTTTATGTTTTCTATTATTTTTTTATTTTTTATTTTTTTAAGAGGAGATCACACAATGAGGAATCCAAGAGGTGCAAGTGAAAAGAAGTAAGGATAGATCAGTTAAGCAAGAAAAGAAGCCATGATGTGAGAACATATCTTGTAGAAGCCATAACTTCTGACCCAAGACTCCATTTGTGCCCATTTTTTAAAATAAAAATCTCAAATATATTCATGCAACCATAAGTTGTGCTATTTACTTACCTAATTTTTTTACACATTTTTCCCCAAAATAGATAATTTATGGGCTAAAAATATCACTTGATTTTTTTAAAGAATTTTTCAAATTTAGTTTTATTGTAACTAGATGAACTTGTAGTTAAATCTCACTCTCAAACTTATTTTAGACATGTAGAAGAATAAGATAAATTTGTATTCCCATATGAGCTTGTATACAAAAGTTTCTAAAAATATCAGGGTTCAAAAACTATTAAAAATAACATGTTCAACTAACTCTAGTATTAGCTTTTCTTTGATAGGATTTTGATTGTACATGACAACTCTATCTTCAAGTTGTGCAATAATAAAAGAACATGTGTATTTTTTTGGAATAATAATGAAGAATTAGAATTCTCTTTTGCCACTCAATTTTATTCTCTATAATTATATTTCCTAATTTATAATTGTTGAGTTTTTCTTCCTATTATCTAGTATCAAAGCAGGTTTAGCTTTAAGAAGAAAAATTTAAGGTTTAGCACGCACAGGTGGCATAGTTGGCTAAGGGCTTTGGGTTCATCCCATATAAGTCTCAAGGTCTATTCTCAAAGTCCAAATTAAATGGTTGTTCGATGCATGTGAGCCCCATCAGTAGCCCCCAAAGGATTAGTCTCACGTCCACTTGCCCCAATGAAGGTCATTGAGCAGAGTCACAGTGTCCCAATTGGGATCGAGGATACCTCTGGGTTAAAAAAAGATTAGGTATAAATTTTTTATGTTTTCATATTTTATTTTTGAAGAACATGTTTTTTATAAAGAAGATGGCAAGAAGAGGAGGCTATGCTCAAATGATCAAGAATCTATAAGATTTATAGAGAAGAGTGGAAAAACTTATAGGAATCATTACAAGTTAGAGATCAAGGAAAATAAAATATGAAAGTAATGAATAAAGAGAATAGGAAGCAAAGAGGAAGAAAAATAAGAGGAGCCATAGTATTTTGAAGAAAGAATAAATAGGGCATTAAAAATAATGCAAGTTGAAGTTTCAGAGTATGGTCAATATAAAATCAAAAGTGCATATACACTGATTGAATAACATGGAAAAAAATTGAGTGGAAGAATACAACAAATGAAAAAAAGGTGAAATTTGGATATACAAAATTGAATATCATGTTATGATATGGTGGAATGATTTTTAGAATGAAATACAAAGGAAGCATAAGCAAAATATGAAGACCTAGGTAAAATGGAGAAGAAGCTAAGATAAATATTCCTACCTATGAAGTTTTCACAAACCCTCTACAAAGGATTTCAGAACCTAAGGTAAAAATGCAGAGTACAAAACTACACAAATAAATTTTGTAAGTTATCCATTCAAGTGGAACATGAATAAATAGAGGAACAAATGGATACAAAGTATGTAAATCGTTGAAATTTTTCTATTCAAGATGAGTTAAATATGCATAGAATCAATAACATGGAAGAAACTTATTAATTAACTTTAAAAGCAGAGGCAAAGAAAAATACACAAAAATTTTAAATCTCACCTTGAATGAAAATAGGATTATCCTCCCCATTAAGGGAACATGGTGGATTTAATCCCACAAGAGGATAATCATCCCATAGGGTGGAAAATAAGAAAATGCAAGACAAGGGTTTCAAAATCAATAAAGAGGAAGAAATTTTTAGAGAAGCAGAGGCTGTGGTGGTGGTAGAGGATGGAAATTCCCATGAAGACCTTTTACATGTTACAAATGTGGTGGAGAAGGGAAAAAAGTGTTTGAGTGTCCCCATTATCATGCACAAAAAAAGATATAATAGGCACAACCAAGAGTAAATTTGATGGAAGCTGAGGTAGAAGAACACTATGTAGAAGTTCTAAAAGATGTAGGAGAGACTCATATGATTAGAAAGTCAATGATAGCTCCAAGGAAAGTGCATGTGTAGGATAAATACAATGGTGGCTCATGGATTCATACATATATTTTTTGAATAAAGTTCACTTCAGAATAAAATTTATTTAAGGTTATTATTGATGGTGAAAACTATGAAAATATGTTTTCTAAAGAAATGGTAGAAAACCTAGGTCTCCAATTTGAGAATCATCATCATCCTTACCATATTTTTTGGTTTAAAAATGGAAATGAATTTATTATTGATAAAATGTGTTTAATCAATTTTAGCATAAAAAAATATTTATTGTGATGAAATATGGTGTGATGTTATCCCAATACATGCATGCCATGTGTAGTTGGGAAGGCCATGGCAAGATGATAGGAAAACAATGCATGATGGAGAGAAGAATGCACACACATTTTATTAGAATGAATCAATGATAGTTATATTACCTCTTAAGGAACAAGGGCAAGTAGAAAACATGTTGTCCATAAAATAATTTTTCAAGGCTGAAGATGATAGGATTTTGTTATGCATTAATGGCAAAGAAAGAAGAATCAGAGGATGTGCAAATACCAGTAAAGGCAATATAAGTATTGGAAGAATGTGATGATGTTATACCTGATGAGTTTACATATGGTTTACCACAAAAGAGACATTCAACACTATATTGATTTAATTCCAAGATCAACTCTACTTAATCAAGCACATTATAGGATGAGCCCAATCGATCATGCAAAATTGAACACAAAGGAGACTAGGTTGGTGAGAAAGGGTGTTTTATACTTGTTGTCATTACCAACTGTAGAATGGATTAGTGATGATGTAGAGGCATGTATAGATCACATAAAACAATAGCAAGATGAACTAAGAAGGAAGTTTTAGGAAAATAATGACAAGTACAAACACCAGTAAATGTGACTAGGAGGCCAAAAGTATTTGAAACTGGAGATTTAGTGGTGGTAGATCTAAGAAAGGAAATATTTACTCAAGAAATGTACAACAATATGAAGTATACTAAAATTGGTTCATGCAAGATTATGAAGACGATAAATGATAATGCTTATGATACAAATGTGCCACAGAATTTTATTTTCAAAATGAATATACGTGAAAGTCATAACTTTTAACTTGAGACTATATTTGAGTTTGTTTATGTTTCAAAATGAATATACCATAAAGCTTCATACAGCGGTAAATAGTGTTATCCGCATAAAAACTTTTTTTGACACATTTTTAGGCCCAAAAATGATCAACTAAAGGATAAAAATAACACTTTAAGTTTCTTTTCATTATTTTTATAAATTTTTTAATTTAATTTTTTTGTGACTGAGTGTGAACTTGTAGTTGCGTGTCACTTCCTAGATTATTTTAGATATGTAGAATAATGAAAGAGCTCTATAGTCTCATCTAAGCATGTATGCAAAAATTACTAAAAAACATAGGTTTTGAAAACTGCTAAAAATAACAAGTTCAATTAACTCTAGGATTAACCCCTTTTTAATAGGATTTTAGTTGTGCATGGCAACTTTATCTTCAAGTTGTGAAAGATTAAAAGAACATATGTATTATTTTATAAGAATAATGAAGAATTAGAATTCCTTTTTGTTACTCAATTATATTATCTATAAATTTAGTCTATATTTTAGAATTGTTGCGCTTTTGGATCCATCAAGCGAAGGGCAAAAACTAGGAGAAGACAATGAATGCAATCAAGCAAGCCAAGTAGAAATAATCTAGAAAAAAAATGAGGATTCCAAAAAATGTATGACTTCCCTTAGAAATCGATGCATGCTAGGATAAAAGGTCTTGATATGCATGTTGTCATTATCAGGAAAGACACACACGTGTCATAAATGAGGTCAACAATCAAGAAGCAGGGGCTAGTACAACATAGCAAGTAACATAAAACAAGGAGCTAGAAGCATATCAATTCAGACCAAGCATATAACATGAATGTCAAACTTAGAAGATGAGGCAAGGTGCAAACTCAAGGGAAGAAGGGATATGATAGGCACAACATATAGAGGAAGGCATAAGCAAAAGGAAACTTTATTACAATATGATATATTGATAAAGCACAAGAGATATGCTAGCATGGCTAACCAATGATCATAGGTAGAATATGAATTTTGGATCTAGGAAGTCAGACATGTCGCTAAAAGTATCGAAAGATAGTCACAAATTATATAATAACTTGAATCATCATCGCAAAGAGAAATATGGTGGTAATGGATTTGAGGAGTTGTCTGGACCTCTTGGAAATCAAATGCATTAGTTCATATGTGTATTGGTATAATTGAACACTTAGTAGATGTTTTAATATGGACCGATGCAAGAGGTTGTAGATTAATCTTGGGATATGGATGATTAGGCATTATATGTCTTTGTGGTATAACTATGGGCGTCTTAACTCTAGGAGTTGTAATTCAAGAAGTCAAAACTGTAGATGAAAGGATGGTGGGAACCATGATTGAAGGTGGTGAAATAGTATTAATTATCAGATGAGGTTGAATTATTTAATTTTTAGGAATCACTTTAGATAACATCTCATGTTGTTTTTGAGGTTGGATAGGTAACTTGAAATGTGTCTCAAATATATGTTTTTAATATGCACAAACTTAAGATATTGATGTAATGATGAAGGGTTGCTCTTGTTTGATTTAACCATGGGCATCCAAGTAATAGATTGTGTGTATCACTATTTGACAATACGTAAATCCATACTAATAAGGTATTAGGCCCTGTGGTGATTGGTAATGTAAAACCACTGATAGGTGTCCATGTAAAACCATCAAAATTATTTAAGTACCATGGTTGTGTCATGAAAGTATTGTTCAATATATCCTTGACTAGCAAGAAATGACATTGTGATTAAGTTTTGATTTGAACCTTTGTCTACCATAATGTCATGTGTAATCATAGGATATGAATCGATAAAATCATGTATATAGAGTGGACCATCATTAGAATCATCTTTTGGAATCTCGTGGTCATAAAATTAAATAAATGGAACTTGCTTTTGAGAACTAGGGGCCATACCTATATTGGTATCTATGAGATGTTCATTGGAATCTTTTAATTGATGTATAGATGTAGCCATGTGAAAATTGTCTTATTTCTTAGTGTCATGACTTGACAAAGGATTGTTAAATATTTGTAAGCATTGATTAGGCATAGTGATAGATTCATACAATGTATTATTATGGCCTTCAACTTGGATGACATTACTATTGATTAGATCTTGTATCTTATGTTTCAATGAAAAACATTGATTCATAAAATAACCTAAAGCTCTATGGTAGTCACAATATTGCTTTATGTAATATCTTTTAGGCAAATCTCAAGAAGTATCTAATTAATATGAAGGAGATAAATATATCATGTTGCACTCAAGAAATTGTTTAAGCACTTTGTGAGGAGGTTCAGGGAATCCTATAAATTGTCAAAATGTTCTAGAAGGTGGAAAGGAAAACTTGTCACGTGGTGGTGAGATTGTGTTTGGAGTTTGGCCTCCCTCTTAGCTTGAAAGGTTGGATCATCATTAGCCTTATAGATTTGAATGTTGATTTTTCTTAGAATTTTGAGGTAGTAGAAGAAAAATCAGTATGCTCATATTTGAGCATATTAGCGTCTAAATCTTAATCTCACAGTTACAAACCATATGAAAAAGTTCATCAAAGGATTGGTAAGTATTGAATATAACCATCTTTGAGTGGTTGAAACATACTATTTGAGAAAACATAATGTAGCTCATTGTTAAGGATTAGGTGAGACATCTTTGTAAATGTAGTCTTGACCAAGGCACATACTCAGTGACATTCTCATTAAGTCCTTATTCAATTTGACCCAGTTGAAAAAATGTGAGTTTTTCACTAATGTTGAAAGGAAAAATGAACTAAGAATATATAGGCCAAATCATTAAATCGACACATGGAGCCTGCACATAAGGCACAAATAAAATCCAAGGCATAGTCCTTAATAATTCTAGGAAATAGTTCAATCATCACTAAATCATCATAAGAAAAGCCAAAGTATGAAGAGGAGTAGGAACGAATGTAATATGAAAGATCACCCTTGCCATTGTATTTTTCAAATTTAGGCTCTAGAAAACCATTAGGCAAAGGGTGAGTGAGAATCTCATGAACCAATGGGTTATGTATTATATCGTGAGTAACCATATGACTAGACTTTTGAGATCCTTGGGTAAGTAACCTAATTTGAGCTTGCATGTCTTGGATAGATTATTGAAACAAAACATCCTTAGATGTAGTAACATGTGTACGAGCCATCATATGATTAACATTGGTATGGATAAAGACTTGATTAATATTTTGATTATGCCCAAGGCCAAGAGATAAAGCATTAGAAGTGGATTGTGATGGTACATTAGCCACGGGTGGTACAAAAGATATAGTATAATGTAGAGAAATAGTTTGAGTAACCTAAGTAGGAGCTACGTGTGGAGAAATAAGGATGAGTAGGAGCACTAACCTCAATGCCTAATGTAGAAATAGAACCTCCAATAGGCGGATTAGGAACATTTAAATTATATATGAGAATATTTTCATGTGTAGATTCCTTAGCCCTTATTCTTCTATTTCTCTCTTAAGTAACAAGATAAATCATAGCATCAATTTTTGTGTGGATAGTTGTAAGATAATTTTCAAAATTTGTTTCAAATGTAAGCTCTCATCAATATTATCACAAGAATTTGCATTATTAGAATTTTCGTCTAATTCATTAAAAGAACCATAAACATGAAAAGGCATTTCATCTACAACATATGTATATCTAACATTCACATTTTGATCGTTTGCATTATCCACAATAGAAGTAATAATTTTATTAATAACTAGCATTATTGATTTCAAGCAAGCATGAATAGGAAATAAATGAAGTTGAATCAAATCACAAGTAGCACCATTCAATCTAGTACTTCACCTAGTAGGGCTTGTAGATCTAGCCTTCCTAATTGGCATAAGACGTAAGCATGAGAAACATGAAGAAAGTTATGGCTCATGATGGAGCAATAAAGAAATCAAAACCAAATACAAATACAACAAATCTAAAATGAAAAATCAAACCCTAAGGGGGTGAAGGTAATGAAACCCTTTGTTGGATGATTATAAGATCAAGTTCACCAAAATCTGAGAAGCAAATGTAAATGTGAGGAGAATATGCGAAAGGTTAACACATACACTAGACTAGAGTTAAGATAAAGGATATAATCATAATTCAGTCACAAAATTCAACAAATCAAACCCTAGAGGGATAAATAACAAGAAAACCCTCGACATTAAGGTGATCCAAGAGCGAGAGGTTCACCATAATGTTTGATGAATTGTGGTCTATGGATAAACATTGCATGCACAACTAACTAAAGTTATGGCACAATGTATATCTAACATAATACAGTCACCAATAATAATCAAATATGAACTATGCCTAAAAATAGATTAAAAGTATTGAACACAATTGAACAAACAAGAGAAATTATGATAAACAAAGAATGATAGAAATAGACACCCATGGGCACTATTATGGAAATCTAAGATTAAAAAAGGATATGGACTTTATTTTACTACAATCAAGGGAATCTGACTGTGTTGTCCTGCTAGGTTAAATGGTAGTGTCGATTGTGTCCTAGTTAAAATCAGGGGGTGTTTGATTTTGTTCACGTGTTGTTATAGATTTGTCCATGGGTTGACATCGATTCTATACCTGGGCACCAATTGTGTCCTCTATCTATTTTTTGGCTTCTGTAATTTTTTAGGCAGGGGTGTAAAATGATTACAAATAGTGTCAGCGTCACTTTGCAAAATTGATAGACAAAATACACTGAAATATTTATCCTTCGCTCCTTGACCCAATCCTTAAATGTAACAACAAAAGAGTGTGCAAGTTAGTTGACTCAAGGAACCTCTTGAGAAGTTGCGTCTACATATCCTACATGCTTGGAATCAAAATCAATGTACTTATGCATGTGAGTAAAATCCCAACCCAAGTGAGATAAGGCTTCTCCTTCTCTTCCTAGTATAATCAAATACAACTACATGCTCATGTTATAACATTTTTTTGCGCCAAGTGATGATGGCACAAGAGTTGAATTTGATAATAGAAGCAATGAAAGATCAATGTGCAAGTTCCTCAACAAATGTAATGATTAATAAGATCAATATGCAACTCAATAACTTAAGGAGACCTCTAGTTGGTACTTAGAGATCACTTGGTTATGAGATTCAGATATATATATATCTCACATAGAACATAGATCGCCCATGTGGAATAGTGATTAGTGAAATTCAAGGTGCAAGGAATTAGGCCAAGGCTAAATGGACCTACAAAAGGAAGAGGGAGAGAATTTGCAGGACATCAATTCTGACTCAAAATGTTCGATGTGATATATATATATATATATATATATATATCACATCGAACATAGATCGCCCATGTGGAATAGTGATAAGTGAAATTCAATGTGCAAGGAATTAGGCCAAGGCTGAATGGACCTACAAAAGGAAGAGGGAGAGAATCCGCAAGACATCGATTCTGACTCAAAAGGCAAAAGGACTTAAAATGGAGATTAGGTTGAACAAAGAATGGATTCCCAGAATTCTAACACTAACAATAGACAAATCTGAAATGAATCTAAATAAATCTCTATGGATCAACACCAAAGAGACTTTAATGTGGGCAGAAAGGTGTTTTATAATAATCCAATATACATAAAATGGACCAAGTGTGGAAATGTATAACATAGATGCAATGGAAAAGGGTGTTGTACCAAAATTAAGTGTTTTCAACAATCATCAAATGGACTTGCTAAGTATAGAATAAACTCTTACAACTCATTAATCTTAAAGCCAAAATGTGCGAGCGAAAGAGGTTTGTCTAACTTACACTAATATTGATATAGTTGGGATATGTATCTATTCAACAACTCATATAAGGTCATGAATGAACTAATCTATTCTAGAATATCTAGCTTCCAAAGCTTTTTAAAAATTAAGCCCTCACCATGACAAAAGATTTTATAGAAGCCAATAAAGCAACAAAAAGACTTGATATAGTAGATTTGCTCCATAAGATATTGGTTTTGCATATGAAAACACACAACAAAAAGTTCAAGTGGGATAATAGGTTTGATGGATTCATTTAAACCCTACCCAATTGCCAGAGGTTTTTGAAGTTCACTAGTTTAATGATCAAATCATCCATTGTAACAAACAATTTAGTCCAATGTGGCCAACCACTATAGCCAACAGTTATTATGATCAACGTGAGAAGGGAAATTTTCATATTATTTATATACACATCATGACCAATGTTAATATGTGAGCCATTACTACGAGTGACAAATAATTAATTAACTTGATGTACCATTTAGTATGAGAAAGTTGAACTTGAATGTTTCATCCCAGATGATGGTTCCAATACTCTTTTTAAAATAAGCAAGATCATTGCTAATAAGATGCTTGTGTTCTAGACATTTTCAATTGAAGTGTTTTCCATATATTTGTCTATGTATTTCAGAATTTTTTCTGCCAAATGATGGTTCCAATACTCTTTTTAAATAACCAAGATCATTGCTAATAAATTTCTTGTGTTCTAGACATTTTCAGTCAATGTTTTGTATATATTTGTCTATGTATTTCAGAATTTTTGTCATCTCTTTCATTAAACTCCATTTTAAAGTAGAGATCAAGTGTTTAGATTAAGATTCTATCCCCAATTAACTTGATGTACCATTTAGTATGAGAAAGTTGTAGTTTTAGGAACTTGAATGTTTCATCCCAGATGATTGGTTCCAATACTCTTTTTAAAATAAGCAAGATCATTACTAACAAGGGGCACGAAGTGCCAAGTCCCTATGGGGCAGTTTGCAATAGTAGTGCCGATGGTGGAAATTAGGATGGTGGCAATAGTGATAGCTATATCAGAGGCTTCAAAAATTATGGCAATGGCAGTTGAAACTTAGACAACTCCAATCAGATGGTAAACAGTGCCACGAATATGAATTCCTTCTAAGCCGTCTACAATTTTAAGATAATGTTTGTATGTGCATTCCTCATTGACCTCAAATCCTCAACTTCCAAAACCACACACCGTAAATGGTAAAATCCCCCAGAAGATTGATATCAAAACATTCAACAAAACAATATTCGGTGCAGCATCTGAGACATGATATGTCTTACATGAAATCAAGAGCATGATAAAGTACCAAAAAAAAGATAAAATTAAAAAATTATAACCTCATTCTTAGAGAGCGATATGGATGCTGACTCATTCAATTAAAGAAAAAACCTACCAAATGACACAACTTTTTGCACAAAATCAACATCATGACAAAGTGCTACAATGGCAATAATGGAAAAATATAATCTTGTTTTGAAGGTTATTTAGTGGAATGATATTGCAAGATGAAAAAGATAGAAGTATACAATTCTTGTAAAGGCACAAAAATGTAAAGGGTAAAAGTGATGACAAGAATAATATCAAAACATACTTTAAAACAAATTTCATTGCAACATCTAACAAATGACATAATGTCGTATACAAATCAATATCACGGTAAAATATATCGAAGACAATATTAAAAAATTAAAACTCTGTTTTAGAAGACAAACAAACAAACCATTGGAATTTGGAACTCTTGATCTAATCTATTTAGGACTATATGATTATTGTGAAATTTAGCATATGATTAAAAGGTTGTTTGTCCAATGAATATCGATGATGGTAAGTTTTTTTATATTGCACTACCTATCAAAACAAATTTTCAAAGATAACAATAAAGGGTTGTACTGCAAGGCCAAGTGCCAAGTCCCTGTGGGGCAATAGCTTCGAGGTTTGTAAGATATTTGTAAATATTGTACAATCTCTAAGTATTGCATCAAGTTCTTTTCTTGATTCTTGAAAATTGCATATACTCGTTTCAGGGGAAAAAAGATAATTATGAACAAATTTGTGGTATTTTTTAAAGCCTCCAGCGTGTCCAACGTCTGTGCCTTCAAAACAATGAAATTGAACATTTAAACCCCCTATTACAAGGAGTAGAGTATTTACAAGTAGCGAATAAGTTCCAAGATCCGTTCCTTCAAAACAATGAAATTGAATATTTAAATCCCCTATTAGGCGCAGAGCATTTACAGGTAGCAAATAAATTCCAAGATAGAAGAGAACCAAAAGATTTGCAAAATCATTATCACTTGTACTTTGAAGATCCTAATCCCTTTTGTAAAATTTCTCGACAAATAAACATTTCGTGAATCACTAGTTATCTAAAAACATAAATTTCTATATGTAACACCCATACAATATCCAATTTATTTTCTATATATCAAATAAGTTCTTTTAAAAAGATAAACCAATAAAATTTGACATGGAGAGCGTTGTCACTAGAAAGGAACCAACAGCGTTTGTAAGATACCAAATGCAAATAAAAGAAAGAAAAATAAATATATTATAAATTTACAAATATTCCTCTCTTGCCTATCATTCTCACACTAGAACATTACAAGACGCCTGAAACAAAGTGTTGGCACTTGGTGACTGATAAGAGCGCAAGAAGAATCTAGAGGACATGCAAAGTCATACCTACCATTCTATTGATAAAATTTAATGGCCTACACTATAAACTTATCAGCATAGCACGATATACAATAGATAAAAGCTAGGGTGCCTCTCTCACCGAGATCAATCTATTGGTTATTTATGAGGTTTCAATCGAAGACACTTGGGCCTTATTTGGACTTTGTACCAAAAAAAATCACCTATAGAATATAAAACCATTTGTCTACTGAGCCGGCCTATTTGGTTTACAGGGTGCACGCCGGCTTCCCCTTAAAATTTATGTTTTGTTGCCGATAAAGAAAACAGGTTTTTGAAAAATAGTGTCAATATTATTGATCGAAGTGTATTTTATCTATGAATATTTAAAGACTAGTGGTATCTATTAGTTAACTGAATATAGGGCCAATTATTAAAGCGAACAAACAACCCTGAATGAATCCATTGTACACGAAACAAAACTTAGTGATTGCGGCAGCATAGAACATGTTGCAGGGATTTTGCCCCTGAAGGACAAATAAGACTCAACCATGCTTCTTTGGATTGGAATCCCTGACCCCTAGCTACCCAAGTCCTTGTTTTCTATAGCTAATGTAATTTTTTTGTAAAAGCGTAACAATCCCAAAAAAAAATGTTGTGCAACATCTATCTGAAATGAAAACCATCATTACAATCAAGCACCCGCACACGATCAAATCATCCCTGAGGTAAAACCATGATGCACCCACATGACCTGCTAAAAGACGAGTATTGTTTGGAAGGCTTTGTATACATGAATGTCTAGAAACAGTTGTTGCACATTTGCAATAGCTCAACTTCTTAAAAATGAAAAGTTGGGTGAAAGGAAATAAAATCACATTAGAAATGATAAATATTTTAGTTTCCTACATTAAATTGAAATTTCATTGGTAATAGTAAGACCACATAATTTGCTCCAATGTAGGGCCATAAATGAAAACCCAGCAAAGAGAAGGAAAACACTGTAAATTACTTGGCATGGATTTTTCTTATTGTATCTTTGTTATTTATTTGTTATAATATATTATTTTGTTGTAAATGTATCATAATTTAGATCACTATTTAATCTACTTTTAATGATATTTCATATTATTTAGGTTTAAATGTTTAATTTATAATTTATTTTTATAACAGAATTAAACCCTTTCAAAAACCCATTTTTATCATAAATTAAAAAATTATTATTATTATTATTATTTATTAAAAACACCTCAAACTCTAATCATTATAAGCTTATGCACATTTTCAGCGTCAATAAAATCACAATATTTGAACTCTCTCTCTCTCTCTATATATATATATAACAATATTTGAAATATCTCTCTCTCTCTCTATATATATATATAATCTCAACGATAAAAATTTCCATACCTGCAACAACTTTTGCGAAGGAGAACGGCCTTCATCTACTTACAGTTAATAAAACTGGAGAGTATCTCCATGCAATCCTCTTCCTGCTTTGACCTCCATAATTCTGGCCTCAACCATCTCTGTTGTAAGTGCTTCTATTATTGTCGAAGCTTTGCTGAGCTTTTTCTCAAACCCCAAATAAAAAAATCTCATAAATTTCCAAATAAATGGAGGCAACATAACAAGGTACGTGCACGATTCAATGGCTTTGTTAAAAGCTCTACCAAACGAAGCCACTGGAAGAATTTCCAGACTCCGACAACCGACGTCCCGGCTTAACAGAGTCATACAGATATGATCAAAATTCAAGCGAAGCAATATATCTTGGAAATCAACTTTGACCTTCTTTTCTTCTACTTGTTGGAGCACAGGAATAAGCTTTTGTTGGACCATTTTATCCGACAGCTTTGTGTTGGCGCTTCCATAGCTCATCATCGGCTGTGAACAAACCGTCGCCAAAAATTTTGAAGAAAACATTCTTCGAGTAGGGGCCGCTAGGGAAATTGGAGAAATCCCTATTCAGAATGTGCTCTAAATTATCCGGAGTACAAGTCACTACTTTGAACAAATCTCTGGTCATCTAGGGGCCTCTGAATTTAAAGGCCCTGCCGAAATTCAAACAACTGCTCCGTGGAATGTAGGAACCATGGATTTAAAATCCAAAACAGAGAAAAATTATATAAAAAAAAATGGAAGCCTTGAGCACATAGGCACATCTGACCGTCTGGAAGCAACGATACCCCTGGCTAAAATTTGATACTGATGCAAGGTATGAATTCTGCCGACCATATTTCTGATTGACAACGCACTATGCAGGATGATTGACATTAAACAAGAATTCGCTGACAGACACGCTGAATGCACAGACACAATAAATACACAGCTTGTCCTAATAATGACATTGACAGACCGTTGATAGCATTAAAATCCCCTTATACTGACTGCTATGCAGACGTGCCATGGTTTCATTGGCGTTCAAAGGAGGTACGACAGTGATGCTTTGGTTGCAGTGCACTTGCCCCGTAACATGTAAATGTTTGGTCCAATGAAATGAAACTAAATATCTTGCATCTTACTTTGGTTATCTATTTGCATATTTATCAGCACAAAAAACAAAAAGATGTCATTGGGTTATCAGGGAGAGATTAATGAAGGCTAATAGTCCCTCCCTTCAGGGCTAATACAATGCTTGTGTTCTAGACATTTTCAGTTGATGAAGTGTTTTGCATATATTTGTCTATGTATTTCAGAATTTTTTCATGCCAAATGATGGTTCCAATACTCTTTTTAAATAAGCAAGATCATTGCTAATAAGATGCTTGTGTTCTAGACATTTTCAGTCAATGTTTTGTATATATTTGTCTATGTATTTCAGAATTTTTGTCATCTCTTTCCTTAAACTCAATTTTCAAGTAGAGATCAAGTGTTTACATTAAGATTCAATCCCCAACAATGTGATCATAAAGAAAGAATTGGTGGCCTCCCTCGTGCTCTCTAGGTCAAAACATCTCACAAAAAGCTTGAGGCTTCATTCTTGCATTCTCTATCTAGAGACCTCTATCTTATATAAATAGACTTCATTTGGCCTTTTTCCAAGTCATTATGTTGCACCCATTAGCATCTAATCTTGAGGCTTAAGTTTCAGAGTTATCATGGCTTCTTCCTCAATGTAATCCCCATATCTTTTAATAAATTTCATGCTCAAATATTAAAAATAAAAGCAAATAAGAAAAACATCATCCATCCATTCAAATTGTCACCTTCCGATATCTAACAAAATGCAAAACGCAATTGTTATCAGAAGACAGAAATCATTGTTTGGGCTTCAAAGCCTTTAGCTGAATTCTTCAACTGCTGTCAAAGGATGTGTCATTAGCTGCTACAGAGTTTACTAATTCACCCGCCTATTACATTTTTGTCTATGATATTATTTTTGTTTGATGTAAAACTTTGCAAATATTATTTTTAAATTTGAAGCATGTAAACTAGCTGGAGTAATATTTTTGCAAAATTTAAGAATAACATTTGAGTTCAAAGCATAGAGATGTCTCTGCCATGCATTTAATTAGAAGCTAATGTGATGCACATGAGCTATAAACAAAAAACAGACCAAGAGAATGATGCAGCTTTCCGTGCATTTAACTAATGAAGGTCGGCATTTAGAGTAACATTCACTGCCATTAAGAGTTCCTACTTCATAAAAACCTTTTGTCACGGGATGTCAATTAGGATTATGGCGAAGACTTGAGTGGTCCCCAATAAGACCACTGTTTATTTTCCACTGAATTTTTGATTTAATCTCTATTTAAACAAGGCCAGTTATTCCTTTTTCTCTTTTCCTTGATGCCACACAAATTTTGCATCGTAAGCACCTCTTGTGTTTCTAGACTGCCACTTCACTTCTTTGTTATAAATGCTTCTGGATCTTTAATTGCTCAGTACACCATTGCTCCTCATTATATATTGCTAGATCTCAAATTCGAATACTATTTTAATCTTGAGTTTTGCGAGGAGTGCCATGCTTTGGATGTCTAAAGTGACTAAGGTCCTGGTAAAGCATCGGTGCATTCCCTATACAGGGAAATAATCTGTGACACAGTTGCAAACCTTGATGGAATTCAACCTGACGAGAGGATGGAATTACCCTCTCTTATACAAAAGCAACAAGATTTTCATTGCAGATCTGTTGGCAGAGATCTGCTGGATACAAAGCTGGACCATTCCAAGAGATTAGAGATTTTCTGGCCATTTTTTCTATTAAGCATTTGAAATTTCAATCCGAAAAATGTGTATGACTAGGCATTAAGAAGTACAGTGAAATGTCAAAACTGCCTCAAGGCTTGAATCGAGAGAATCAGCCTACTAATATCAGCATCTTTCTTGCAGACTTGTAACCTGGAATTTCAGTCTGCCAAACTTTACCAAGCTACCAACAGAAATCCATTCACAGTTTTTCAAAAAATACAGAAGCAAATAATTGCTAGCCACCCTCCAAACTGCTTTGACAACAATGATTTTAAGAAAGACCAATTATTTTCCATTACAAAGGAAAGACAAATCTAGAAGGAAACAAAACTCTGAAATATTAGTGCGTAGTAAAAAGCAGAATGCAGGAGATGTTCTCAGCTTCTATTAACGAATGCCTTCTAAAGCACAGCAAATCGTGGGAACCAACATAAAGAATTCCATAATGATGGACCCTCAAGCACTTCAAATGTGAGAAAATAATGGACCGTGCAAGATCTCTTTTACTCTTGCGAATAAAGAGATCACTTCCAAACTCAGTGGCACCACCATTTAGTGCCACGGTGAAGGGAGACTAATCAGATGGATTCCTGATAAGAACGCCAGTGCTACCATTTTTGAAAGGAAAATCCTAGCTTTCCCAAAGCCAAAAGTGAGGAGGGAATTAACATAACATGTAATACCCAATAATCTGTGCTGCTCCTGGTATTGTGAAGGTGATTTTACATAAGAAGGATAATACAATAAAAATTAATCCAATTTACAGAAAAGAACATGTTAATAAGATTTTGCAAAGATAGCAATTTCGTTTGCAGGATTTCCTGTCATGAAACAAACTTTCTTTCCAGGTGGCTGGTGAAATGGGAAACATCTTATTGTTGCTCCCGTCTCTTCTTTCACCTTCGACTCTTCTAAATCACTGAAATTTCGAAATTAATATGTTCTCTCAGAAACTAGAAAGACTAACCTCATATAAAGCAAATCATATCCACATATAACATTGTTTCGCTTTAGCTGCATTTATATGATTAAAATAGGATGGTTGAGTGAATACCCTGCAGCCCAAGGGCCTTTTGCCCATTTTCCTTCAGAAATAACTGTTTTAAGTTCTTCATAAGATTTTACATCAACAATGTTGCTACACAATAACAAAAATATCAGATAGGTGACCTTGGCCGACCAAACAAAGCATTTAATTTTACATCAACCTTACATCTTCCCTATCTTGCACAAATGTATTAGACAAATTTATACTAATCCATAACAGAAAAAATTGAGTGACCCATTTAACCACTAGTTTAGGATATATTAAATGCAAACACCTTAGGAGAGATAATAGAAGAGAATTTTAAGAAAATAAAAACAGAAAATGACTAAAAAATAAGCAATTTTATTTGTAAATTTCAAAAGCAATATACATCTAAACCATTTCACACCACCACTCCTAGCATTTTACTTGTTAGAGATAGTCCTTGTACCTGTGCCTGTATGTACATGTAAAAGCAAGAGACATCTATACGGTTAGCATGTAAGGAAATCATGGTTCAGTACCTCAAGGAAATGATGAATATTTATTCTTACTAAACCCTTAGTGTGAAAACTAGAGTATGCTTGTTACGGCTAAATACCTTTCATTGCATTAATTTTTAGACAAAATTTTGAATTTAATAAAATGTCTTGCAGAACCCACTGAGCTACCCTCTAGCCCTGCGGTGCACTTTTAAGTCTTCAGAAAAACCTGATGAACATGATGAAGAATCTTACCATGAGGAAGTTCATCTCGAGAGCTTTCTGGGAATATATATATAATGTCCATATTTGATTAAAGCAGGAATAAGTAATGCTAACTAAAAGAAGTGCCCTTAGATTCTATTTCCAGACCAGAATGTCCTATTATTAGAGACAGAAACATGACGGTGAACTTGTATTTGGTAATCTGGAGCAAGTATTACTAAAAACATTTATCATATTTTTCAATTGATATGAGATAGGTGTCATGGAAATCATCCTGTTATTGGACATTTTGAAGTAGTCGCGCAAAGGATTGTTCTTAGAAAGTTGCATGTAAAGATTATGGAGGTTATTCTTGTCACAGCAGCATTTAATCTTTCTGCCGCTTTTGACTTGATGAACATGGTCTCGAGGATGCATTCAAATATCATTTCAAAAATATACATTCAACCAAGGATCACATCAAACCAACCTTCATCATACTGAACTCTAGGTGATTAATATATTCTTGTTATTGTATTTTAACATTGGGTGCATATGCATCTGAATGTTAAGATTCCAGACTGTCTATTCATTTGACTTCATACATATTCAGTTATTGGAAATAATAGAATTTAGGGCAAAATCTTCCAATATGAAATTGTGGGTACAACCTGAGTCTACTAGAATTTTGCCTTCTATATTATTGACTCAGGCTCTTATGATCCATTGTTCAATTGCTTTGAAATTCTCAAAGGGTTTCTTAAAGTTTGATTCCCTTGGTTTTCTTGTCCTTTGTTAATGGGTCCGCTTTGGTCTTGTTTCTTAGATCAACCTCCTAACTGGATAAAGCACTTGTTTCTTTTTAGGTTATTGATGCTGTTACTGTTTTTCTCCTTAGACTGTTCACGTAAATTATTTTTATGGTTGTTATGGTGATTGAATTCATTTTTGTTTCGAACATTGTTTGGAATTTTTCTATTTTGAGTGCTAAGGATATGGCTTTGTGTAAAAAATTTGAACTGTTTAGAATTACTGGAATCTAGTATGTAGGTTTTAAGCCTTCTACATTCCTAAGTTTATGCTATTTTACTGGAACATTATGGATTCTAAAGACCAAGTTTTTCATTTTGTCTCATTATAATCACCTTGTTCTTTATTGTGTTTCCGATATTCTGCCATAGTGTTAAAACACTGTCTAAAGGCTTTTAGGAGGTCAATTTAAAGAGCAAATCGTATATCCAACGCTTTGTTTAAGTTTTCCCCGAGGTGTCTATTGGCTCCTTACTACTTTTCTACTTAGGTTTAATTTTTAAGCATAAAATAACATTGTACCATTCAAGAGATGCTCCCTTGAGGTGTAAGACAATGTTAAAAGTTTATCTTCTTACTAGATTCACAAAGCTGGAAGTAGAGATTGACTAGCCTCAGTGATACACTCATGGTTAGGGGATCCAATGAAGGACAACCTTGAACCCCGCAGCTCATAGAGTTAAGTTTTAACACAACGAATGGACTGACTTGCAGTTTTGCACACAAAAAAATATGATAAACTGAAATAACAATGTTCTTAATTGATTCAAATGAGGAATTACAGCTTGCATACACAGTACAGTCTGATTACAGAATTTCAAAATTACCGTAGAAAATGAGATGCGTTACAACATCAGATCCGTAGATCTCAACTTTGCTGATTCATAATCTTTGGAAATAATCTATCTCAAAGTAAAACTCTCAAATCTAATTTCTACTATCCAACCAAAGAAGTCACTTAGCACAGGCATAAGGGCATGCTTATATAGATGCAAGACCCACCTACTTACATTAAGTAGTTTTACCCCACTAACAGCATTAACACACCTTAGTGTGCACAAATATTAAATGTTTTCACATTCCCAAGGTACAGTAACACATTATAGTTTAATGCATCACAAAATAGATCATATATATTATTAAATGAATCCTTATCAACTTCCATGACTTTTGGGATCAAATATCCAAACAACCAGCAACAACACCTTCCATAACACATCACAAGTTCCATAATACATCACCAAGACTTATCACAAATTCCAGAATTACTTGAACAGATCGTGCCTTGTTGGAAATCAGCCATGCATAGGTTCCGAACAAAGAGTCTTTGCGGAAACAATCTATAACCAAAGAGTCTTTGTGGAAACAATCTATAACCTTGCGCCATAAACTAAGTAGACATATGAGCTCAAAACAATGTCAACATGCTTCCTGTAGAACCACAGGTTTCCACGACACTTGTAGCATATTTTGCATTTTACGGGAAAACCATAATTATGCACTGAGATCTATTTTGACAGATGGCTTTAGAATGATGATAAGAATGTCCCTGCAAAACCACATGTTACTACAAGGCCTATAGCATTTTTTATATTTTCACGCAAATTTGTAATAGTGCAACAACCTCTAAATTGACAGAGGTGTTCCTTAGGTCATTTCCATGCTTCCTACAAATTTTTAAGTTATCGCATGCTCTATAGCTCAATTGCGATGATGTACAATTCTAGATTAGGTTTTCAGGGCTTTCACTTGTCTAAAGATCCATGAATTACCACAGACTTATGAAAGTGATTCAAACTTACTGCAAAGCTTATAACATCAAAGATATGTAATCCCACTTATTGCTACCTATTCTATTCATTTTTTTTTTAATGCAAGATTACATGAGGCCTTGGATGCTCCTGCATCACTAAGCCATGTTAATAAGATATTTCATGATTCCCATCACTAACCCTGTCAGAAGCATCCCTTCACGTTCCTCGTTGAGCCTAGTAGGATACTATGGCTCACTAATTTGGAATTCCAACCAACTCGTCACCCCTAACCATCCTTAAATAACAATAAAAATGAAGAAGGCTAATTATATTTGCCTAAAGGTGACTCATAAGTGTTTCTCTATGTTGATCAGACCTAGAGGTCCTTCCCCATAAGGGAGGTTATATATGATCTGGAGGCCCTTCTCCATGAAGGAGGGTTGTCTATGACTTGAAGGCTCTTCTCCACAAAGGAAGGTTATATCTGAACCAAAGGTCCATCACAAAGGGAGGCTATCTTTGCACTGATGAGCCTTCTCCACAGAGGTTATATCTGACTGAATGGAGCTTCTCCACATGGAAGTTATATCTGACTTGAAGGCCCTTTCCTCAAAGGAAAGCTAAATTTGACTAGAATTTTCCAAGTTACTGTTGACAATTTTGCCCCCCCACAAGGCAAATTGTCACCCCTACTATTTGGAACTTTGCTATGGTGCCAAGTTTGTCTTGTGAATCAGTTTTGGGGTCCTTAAATGGGCATTTACAGCCACCCAAGTGGCCATCTACATCCAAGGGAATTTTAGTCATTCAAAGGTTTCCAAGGAGTGTACTTAATTACAGCCAAATGTGCAAATACAGCCAAGACATACAAGCTCTAAGTTTATTTATTTTGTCTTCCCAAGGAATTTTTTCGGGCTATAAGAGATGGACTATTTCTTTGGACATTTTGTCCGAGAGAAAGAGCTCTCAAAGGACTGTGTAAAAGTCCGAAAAAATGACTAAGTGGCAATCATTCAAAGCTTATTTTCTTCGAACTTTTTATCCGAAAGAAAAAGGGAAATGCACAATTCAGAAGACCCGAAGGGCACCTGCCCTTCGAAAAGGTCCAATTCAAAAGGTCCAATTCAAAAGTCCCAAAGGGTATGTACCCTTTGGGTTGGTTCACTTTATGGTTTTCAAGTCCTTTTCCATTCATCTGAAGGACAATTTCAAAAAGCCCGGGTGCCCTTCAAAAACCCCGAGTGCCTTTCAAAAAGCCCGAAGGGCAACTGCCCTTGCAGGGGACACTTATGCAGCGAGGTGGCCTTTACAATTATTCCGAAATGTATGTTTTAAGGAGAATAGCCCTTGCGGAGGACATCTGGGTATTGCGTAGGGACATTTACAATTTCCCCGAAGGGTATGTGCCCTTGCGAGGGACACTTCAAGCACGAAGAAGACCTTGGCAAAAGCTCCGAAGGACAAAATCCATTTTTCCAAAGGACACCTGCCCTTGCGGAGGGCACTTGGTCGGTGGCAAGTCCCTTTCAAAAGTTCCGAAATGCACTTTTGAGGACGAATAGCCCTTGTGGAGGGCACCAAAGCCAAAGACAGGACCAAATCAAAAAGCTCGAGGGGCAATTTTGGGAAGCAAAAGCCCTTGCGGAGGGCACCTTCATAAAAGCAAAGGACACTTCAAACAAAAAAGAATTTCCTTCGGACTTTTTGTCCAAAGGAATTCAAGGAAAAGGTACCACGGAGGATATACCTGGAAAAAAAGCCCAATAGAAATAAAAACAAAGGCAAAGAAGGAAATGAGAAAATTTAAGGAAATCCTTTAGAATAATTGTCAAACAAGTAGTCCACGAGAATATGAAGTCAACAAAAATCCCAATAGAAAAGACAATGGCATTAGCAAAGGCCAAAAAAGAGAAAAGGAAATGCCAAGCCCAAGAAAGAGAAGAGATAGAGAGTCCTTCGGACAAATTTGTCCTAAGGACGAAAACTAAAATAAAGCTTGAATCCCGAATTAAAGCAAAGCACGGGAAAAGCCAGAGAAAACACGAAGCAGAACTGAGCATGAACAGAGACATAAGCACAAACAGGACTGAGCCAGAATTGAACAAGAAGTAAGACAAACACAAAAATAGAGGCATGAGCAAAGATTAAAGCAAAACTGAACATGGACATAAGCATGAACAGCGAATAAAACAAACGCAGAATAAAGACAAAGGCAGGATGAACAAAGATCATGCACAGACTAACGTGAGTGACTCCAACGAAGTGAACGCGTTTAAGAAAGCAAGCATGCTTCAGTTCTGAAAATAGAGTTGTCTTGCATGATGAACGGGCAAAGCGTTGAACGTTTCAAACAGCGAAAAATTCCATGCACGCACTTGCGTTTGTCTCAAAGCTTGAAACGTTCTAACGGTTCGAAACGTAATTCTTAATTTGACATTTGCATTGATTTCATACAAAGGGAAGACTTTCAAACGTCTAGCAGTTCGAATGAATTTGACTTCTCTTGTTTTGAAGTTGACTGATTTTCAAGTCAAGACATTTATTCATACATTTCATGCATCCAAAGCTTGTTTTCTCCTTTTTCAACGCCAAGGATTCTTCATGCAATACAGTCAGGTATAAGCCAAGGAAAGACAAATTTGGAAAACTCATGCAACGCAATTTGAACTTGGGCTAGTGAAGAGTTAACTTCCTCTCCTATTTTCAACGCCAATCTCTTGGCTTTTTGTAATTTTCTATATTAATGGTTTTTCAACCTTGTAAAATCCATTCCTCTTGGTAAGACCAGACTCTGCCATTGGTGAGTTGTGTAATCTTTTTAATCAATAGGACTGTACTTTCAGATTTCAAGTGGTGAAATAGTGTACATTCGTTCAACAATTTGCATACGTGGTAGATTTCTCTCCCTTCCCAAATTTTGATTCGTACCTAGTTGCTAACTTATCATGTTATGCAAGTCATGTCCAGTGTTGTCTTTTGTTGACGTTGTAAGTGGATGTTAGGTGGCTGCAAAGTGTCTTGTATCAAACCTCTCTCCGTCGTTTTTCCTCGCGTTTTTGTCATTGGATCGAACCTTCTCATGAAATACTTATGCATAGTGATCAATTGAAATCAAAGGTCTTCCTTTTCCCTTGTTTGTTCAGTGTTCAAAGTTCCAAATAAAGTGGATCAAACATTTTGGTGTATCACCGTCTTTAGGTAGGATTTCCCCTTCAAGTTTCTTTCTCCCTTTCCCATGGCAGTCCGCAGCACAGAGTAGAGATCCGCATTGATACATCTTACAGGGACCAACCTTCTCTGGATGTTCTTCTCACCATTGAGGCACCCACCCTCGTGAAAAGATCCCATTGTTTCAACTGGAGAGAGGATTAGCCATTTCAGCACGTCTTCATTTCAGAGTGCAACTCCAAGTTGACAACAGTTTTTGGCACATCCGATGGGACCACAAAATTTTTTGCATCTCTGAAGAGTTTTCGCAGCAGTAGAGGATATTCATCTACATCCAGTTGCAGATTTCATAGCATCATTCAAGGAATCCATTCATGCCAAAGGTTACCATAAGATCAACAAGTAAAGGTATTCCTTTTGAATTTGTAACTTATAAAAGAGCAAAGTCTAGGACAGTAAATCCATATCCTCAAAGAAAATATTTACCTCCCCCTCATCCTATCGTTCTAGACACTACAATCCCCACCATTCAGATGGCCGTTAGAAATCAAGTGTTTGCTCCATTCAATAGGGGAAGTCCACTGAATCTAGTACGGTTAGATGGCATTCCTGTATCTGCCCTCAAAAGTATTCCATTCTTCTCAAAGGAAAATCAAACAACCCCTATTGAGCAGATCCAGGGTGTGCCTAATCTTTGTTCAGTTCATAATGTTGTTGAAGATAATGCTGCTATTAGATTGCTTGTTGTTTTGTTCAAAGAAACATCATTACAGTGGTATAGATCCCTCCCACTTAGATCCATTTCCACTTGAGATGAATTGGGTGTAGCCTTAGTCAAGCAGTTTGAAGACAAATCTGATCACTTATCTTTAGTTGAGCAATTAACTGCTATACAGAGAGCTCCTAATGAGTTCATATCCAATTTTAATCTCAAATTCCAGAAGACATGGACCAAGATACCGGTTTTGATCAGGGCATCCCCTGAATATGCATTTATGTTTTTTTTTAAAGCTCTTAATTTTGACATTAGTGTGATGATACAGTCAATGGGTGGTACTACTTTGCCAAATGCTTATGAAGTTGGAAGAAGGGCAAAAAATAGTTTGATACAAGCAGGTAAGCTTTCTCCAAGACCTTCAATGCCCATATTTCCATAAATAAGTTCTGTACCAGCCCCTCAAGTTCCTCAAATTTCATCTTTAGCTCCAATTCCAGCACCTCAAGTTCCTATTGCAACCCCTACTAGTCAAGCTAGTGAGATAGGAGAGTTGAAAAGTTCGCTACAATCTTTTGGAAATGAAATAGTACAGTTCAAGAGACAGCAATTTCATTCAAATAGGCCCTATCAACAGCAAAATCAGAACAACTATCAGTGTTTCAAAAATCAAAAGTCTTTTTATCAGGTTTTCAGAGAAAATAGACCACCCTATCAAGCACAAGGAGCCATAACTCCAGCTAAGTCATATGCTGCTCTTGATCCGAATGCTCCTTCCACTTCAAAAGCCATTGTTTCAACCCCACCTCAAAATAATTTGGTGCAAGATTCGGGTTGGTAGCCCTCAAATCTCAAGGATGCTCAAAACCAAGCCTTGGTATCACAGAACATCACCATGCCACAAATGACACAAGAAGAGTTCTCTTTTCAAGGAGGTCAATATCAAGATACAGGGTTCATATCACAAAGAGTGACTCATTAAGTTCAAGCGCAGCATGATGCTATTAATGTAAATTGGTCGGTCGATGATCATGTTGCTTTTACTCAGATTGTTACAACTAACAATTCAAGTGGTCAAGTTGCAGCTATAACCATCAGAGAACTAAAAGAAGAGTTGATGAAGCCCAAGCGGTAGCAAATAATTCTACTCTTAGTATTGTTGCTAAAAGTACAAAAGAACAGCTTGCTGCCCCCACAGCGCAGAAAAATCAGAATATAGAGGTTAGTAAAGTGTAGCAAATACATTTAATTCGTGAGCAACAAGTACCATAGAAAGTGCAATCAAATGTTAGTGCATCTCAGTTCAGTATTGTAGATCAAATGAAGAAGTCTAACATCAGCATTAGAATGTGAGATTCTCTTTCAATTCCAGGGAAAAAAGATAAACTCATTCAAAAACTTTCAGCGCTTGAATTGTCTCCAAAACCGGTTGAGAAATGTGTTGTCTTGACAAATTCGGATCAGCCAACTAAGCAACAGGTGCAGCAAGGAGATAAGATGTCAAAGGTGGACAAAACTGAGGTAAAATTTAAAAAAACTTCATCTTTTTATCTTTCTTTGATAGTGGGTGATACTTTGGTTCATAATTGTATGGTGGATAGTGGAGCTAGCAGTACAATAATTCCCAAACAAATTGCAGATAAGCTCAGCATTGTTTATGAGCCAAATGCTAAAGGAGTATTGCAGTTGGATGGTTCACCAACAAAGACGGTAAGCATTATCAAAGATTTGAAATTGACATTACATGCTTGTCCTAAAGTTATTATTTAGCAAGATGTTGTAGTGGTGGACTTGCCTCCTTATTTCGCTATGTGCCTTTCAAGGGATTTCACCTCAAAGATTGGAGGATATTTATCAGCTGATTGGACCTCTTTGTTGTTCAGAATCAGATATGGTACAAAGATAACAATTCATTCAGATCCTATTGCACGTTTTCATATGGAGCCTTATACGCCAATTGTGGTCAATGCAAATTGTATCATTTCAAAGAAAATATTACAAACTAGTGATGTAGAAAATGACTCGCCTTTGGATGGAGTTCCAGATTTGTTTCTTGATGAGTGGGCTTCTACCTTGCATGAGCATGATCCCTACAAGCTGATTGAAGAGGAAGGTCTTGGTGTGTATTGTCTTCATGAAAACGATGCACCAATTCCAGCCATGGTCAAAGAAGACGAATCTAATGAAGGCTTGTGGTAATTGTACTTTGATGGATCGAGAAATAAGCATGGAATCAGAGCTGGAGTTATGTTAATTTCTCCTACAAGGCAAAGATATTTCTCCTCTATTAAGTTTCAGTTTGGTTGTTCAAACAACCTTGTTGAATATGAAGCACTAGTTCACGGTTTGCAGTGGACTAGGAAGATCAAAGTAAATTGTTTGCAAGTGTTTGAAAATAGTGAACTTGTAGTCCACCAAGTAAATGGTTTGAATGTATGCAAAAATATGCTGCTTAAATTTTACAGACACAGAGTTTGAGATTTACTTGAAGATTTTCAGGCTTTTAATATTCAGGGAATACCAAGAGATAGGAATAAACACGCTGATAGGTTGGCTACTATTGGGGCACAATTTAACATTCCAGTTGATGTAAAAAGTGACATTTTTCAGTCACATATAAAGGTAGTTGAAAGGCCTTCTGTTCCAGATAACCAAGAGAATTGGCAAGTGTTTGAAAATGACAATCAAATTGTGAGATTTTTGCAAAAAGACGCTGAGTTTTCTTCAATAAATCAATCGTAACACTTACAGCAGTATGGTGATCAAATTGTACAATTGAAAACAAATAGGTTACCCAAAGGATTGGTCACTCTTGAAAATATTTTCAGTGAAGATGATGAGCTAAGGAAAGAGAAATCATCCTTGTCAACAAAGGAAGAGCACTATGCCAATGTAGAGATTGCAGTTAGTAAAATTTTGAAATTGGGCAAGGTCTGCACTCTACAAAATAAATATTTCATTGATTTATGCACAAGTTTTGCTGATATATTCGCATGGCAGTATAGTGATCTCAAAGGTTTTGATCCAAGTTTGGCTCAACACACCATTGAGTTAGAAGATGAAACTAAACCAGTGAGACAAAGACAAAAGCCAATCAATCCAAAGCTTGAGCTCTTGATGAGAGCTGAGCTTCACAAGCTCATAAAATCAGCTATTATATTTCCAATCAAGCACTCAACTTGGGTGGCGAATCTCGTTCCAATACAGAAAAAGAATGGTGAGATTCGTTTATGTTGATTTTCGTGACTTAAACAAAGCTTCGCTTAAAGACCACTATCCATTATCATCAATGGAACAAATTTTACAGCGTGTTGCAAGTTCAGAGAGGTTTTCCTTGTTGGATGGATATAGTGGTTACAATCAGATTTTGGTCAACGAAAAAGACCAATTCAAGACAACGTTCACGACTAAGTGGGGGACATTTGTATACAGAAAGATGCCATTCAGTTTGTCTAATGCTGGAGCAACCTTTCAGAGAGCCATGGATATGGCCTTCCAAGGCCTTAATAGATTTGTGCTTGTTTATTTGGATGATATAACAGTGTTTTCAAAAGATGCAGAAGATCACATGGTTCATCTCAAGCAAGTTTTCGAAAAGTGTAAGCAATTTGGGATATCCCTAAATCCCCAAAAATGTGTATTTTCAGTTCATGAAGGTAAGCTTCTTGGACATGTTTCAAAGCATGGTTTAAACATAGATTCTGAAAAGATTCAATCCATTCTTGCACTCTCCTTGACTAAGAGCAAAAAGGCTTTGCAATGTTTCTTTGGAAAAATCAACTTTATAAGGAGATACATTTCAGATTTCGCTACTATAGCTAAACCACTTACAGCCATGCTAAAGAAAAATCAGAACTTCAGCGGGTCCAAAGAGAGAGTAAAAGGGTTTGAAGATGTTAAGAAAGCCATCGCAAGTGCTCCTACGCTTTTAAATCCGGATTTTACGAAAACTTTCATTCTGTATACGTATGCTAATATGGACACCATTTAAGGCATTCTTATGCAGCAGAATCATGAAGATTTGGAGCAACCAATAGCTTTCTACAACGAAGGCTTGGAGGAGTATGAAACAAGGTATTCTTTTGTTGAAAAGCATGTCTTTTCAGTTATAAGATCTTTGAAAATATTTAGGCACTTATTGTCTAATAATAAAATACATCTAATGGTTGCACACCCAAGCATCAGAGAATTTTTTCTGAACAAAGACAAATGAGAAAAGCGCTGGTTGGATAACCAAGATAATGGAATATGACATGGAAATTAAAGTTACAAAGTTGGTTAGAGGCAAAGGACTTTGTGAGCATCTAGCTCAGGACGTGCAAGAACTAATGAAGTTGTTTTAGTGTCAAATGATGAAAAGATTGTTGCTGTTCACACCTCACCTTCCAGCCGATTTCGTGATTTGGTAAGCTTTCTGCAAGATGGTTTTTTATCCTTCTCACCTAAGTGCTTCAAAAACAAGGTATTTCAGATTGCAATTAATTCCATTCTTGCTCGTTGATGGTGTTTTGTTCAAAAAGGATATTAATGGAATGTTACTAAGGTGTGTGGAACCAAGCCAAACTCAAAGATTACTCAAAAAATTTCATAATGGACATGGTGGAGGACACTTTTCCGCAAGAACTACAGCACTTAAAATCATGAGACGTGGGTACTATTGCCCTACTATTTTTGACGATTGCCATACATGGATTAAAAAGTGCAAACAATGTGCTATGTTTGTAGGAAAAGTTAAACTCGCAGCCCTACCCTTTCAGTGAATTGCAGTGGATCAGCGTTTTGTCCAGTGGGGATTGGACTTTATTGGTCTCATTAATCCTCCTTCGAGTTCAAGGCATAAGTGGATTCTAACAGCTTCAGATTACTTCACACGTTGGACGGAAGCAATTACATTGAAAGAAGCAAACGAAACTAACATTCTTGATTTCTATGAAGGTTTGCTTACTAAGTTTGGAGTTCCTTCAACCATTATTTTTGACAATGCAATGGCTTTTGTGGGATTTAGGATCAGCCAATGGACTGTCCAACACAGTGTTTATCTCAGCACTTCATCGAACTATTATCCACAAGAAAATGGCCTTGCTGAATCTACAAACAAGAACCTCTTAAGGATCATACGAAGGACTACTGAAGACAATCAGAGGTCATGGCATCTCAAGTTGAAGTCAGCTCTATGGGCCGATAGGATCACCTACAAGAGGTCAATAGCCAACTCTTCATACAAGCTAGTATATGGTAAAGAAGCAAGGTTACCTATTTCTCTTGAGTTTTCAGCTTTAGAACTAATGCATCAACTTGAGTTGTTGGAGAATAAGCCTATGGAAATCAGGGATGCAAAGCTTATGGAGTTGGAAGAGACAAGAAATCAATCCATGCTAACCATGGAAAGTCATCAAGAACAGGTGAAAAGAACGTTTGACAAAGGGGCTTCCTCACGAAGCTTCAATGAAGAAAATTTGGTCCTCAAGTAGGATGAGGATTGAGCCAAATCAAGAAGGCACACGAAGTTTGATTCCTTTTGGAGTGGCCCATACACGATCTCCAACTGCAAATCCCACAATGCCTTCCAACTTGCCAAGATGGACGGCCAAGAGCTTCCAATCCCAATCGATAGGATACATCTAAAACATTGCTATTAAAGAGCAAAGCTCTATGTACATAGTTTTTTTTTGTTTTCCTCCAAGTGTTATTCAAACACAGTAGTTTGCTTCAGTTTTGTTCGATAAGTGCTTGTTTGCACATATGCTTCTTAGTTAGTTTTCTTTCTTTCGTGTTTTTTCCCTTCCTTTTTGAGGGAGAAAGGTTACTTTAGCTAAGGTCAGGAGGAAGTTTTCAGTCAAAAATCAAGTTCACCATATGGGAGTTCGAATAGCATCTATATGATCTGAGTTCTCTAGCATAGCAGGCATGCTTCCCAACAGAGTCGCCAAAAATGTTGACAATTTTGCCCCCCCCATAAGGCAAATTGTCACCCCTACTATTCGGAACTTTGCTATGGTGCCAAGTTTGTCTTGTGAATCAGTTTTGGGGTCCTTAATGAGCATTTACAGCGACCCAAGTGGCCATCTACAGCCAGGGGAATTTTAGTCATTCAGAGGTTTCCAAGGAGATTGCTTAATTACAGCCAAATGTGCAAATACAACCAAGACATACATGCTGTAAGTTTATTTATTCTGTCTTCCCAAGGAATTTTTTTGGGCTATAAGAGGTGGACTATTTCTTCAGACATTTTGTCCGAGAGAGAGAGCTCTCCAAGGACTATGTAAAAGTCTGAAAAAATGACTAAGTGGCAATCTTTCAAAGCTTATTTTCTTCAGACTTTTTGTCCGAAAGAAAAAGGGAAAGACACAATTGAGAAGACCCGAAGGGCACCTGCCCTTCAAGAAGGTCCATTTCAAAAGTTCTGAAGGGTATGTACCCTTCGGGTTGGTTCACTTTATGGTTTTCCGGTCCTTTTCCATTCATCCGAAGGACAATTTCAAAAACCCCGTGTGCCCTTCAAAAAGCCCGAGTGCCTTTCAAAAAGCCCAACTGCCCTTCAAAAAGCCGGAAGGGCAACTGCCCTTGCGGTGGGCACTTATGCAGCGAGGTGGCCTTTACAATTCTTTCGAAAGATATGTTTTAAAGAGAATAGCCCTTGCGGAGGACATCTGGGCGTTGCGGAGGGACATTTACAATTTCCCCGAAGGGTATGTGCCCTTGCGGGGGACACTTCAAGCACGAAGAAGACCTTGGCAAAAGTTTCGAAGGACAAAATCCATTTTTCCAAAGGACACCTGCCCTTGCGGAGGGCACTTGGTCGGTGGCAGGGCCCTTTCAAAAGTTCCGAAATGCAATTTTGAGGACGAATAGCCCTTGTGGAGGGCACCAAAGCCAAAGACAGGACCAAATCAAAAAGCCCGAAGGGCAATTTTGGGAAGCAGAAGCTCTTGCGGAGGGCACCTTCATAAAAGCAAAGGACACTTCAAACAAAAAAGAATTTCCTTCGGACTTTTTGTCCGAAGGAATTCAAGGAAAAGGTCCGACGGAGGATATATCTGGGAAAAAAGCTCGATAGAAATAAAAACAAAGGCAAAGAAGGAAATGAGAAAATTTAAGGAAATCCTTCGAAATAATTGTCAAACAGGAAGTTCGCTGGAATATGAAGTCAACAAAAACTTTGATAGAAAAGACAAGGGCGTAAGCAAAGGCCAAATAAGAGAAAAGGAAATGCCAAGCCCGAGAAAGAGAAGAGACAGAGAGTCCTTCAAACAATTTGTCCGAAGGGCAAAAACTAAAATAAAGCCCGAATCCCGAATTAAAGCAGAACATGGAAAAAGCCAGAGAAAACACAAAGCAGAACTGAACATGATCAATAACATGAACAGAAACGTAAGCACAAACACGACTGAGCTAGAACTGAACAAGAAGACAAACGCAAAAATAGGATTAAAGCAGAATTGAACATGGACATAAGCATGAACAGCAAATAAAACAAACGCAGAATAAAGACAAAGGCAGGATGAACAAAGATCATGCACAGAGTAACATGAGTGACTCCAACGAAATGAACGTGTTTAAGCAAGCAAGCATGCTTCAGTTCTAAAAATAGAGTTGTCTTGCATGATGAACGGGCAAAGCGTTGAACGTTTCAAACAACCAAAAATTCAATGCACGCACTCTCGTTTGTCTCAAAGCTTGAAACGTTCCGATGGTTCAAACGTAATTCTTAATTTGGCATTTGCATTGATTTCATGCAAAGGGGAGACTTTCAAACGTTCCCACAGTTCGAGTGAATTTGACTTCTCTTGTTTTGGAGTTGATTGATTTTCAAGTCAAGACATCTATTCATAGATTTCATGCATCCAAAGCTTGTCTTCTTTTTCCTCTTCTTTTTCAACGCCAAGGATTTTTCATGCAAGACAACCAAGTATAAACCAAGGAAAGACAAATTTGGAAGACTCATGCAATGCAATTTGGACTTGGGCTAATGAAGAGTTAAATTCCTCTCCTTTTTCCAACGCCAATCTCTTGGCTTTTCGTAATTTTCTATATTAATGGCTTTTTAGCCTTGTAAAATTCATCCCTCTTGGTAAGACCAGACTCTGTCATTGGTGAGTTGTGTAACCTCTTTAATCAATAGGACTGTACTTTCAAATTTCAAGTGCTAGCATAGTGTACATTCGTTCAACAATTTGCATACGTGGTAGATTTCTCTCCCTTCCCAAATTCTGATTCGTATCTAGTTGCTAGCTTATCATGTTATGGCGGTCATGTCCAGTGTTTTATGTCTTTTGCTGAAGCTGTAAATGGATGTTAGGTGGCTGCAAAGTGTCTTGTATCAGACCTCTCTCCATCGTTTTCCCTCATGTTTTTGTCATTGGATCAAACCTTCTCATGAAATACTTATGCATCGTGATCAACTGAAATCAAAGGTCTTCCTTTTCCCTTGTTTGTTCAATGTTCAAGGTTCCAAGTAGAGTGGATCAAACATTCTGGTGTATCATCATCATTAGATAGGATTTCTCTTTGAAGTTTCTTTCTTCCTTTTCTATGGTAGTCCGCAGCACAGAGTAGAGATCCGCATTGATACATCTTAAGGAACCAACCTTCTCCAGAGGTTCTTCTCGCCATTGAGGCACCCACCCTCGTGAGAAGATCCCATTGTTTCAACTGGAGAGAGGATTCGTCATTTCAGCACGTCTTTGTTTCAGGGTGCAACACCAGATTGACAACAATTACAAGCATTAATTGCAATCAAAATTGGTCAAGCATACCACCAATGATGTCAAACTCAAAAATAGGCTAGTTAATGTCAGCAATACCTAGAGCAGTTTTGGGGCACAATATACACAATTCAATTCGCTGATGTCACTTGTTGATGCCAGCAGTAGCAAATAGGATCGAATCCCCCAAAACCATGTTCTGTCCTACTACGGTCCACAGTGAAGGAGAAAATTGTTAGATATGCCTTGGAGAATGTGCTAAAATAATTCTATTTACAGTTTATTGTCATATTATTATCACTATTTTATAGGCTGACTAAGTCAGTTTCCATCAACAGATTGGCCATCATGTCATAACAATTCAGAGAAATCATTATTTATTGGAATTGTCTAAATTGATAATGTCAAAATGAGGCTTATGTCAAAAACCAATATATGAGGTCATGATGGTGTCATAACATTTGAGATGGTTTTCCATTTAGTCATGATGTTTTTCCTAGTCTTTTCCTGTGGACTTCATGACTTTGAAAATGCAAATGATGGCCCCCTGATGAAGAGTATCCTGTTGAGCGCTGTAACAGTCATCCACCATACTAGGCCTCCACATTTATTTATTTGATTTCATGTACATTACTAATTATCTTTCTTGTATCTTTTTATTTTGTGTGTACAAGAGCAGGGAAGGTGGTCCATAACGGGATCTTCCTAGTCTGTCCTTATTGTTGCAACACCCACAATCCTTCGCAGATAATCTATAGAACTTTTCCCTATTTTCACACTCTACTTCAACAACATACCCTTCAACATCATGCAGATTGAAACCAAAAATTATATCCAAAGAAATCTATAGCTTCAGTTTTTGAGATATAGAGAATTCCAAATTCCTGGCAAATCAGCATTATGTCTCCTCATTACAGATTTGGTCACTTGTTTGTCCAAAACCTACTTGTTGAAGATGTTTTAAGCATAGTTCAAAACCTCGGCGAATCTCAGCAAATCTCGCGATATGCCTGCAGAACGAGAAATGCCATTGTTTATCGTGATAAAAGATCCTGCCATTTCTCGGCAATTTTGCCAAGTAATTGTTGACAATTCTTCCACAAGTCAGAGTGTCTCTTGCTATTTAGAAAGTTCATATCTCTAGCCAAGGAAGGAAGAATACATTGTTTTCCTTGGTAAGGGGCCCTTTGCTACAACAGGAGAATTCCGAAGGAATGGTTCATCAAAAGGGTTTTACTTTGGAAAAGAGCCTTCGGAAAAGTGCCTTGAAGAAAAGTCTGCAAGGCAAAAAACAAAGGAAGTAATTCCTTCGGACTTTTTGTCCGAAGGAATACTTCGGAGAATTTATAAGGGAACACCCGCAGCCAAACAGGGAGAATCCAAAAGTCCACCAAAGTCAACAAAGGAAAAGCCAAGACCCTTCGGAAGGGTCATTTACAACAATCCCGAAGGACACCTACCCTTCGAGAAGGTACAGGAGCAAATTCAAAACCTTTGCAAAAAGCCCGGGTGCCCTGCAATTTTTTCGAAGGGCACAAATGAGAGACACGAGCCCTTGTGAAGGGCACTTGGTCGGCGGCAGGACCATTGCAAATTTTCCGAAGGGTAATTTTTCGGAAGGCAGTTGAAGGCAAAAGCGAAGGACTAATTCCTTCGGGCTTTTTGTCCGAAGAAATTCAGAGAAATGGCCGCGAAAAAGTCCATTTCATAATCCCGAAGGGCAGGAAGGACCACTATGACTTTTCCCGAAGGGCATTTCGCAGGAAAAGAGCAAAGGGATCATTTCTTCGGAGTTTTTGTCCAAAGGAATTCCTTCGGACAAAAAGTCAGAAGAAATTAAAAAAATCGCAAAAGACAGCAAAGTCCGAAGGAATGGTTTACGCTGAAAGTCCGAAGAAAAACAGAGGAACAATAGGCAAAAGCGAAGGAATTCGGGGAAATTACAAGAGGCCCTTGCAAAAAGCCGACGGAAAAGTCCGTTGAAACAAAGACATAGACAAAGAATGAACTTCAGTTGACTGGTTATTGAAGTCCCGCTCATCTCCGAGTCAACTCCACGCATCCGAGAGTCCAACCGAAGTTCCAAATTCGAATGTCGAGTTGACTATTCCAGATTTAGAGTTGACTAATTGTTAAATGCCGCATCCACCAGGAGCTTTCCAATTCGAAGGAGAATGATCTCTTCGTCCACCTCAGCTTACCAAACGGTTAACTCAGCTTTCAAACGTTCCAACTCGGCATCAAGCAGCTCACGTAGAAGTTCTAAAATTGACATTGGCATGGATTTCCATGCAAAGAGAGGTGGGCGGTTCAGAACAAAGGCAAGTTCACTTTCCCAAGCGCAAAGAGCTTCATGCAAAGACAAAAAGAAAACATATTTTATTGAAAGGCCAAGTCAGCCTTGAGTTAGCCTAAGTTAATCCTTCTCTTCAAATTTTCAATGCCAATCTTTGGCCTCTTGTAATTTTCTATAAATTGGCTTTGAGCCTTGATTAAAATATCCAATCTCTCTTGGTTAGACCAGACTCTGCCATTGGTGAGTTGTGTAACCTCTTCGATCAATAAAAAAGACTGTACTTCAGATTTCAAGCATTGGCATAGTGTATATTTCTTCAGCAATTTGCATATATGGTAGAGTTCTCTCCCTTCCCAAATTTTGTTTCATACCTAGTTGCTATATTATCCTTGTGCAGGTCATGTTAAAGTGTTCTTTATTGTCTTTTGCTGAAACTTTAAGTGGATGTTAGGTGGCCGCAAAGTGTCTTTTATCAGACCTCTCTCCATCGTTTTCCCTCAGGGTTTAGTTATTAGATCGAACCTCTGCATGAAATACTTATGCATAAGTGATTAATTGAAGTCTAAAGTCTTTCTTCTCCCTTGTTCGTTCAGTGTTCAAGGTTCCAAATTGAGTGGATCAAAATCTTGGTGTATCACCCCCTTTTAGGTAGTATTTCAACTTTAAGTTTTCTTTCTCCCTTTTCCACGGTAGTCAACAGCGTAGAGTAGAAGTCCAAATTGATACATCATACATGAACCAGCGTTCTCTGGAGGTTCTTCTCACCGTTGAGGCACCCACCCTCGTGAGAAGATCCCATTGTTTCAGCCGGATAGAGGACTGGCCATTTCGTGCACATCTTCGATTTAGGGCGCAGCTCCAGGTTGACAACAGTAATATTAGCGATTACTCAGTGAAAATTGCTAATAAATGGCCGTCAACTCGGCCAAAGTGAAATACGATTGCTAAGCGTTAATTACATGGTTTTTACATGTGGTTTTTTGAGTTTATCATAAAATACGCGGTTTTATATTCACAGCAAGCTGTCATGCACTAAAACAATTAAACTACAGCAGGGTTTTATTACACGGTTTAAAACATTTGAAGCGAGATTGGTAAGCGTTTTTCCCAACAGGGTTACACAGTCATGCCAATAGTTCTACTTCTGCAGGCATCTCGTGAGATTCAGCATCCATTAAACCCAATGATTCAGCAGTTATATTTGAGTCTTTGATATTTGTATATCAGGCTTCAGTGATTCAGGGTCTAGACTGTAGACTCTATCCACTATTTATAACTTTGTGCCAACTGCCAATGCTTCCACTATTCCACAGTTATCCACAGCTGGGAGCAGTGAATTGAATATCAGTGTGACAGTACAGTCAGAGCCTGCAGCATACAGCATACAACAGAAAGTTCAAAACAGCTATTTATTTTTTATTTTTCAATTTTCAACATCTTTCTAGTTTCTAATATGAAATTTGAATCATGATCATTGAAATTTGATATCTAGATTCTACTTCATCTTCTACTTCCTTTGATTAGGAGTACCAATTATATTTAAATTCTAAAACATTTTTATAATAAATAGGGTTTAAGTTTGTTGTTAAGAATGGCATCGGCATTGACATCCGATTCAGCATTGTAGTTTGTAACTTTGTACTTTGTAGTTTGTAACTTTGTACTCTTTTTTGGTAAAAAATTAATAGAAAATATACTAATGGCATTCTCGACATTCATTTCTGTAATGTCCCCCTTTTTGGCATAGGCTTGCATGGACCCTTAGCCTTGAGTTTGTGCCAAAGGGCTAAGGAAAGATGGAAAAAGGGGGGAACATTTAAGGCCTTTCAAAGAATAATTAAGTGAAAAGGTATTTTAAGTGTTCTAATTCTCAGTTGAGTTGTGCAAAAGCACTTTTAGTCTACTTTCACTTAAGTGGGGGACCTTTAAGGGTCATGGGCACTTAAGGCCTAAAAGTGAATTATATAAGAAAGCTCTTGTATTTTTTCTAAAAAGAAAAAAGAGATTCTCCCTCCTAATTTTGGGCGCCACTTTGGAGGAAGGATATAAAAGGAAAAGGAGAGCTCTTATGGATTATTATGCATTTTTAATATTGTGTGGATCGATCAAGTATGTCAAGCTTGGTTACCATTGTGGTTGCTTGGATAATGTCACCCTTCGAACACTGTGGAACTATCTAAACGGTGTTTTGAAACACCACCATCGAAAGGAAAATTATTAATCTTTTGGAGATAATTTATCAAGTATAGATTGTTGTTTTTGTGCATTTCAAAGGTTTATGACAGCAGTGATTTTTGCAAGAGAGGAGTGAACCCCTGTGGAGGTGTGGCGAACACCTTTGAAGGCCTAAAAAGAAGAATTCATGATCCAAAAATCAGGTTCCCATTTTATCATCTCTTTTCTGAATTTTTGCGAATATTTTACAAGGGTTTGATGGTTGAATTTGCTCAGAATAATCAGAAAATATTTATTAAATTTTTGTTGAGTGGAACGATTTATTGGAAGGGTGTTATCATCATATTTGGAGGGTTTCAGACCTAGGGTTGCTGTTCTAGGTGAATCGCCAGAGTGTGGGAGTTATTTGAGACCTTATTTATCAAATTTTGAGCCGTTTGAGTGTGTTTGAGCAAGGTTCGTGATTGCTCCTTGTGACGTCCGGTTTTAGGGAAGCTGGGGCTAGTTTACAAATCAGAATTATGCAGAATTAAAGGTACAGATTGTTGAATTTTGTTTATAATTCCATATTTGGTCAAATTGTCCCAATTGGGGACACCAATTTCTCGTGTCATTTAACAATGTTTTACATTCAATTTTAGTTTATTTTATGAATTTATATATTTTTAAAAGTAGTGATAAAGTTGTCAAGAAATTGCAAAGTCCCGAGTCCCGGTTCAAATTTTGCCCTGCCTAGAAATTGCCGAGAACGAGTTTTTGAGCTATGGTTTTAAGCATCAAGGTGTCAAAGATTTAGCAGCTATAGAATCCTCATAGTACCCCAGCAAGTGTTAAGCAAAATGGATAATACTTACCACCTAAGTCACAAGGTTCGAGTTTGAATTCAAGTTCGACAAGGATAAAATTCGGTTCAAGTTCGAGTTTGGATAAAAATCGAAAAAAAATCGCCATTAAATTCGAAACGTAAAAAAAATAAAAACATAATTATAAAAATTCTAAAAAATAAAAATATAATTATAAAAAAATTAAGAAAAAAGAAAACATAATTAAAAAATATAAAAAATAAAAACATAATTATAAAAAATTAAATTCAAAATGTTAAAAAACATAAAAACGTAATTATAAAAAAATTAAAATATATAATTTAAAAATTAAAAAGTCACAAAAATAAATTATAAAATTAGAACATAATTATAAATATAAACAAAATAAAAAACAAAACATAAAATAAAATAAAACTAAATTCAAAATTATAATCAAAATTAAAAATGAAAACATAAAATAAAATAAAACAAGACTAGTTAAAACCTAAAACCTAATAACAAACCATCCGCTGTCAACTTGTTGTGTCGACCTCAACTGCTTCGAACCTACTTCCCTTGCCAATGGTCTTTTTTCAAGTGAAGCACATAGACATCAATATTACCCTTCGGAGTCTTGCACTGTCAAGTAATGCATAGACATTGGACTGAATTTCTGTTTGCGGAGGCAACGACAAGGAGTAATTTTTAAGCATGTAGCGAAGCCGCAAACTGAGTGAAGAGTATCCAAGCCCTGTTAGGTGTTGCAGGTAAGTTTTATACCCAAAGGGCTGTAAGGGTTTTGTATCCAAGATGAAATCCGTGCAAAAGCAATAGAGGAGAAGTTGTAAGGGCCTCGGTAGAAATTTAAGAAGCGCAAAAATCAAGACAAAGACATAGTCACGAAAAAAATGCAGACCTAAAAAAAATATGGAATAAAAATCGGCAAAATTCAAATTTTATCTGAAAAATCGCCATACCTTGTGACTTAGCTTACCACCTTTGGCCACCCCAAATTGACCATCAACTCTAAATATCCTATTTGAAGACTGACAAGAAAAGGCCTTTATTTCATTTTGATATAACTCTCCCTTAATGTAATTTAATTTTTTAACAAATCATGATGCATTCCTAAAAATTATTGTAAGAGAAATAAAAAGTGAATCATAGATTCAGACAGGCAGGTAGTCGGGAATTGTAACAATTTGGAACTAGCAGAGAGAAGCCAAGGTTCGAGTTACAATGTTCTAGAGTTTGTAAATCTAGGACACCTGCGCATATTTGTGAAGACATCTTTTCAAGACAAATGTCTTGGCTGGGGGTGATGTTGGGGAGTATTTCTTAGTTGCACATATGAATACTACCAAGTACCAACAAGCCATTGACATGTCAATATATATATATATATATATAATCTTAACCATAACAGCCAGTGATCGCCATCGATGGGTGACTGGCATGTAATTAGTGTAAAATCAGACTCATTGTTACATTAAATGCCAATGATTATAGGTGATAATTTTGGGCATTGACTCAGGTAATTTAGAGCTCATTCAATTTTACATTTTTTGTTTTGGCTAGATAAACGGTGGTTTTTAACATCCGGGCCCCCACCCATAAACAGAGGAAAAATTAAAAAAACATGGAAAACCCTGGAAATAACAAACCACCCTTTAATCATCACTGATAATTGTTTTGCACAGTTACAGCTGCAAAAGCCTGGATTATAATCCAAGGCAACCACTACAAACTAGACAAAAAGACCCACCGATGGGTCAGAAACCAAATAGACAAAACAACCAAACTGAAGAATCAACACCATGGCCAGCTAAGGGCCCAAGAGACGGGAAATTTCCACACACAAACCAGAATGAAACGGCATTCCACCAATGCTGCTTACTCTTGACCTTTTAAATGCTAGGATAAACATTAGGGCAGAGCTCAAAGTGTACATGGGGGTGGGCTTGTGTCCATAACACCGTAGAGTGTCACATGTGGTTCACAATGGTAAATTCAACCCCTACCTCTAGGTGTTCCCATGGCCACTTTGAGGTGCCCAAGTGGCAGTGATAGAACCTCGGTCAACGGTGTGAAACTCATTATTCCCTGCCGTTTTCCCCAAAACCATTCGGCCTCTTCTATTTTACAGTTGACTTGATAAGTTGATATAGTCAAAAGGTTTTTATACACATTGATTTGTTGTGTGCTTATACGTGAGGTGCTTGACTTACATTATATTTGCTCGCACTCAATATGATAAACCTATCCAACATACATTAAGAGGAAATATCTATCAACATATTAACCAAATTTTTTAGTATATGTGAGTACCTATCACAAATGTGTGAGTACCTGTCACGAAATGCAGTAGCCCTTGCCAAAAGAGCTGATTGTATTTGTTCCAATGTTTCCTTTATATACGCTTTTATAAATGATGAATCCATGGATATTCCATGAGCTTTTCCATTTATCCCTGGAACATCTCGCCTTGAAACTACCACTGTCTTGTTTAAGATATCACGGGAACCAATTTCAATCCTTATTGGCACACCCTGCATGCCAATTAAACATTTGGAATGGAATGAAACAAATATTTTTGACTATAGACAATAGTGTAACATTGCAAGTACGTAAATGCACTCAATCACAGATATAAAAATACTATGCAAGCACTCACACTTACCTCCTGCTATATAAAATCAATCAAATGAATATTTAAGTCCCTAAGGCGGACTCATTTCCATAATATGGATAATATCATGCTAGTATACAAGAACAAATAAACAGCACACCTTCATTTCCCAAAAGTTGAATTTCCATCCTGGAGTCTTCTGGTCTGATTCATCTAATTTGACCCGAATGTCAGCTTCCTTGAGCATTTTCTCCAGGATAGATGCTACCTCTAAGATGCCTCTTTTCTCATCAGATTTCTTCCATATTGGAACAATAACTACCTGTAGTAATAACAATTGAATCAAAAGAATAACCAATCGACTGCTGATCATGGGTTCCAAGAGCTTGTTACATGCAGCAGTATGTGACTATAGAAAATTAGAAACGCTACCAACTATTTAAAATTTGCTTAAATTCTAGACTAAAGACGCATAAAACAATCCTTTCAGCAGGGTACATCTATTATTCATCTTATCTTTTCCCTCACAAGCGGCCTATAAAAAGATGGAAAAGTGCTCAAAAGTTTTCTTTGGGGCAAACATGGTTGGCTGAAAGGGATCCCACAAGTGGCTTGGGTTTTTTTAAGTTTTCCAAGGGATCAAGGGGAGTTGGGAATCTGAGACATAAAGGCTCAAGGAGCAGCCTTTGCTGGAAAGTGGGCAGTTAGAGTGGTTGAGGGGGATCCACCATGACCCGTTTTATTCAATCAAAAAATCAAGGCTGCTCAGCATATTCATGAGATCATGGGCCCATTTGGGTTGTATGCCATTATCGGTAACACTAGGGCATTTGATCATTTAGGATCTCCACAGCTTAATAGAGTGTTGTCTATGTGGCAGTTGGTGTTGTCTTTCTTCAATGGAAATTTGAGTGGTCATGGGATGCTTGGGATTTTGCAGCAAGGTCAATTTGGAGAATTCATTCTCCATGCAGCCTGCTTGGTCTCTTGCCAAGATTTTTGGTAAGAGATTGGCCAAAAAGGTCAGTAATGGCATAACTGGCTTGATATGAATTGAGCCCAAAGGTTAAACAAAGTGGACAAGCCAGCTTTATATACAATTACATACCTGAAGTCTATCAATTTAAAATACAATTACATGATGATAGAATATAAGGGGGTGGAATCATATACACCTAGGGACATGATATTATGATGTATAGGGGGTTATAGAGTAGACTAATTGTGGAACTCATGTTTAGATAGCATGGGACCCAAAAGACAGCTTCTATGATGGGTCAAATGGGAAATTTGTGGAATAAATTATATTTGGTTATCAATCGGTCTAATGTGTAAAGGGTTTACCCTCCCCGACTATTATTAGAGGAATGATTATATATAGGGGCATCTATCATTGTAAATCATGGATTGTGGATCAGTTCTATTTAGTAGTAGAGATAAAGTAGGGAAGCAGTTTTGGATCTCTTAGTGGGAGATAATTTGGAGTGATTCCTTCTTTAAGGAATATTGTATGGTGTAACCATACCTTAAGGGGATTTCTATTTGTCTCTAAGTATATTGAAATTGGGGCACATCAGCCCACAATACATCTCTTGTGCATGTGATTTTCATCAATATCCTGCAATATTTCACTACATTGGATATTTAAATCTTAACACAAGGGGCATTTCCCATTTCACGAGATTGGGATTGGAAAAAACGGAAAGCCTGCTACACTTATGTGACAAAGGATCTTTATAAATTAGTGAGGCACAAGGCCAAGCTTGCTCCAAGGTTGAACAAAAGGCGGGGAGTGAGGAACCTTGAAGTGTGATGGGAAAGGAATTGTTGGTCCATTTGGAAAGCACAATCTTCTTTCAAACATAAAGATTTGGGGTGGTACACGCTTCATCAAGGATTAGCAGTCAAATGAAGTCTTTAAAGTTGGCATCATGGTTCTTGCATGTTCTGTGATAGAGAGGAAATGGTTGACCATATATTTTCAAAATGTTTCTTTGCGAAGACTTTTTGGGCATGGACCTAAGTTGATTTTAATTACTTCTTCAATGCTCCCCTTTCTTGGGGAGGACCTCTCTTGGGGGGTAGTGGGATGATTTGAGAAAATAGCAAACTGCTTTGTCATACAATTTGGTTGTTATTGGTTGCCTGTGGAATTTCGGGTCTAAGGCTACGTTTCATGAGGATCCTTCCTTGCTCAATCTAGGGGAGATGAGGATTTTTAAGTAAGAGTTTGCTTTGTATGTCAAAGTTAAATTCAAGTGTTTTTGCAAAGAGGTTGATTCCTCACCTTTTAGGGCACAAGCACAAATGTTAACTTTTCTAGCTTACTTACTAAAAGACCTTCCTTGTATCTATAGACGCCCAAATTTGGCCCAAAACCCTTATAGCATTCTCATGTTTTATTTCCAATTTAACTTATTTGGAAAACTTGTACATTTTAAACTATTTCTAGGATGGCACAACCCCACACAAGTTTATATTTGGTCCATATAGCTTAAAAGCACATCAATGCTTATCTAAAAAGTATCCATTAGTACATTTGGACTACATTTTATCTATTAGCCAAGCCTACCTTGAAAACAAACCCTGACTTAACTCCTGTAAAAACCTATGGTTGTAAGAGCCCATCTTGGACAAACCCATACCCATACGGGATTCTCTTTTACCTTTGTGGGTCTGTCTCTTTTAGCTTTGTGGGTTTATATCTTTATTAGCATTGGTCATGAGCTTCAACCCTTCCCATTTGTATTTTATAAAGTTGGCCCATGCACATTAGTTATCCTAGATCATCCATAAATACAAGGTCTTGCCAAGCCATTTGATGAATAAGAAAGAGACGAAGCGAGAAGAGGAGAATATTCAACACTTCATTATACCAAGGGTCAATCCTAGAACCAAGCTTCTCCATTCAAGTGGTGCTTCCTTGAATCAAATCTTATACACTTGTGACACTAATCTATCTTGGTCTCTCTAAAAATGCCCTTGTGCCAAAGGCGGGTAATTAGACTTCAATAGTTGCATTGATCACCTCTAGGGAAGAGGATGTTCAAACCCTTACTCGAGTTGTTCCATTCACACACCACAAGAACTACGTAGAGGTCTAATTTTAGGCATGCAAAATACATAGTTTGCAACATTATTTCAGTGGTTTCCCAATTCCAATACTTTTGATTTGTCTTGGACTATGTAAACTAGGTCAAAGTGAAGGTTCAAACATACAACATATTCTACCCTGCATATCTGTGAAGCAAAGGTATGGTCACGATCAAGAAGAGACAGTGCATAGCCATTAGAAAACCCAAATTGCAAACCCTACAGAGATGCACCTAATGGCACAAGGGTAGGAACAAAGCAGTCGGGCTTGCACAATACAGACCTGTACAACTACGGGTTCGTCCCAGAGCAGTTCGCAAGTCTAGAAACTTGGGAGTAGTTCAGGTACAACCAACACAATTAAAATAGACTCAGACTTGTAGAACAACCAAGGTGTGAATGTTTTTAAACCTCTGTCAATTCATTGCATTGCTTTAGCTTTCATTTGCGACACTTGGGCTTGTTTATGTTACTTAGCCTCTTGGTTATGATTTACGTATTTTAATTATATATGCTTGGATCTATTTAATTGTAGACTAATTTTGTGTAAAAACTAAAATTAGGGTAAACATAAATGGTGAATCCCAACTCTTTCAACTAAGCAACCCAGGGTTTCATACAACCCTTTTCTTGTACACTTTCTTGGCTGATTTCAGATCCTAATTTTTTCCATGCATGCTCTCCCAAACCCTAATTGCTACTTAGGTACCTAAATCATGCCAAAATCACACAAGGTTTGATCATTTCTTGCATTCAACCTAGTGTTTTACAAACGCTCATCCTCTTAAGGATTGATCAGTCATTTTCAAATCTAATTTTCAAATTTTTCACTCTAGGTTTTTCTCATCCATAACGGTTGTATACCCTTGTGTGGATTACTTGTCAATACAGTCTACATTAACAAAATGGATCAAAACATAAGTATTGACTGCATTGTTAAGCATTTCAAAACAATTATTCCTGCAAACCCTAATCGCATTTACGAGATGATCCATGAAGTCAACAAGATCATAAATACAAAACCTTCTCACATTGACTCTCGTAGGATTTGTACTTCTAAATTTCCTATACTTTGCAACACATGTTTGAATCCTATGCCCATGCAAAATAGTGAAACTATCTCCATTATCAATGATGAGACCCAACCTTTGAACGAACCTATCGAAAGTACAACCATTTCTATACATGACCTAACAAATATAGTGCATTCCATAAATAAACTATAAATTCAAATATAAAACCTATCTCTAAAGATAGCGTCACTTGAAGTTAACATTGCACAATCACATCTTAACATTTCATAACCAACATAGTTTATCACTAGTAATCAATACCAATACTTTTGTGATGATCATTTAAAATTTGATGAAGAATATCTAGGGTGTTCAACCACAAATATGAATGCCTTATGAGCATAGTTGCCAAGTTCGGAAATCCGAATCCATTCGGGAGGGCAAAAAATCCAAAATCCAAAATTCTTCAAAAAGTTCAAAAAAATCCGATCCGGAATATATACATAAATATGTGAGCATAGTTCTATAAACATGCAAACCTAACAAATACAATGAAAAATATTAATAAAATAATATAAAATGTTAATATTATATCATATTTATGGTTTTTGGGCATTATTTTGTGCAAAAAACCTAAAATAAATAAATAAAAATTGAAAAAAATAGGGCTGACCCAAACGAACTTATCCAAGTTGGCCAAAAAATTCGGATCTGACTAGATTTTGCCCAGATCCGACCGGATTTGGCAACTATGCTTATGAGGCATCAATGGCTTTCATGCATACATCTTTTGAACCCCTCTTGTACTATACATCATTCTTGCTTAATTTGCTCCACGCTTCGTATTTTGTTTCAATTAAAATTCTAAAATACAAAAACACAAATAAAATTGATCCCTATCATGATCATCATCGATGCATATTTTGAGATATTTATTGTACCATAGTCTTGTAGATAGCTTTCTTTTGCTATATGTTGCAACTTACATGTGCTTTCTTCCTAGTGATTACTTTATCAAAATTTCAAAATCCAAAAATATTCATAAAAGACAAATATAAAAATTTATTTGCCTTTATCTTGGTCATAGGATACACATCATACCTATCACTATAGAGTTTACAAATCCATGGCTTCACACCTGTTTTTTAAAGGTATACTTTGATTTAGGTGAGGCAAGATAATCTGACTAGATATGCTTATGATTACATTTGTGGCTCTCATGTGTAGTGACATTGCTTACTATGTTAGGCAATCACTATATAAAGCTACCTTCGCAGATATCATGTTTCTTACTAATTACTTATATGAGGTATACATATCTTAATTATGTACATGGATCTATTCATACTATGTTTTAGCATATTACTACATTGGAAATGTACATTTTATACATCGTCATCCTCATCTATGACTATGATCTAGGCCGCCTCCTTGGTTTGATTGCATTCCCCTTTTCTAGATTTCACATGCCACTTGTGTTCTATGTGCATTTACATTCTTCTAGCCACTTGTTTCATGTTGTTTGTTGTGTTTCATTGGCCTTGACCATTTGATTGTTGGTCCCATTCTTAGCACTTACACTAGTCCTCCAAATGATAACAACATACTTATTGAGACACTCTATCATAGCATACATTGAGTTCTAATGGAAGCCTATAGGTGCTTAGAATCCTCCTCATCTTATTCCTTTATCTTGTGAGCCTTGCTCTTTTTTTCCCCTATGCAGATCCATGCTTTCTTATGCTAGTTCCTCTTTTCTTCTGAGTACATAACTAAACAAACAAAAACATGGTTTCATACATGATCATATCTATTTTCCTATGGGGGCATCATACCCAAGCATAATCTTGATTGACTACATCTATGTACACATTTTTGCGTTTAGGAGCATTGGACCCACATGTTTCTAATTGATATATTATGAGTTTCTTTGAGCATGACTTTAGCATGGTCTACCCATGGGGAACATGACACTCACAGTTTCATCCTAGGCATAGTACTAATTATACATGTTTCACTTTAAAAAGCCATATTACTTGAATGCCTTGTCTTATTTCATTTAGTTGGAGGCTTTCATGTCCTTAGCACTGTTTACGTCTTGGCATTGCTTGATTGTCATACCCATTATTCACTTGACTATATCTTTCACATTGGTGTACATAACACATATTTACCTATGGGGGGTATTGTACCCACACATGTTTATATATACAATTGGCACTGCATATTCTTAACTTCAAACTCTACAGTTTATGCACTACATTGACAGATGACGGTTGTCATCACTATATTTGACTTTCTCTGAGCATTTTCTTATTGAGAGGTAGGAGGTCTTCCCCATGTACATCAATATCCTTAACTTACAATTCTCTTTCTATTTGATCTTGCCACGTAGTTGGCTATATCATATGTCATGACATCTTGATTATATACTACGCTTTGGGACCTATATTACATATTAGGCTTACACTATTACATAGATCATGATACTCGATACAATCTTCATGCACTTGATCATGCTATGTTTATCATACTTGATAGCCACATAGCTCATATATTGCCGATCAAGGGGTGGAAACATACCAACCTTAGCAAAATTCAAAAACATTGGCAAATTTTTAAAAACATTAAAAAATGCAAAAAATATCAAAAAACATTGATCTATACATGTTACATGTTTACCTATACAGGTTTTCATTATCCACAATTTATACATATATGTTTTTCATGGTATTTCTTGAGTGAGTGCTATGCAAATTCACAGGTTATATAACACTAAATTTTACACTATGCACCCACATCTTGAAGGGAGCAATTTTATAGACAACATGTCCTAACTAGGGGGCATTTCCATTTCAAAGGATTGTTGCACAGTGATATCTATCCTTCCTGGTCCTTTATCATATTGAGATAGATTACTAAGTATTTTTCTAGTATCTTATACATTTCTTATCCCATGGATAGTCTACACTACGATTGTTACACTGTTACATTGACTAATTTGTGCATGAATGCTTACTTGTGAGTGCATGTGTTTGCCTATTTGTATGTCCTGTCCAGAGAGGATCCTCTTATGTCATGTTTTGTGAGTCGCATCGTGAGTCAAGTCGCTAACTTGTTAGGTCACTAACTTGGGTACGGTCAATAACATTGCTTGGTCCTCACTTAAATACACTATTGTGTTTATATCTAAATTAAAGATACTTGTTTATGTCTATGTTGCCATGGTGGTTACCGTGCATCTACAGGGGCATAATGCTTGATTATGTTCTCACTGTTTTATCTAGCCCATCTAAGGGTGTGTTTGTTACATGGAGTATACTAGTTGCTCCCATTTTCAAATTGAAGATTACATGATCTATTACAGGGTGATTGGATGCTAATACAAAATGTTAATGATATGATAATTGCAAAAATCAAAATCAATTTCCTTGTGTAGATAATAAAATGCTTCAATGAATTTCTTTTTCTAACTTATGATGAACAAATTTCCATTACATATGTTTTGGATAATAATATGTGACGAATAAATTATTTTTCATAGCATATAGTGTTGTTCATGAGATTCTTTCGAGATGAGTGATTGTAGCAATAGGGTCTTCATCCCTCACCTCAAAAGGGGGCATTTATAAAAGCATTTTCAAAATTCAAGATGGGACAAAATGATTGAAGATGAGCTAATTTATCTACTTCCTTGATCAAGAATTGGATTGGGTATTGGTGACTCTCAAACGAGTGTCTTGGATATGTTTCAGGTACTTTTTGAAAGTCTAGGATGTGTGCTTCAGGGCACTGGTGACTCTTGTGAAAAAGTATTGGGCTTTGTTTTCAACACTTATAGAAAGTATAGAGATGGAACACCTATGGAGGCATTTTGAAGTAATACCAAATAGGTGTATTCCTTCCTCTGCTTCATTTCAACTTTGAGAGCTAATTGCAAAATATTCAAAAATCTCAAAATATATCATGATCAAATTAACTACTTACAACAATTAGCTCTTGTTTTAGGGAAATCAGCGAATCAAGTGTGGATGAAAATTTAACAAGAGCAAGGTTAAAACTCTTCATCCTTCCCTAGGTAAGTGAGTGCGTATTTCAAATTATTAACATTTATACTTTGATGCATGCAAGCATTTCAATCAGATACCCACGTCAAGGTGGGGGCATTATCTACACACCCAAACTTGGCACAAAATCCTTAATCCCATGTTTTATTCCCAATTTACTTTTTTGGAAAACTTGAACATTTTAATCTGTTTATAGGATTGCCCCAACCCTGCAAGTCTATATTCGGTACATAGAGCTTAAAAGCACCCCAATGCTTATTCAAAAGGTATCTGTTAGTACATTTGGACTACATCTTATCCATTAACCAACCTTGCCTCGAAAACAGAGCCTGACTTATCTCCTAAACAAACTCATGGCAATATGAGCCCGTCCTAGACAAACCCGTACCCATACGGGTTTGTCTCTTTCAGCTTTGTGGGTCTAACTCTTTATTACCATTGGTCATGAGCTTTAACCCTTCCCATTTGTATTTTTTAAAGTTGGCCGATGCACATTAGTTATCTTAAATCATCCTATAAATATAAGGACTTGCCAAGCCATTTGATGAATAAGAAAGAGACAAAGAGAGAAGAGGAGAATATTCAACACTTCATTATACCAAGGGTCAAGCCTAGAGCCAAGCTTCTCCATTCAAGTGGTGATTCATTGAATCAAATCTTATACACTTGTGACACTCATCTATCTAGGTCTCTCTACAAATTACCTTGTGCCAAAGGAAGGTAATTAGACTTCAATAGTTTGATTGATATAGCGAAGAGGAGGTTGAAACCCTTACTCAAGCTATTCCATTCACACACCACAAGAACTATGTGAAGGTCTGATTCTAAACGTATGAGATATGTAGTTCGCAATGCTACTTCAACAGTTACCCAACTCCATTACTTTTGTTTTGTTTTGGAGTGTGCAAGTTAGATCAAATTGAAAATTTATCCATACAACATATTCTGCCCTACACATCTACGAAGCAAAGGTACAGTGGCAATCAAGAAGACACAATATCCAAGCACCAAAAAATCCATACTATGAAACCCTATAGAGACGCACTTGGCCGCACAAAGATGCACTCGATAGCACAAGGACAGGAACAAAGTGGTCGGGGTTGTTGTGGTCAGGCTTGCACAAAACAGGGTTGTACAGGGAAGGGTTCATCCCAGAGCAGTGCACAGGACCAAAAACTCAGGAGTAGGTATAGTCAACATAGTCAGAATGCAAACTCATACTTGCAGAACAACGAAGGTGTGATCGTTTTTTAACATCTTTGTCAATTCATTGCATTGTTTTAACTTTCATTTGCGACATTTGGACTTGTTTTCATTACTTGGATTCTTAGATCTAGTTTATATATTGCAAACAATTTATACCTATTATGTGTAAAACCCAGACTTAAGGTAAATAGTATCCTTGTTGGTTGATGTAATACTTGTTTTTTGAAGCAATAAAAGATGCATTTCTCCCCTAAAAAAAAGTCACACAAAACATTGAGATTTCACATAGAAAGAAAGCAATAGGAATTAGAACATCCCCTGTGTGGAGAAAATGACAAAGGAACACAGAAAAAAAAAACATATTATTCGATTTATGAAAATGGTGCCCTTGAATATGCTAACTTCTTGAGAGACACAGAAAACGTCAAAAGAATGCTTATTATATTCAAGAATGTGAAGGCTGACTATCTAGAAAACTCTTCAAGGGGTGGCTTTATTTACTTGACTATGCAGATAGAGCTTTCAAATTTTGATAAATTAAATTATGCAAGGAAATTCAACTCTAATTGCAGATGAGTAAATAATGCTTCCACGGTTCTTTAGAAGCTATGAGAGAGAAGCACAACATCCAAAATCGATAAAAATAAAAAGAAAATTTTAATAGTGTTTTTCCTTACACTGAGATGCCCCTCATTACATAAATTGGTTGTTCCTTTTATAGTACACTTTTTCTGGTTATGTTATCAGTCATGAAAAGACAGAGTGCCCCCAATGTCCCCATCCTCTTTGAAAATGCCTTTGTGCCAACCAGTTCGGTACATTGCTTGAATAATGTCATCTGCTTTGAAAAATATGAAAGATGGTGTTCCCCTCTCCATGATTATCACAACACAACTCGTATGTATTATCTTCCATCTATATAGTTGGTTGGTGAAAAAGTGTCTTTTCACATTAGGAGATGAATGCAAAATAAGACATCCCATATTAATGTTCCTAAGCCCCAATTTTTATTGTTGATTAAAACTGTGAATTGCAGGATTCAAGTTTCCAACAAAACCATTGCCAAACCATACTTGATAGGTCAAAAAAAAGATATTGAATTAAATCTCTTCTTACGATATTTTATCAATTTATAAGATATGTTGACAACGTGAATGGAGAAACGTTAAAAACAAAAATAAATACTAATGATAGGCAAGTTTGGTATTTTATTGGATTCACAATACCAAACAAAAAGATGTATAATTTAAAAATTATACAAGAATTGTTATCACAAGGATTACTGAACCACTCACCTAGCAAATCAATGTAATTGTGCTATGCATGAATAAGCGTAAAATTTTCCATCACAATTAGATGTCAAAATACGGCATGAATTGTATGCCCTCTTTATTTCTTGATTGTGTAGGAATAGGCATTTAAGCTAACCAACTTAAGCCAGCAAGAGAGAGAGACAGAAAAACTATAATATTGGATATAATAAAATTCTTTCGTGTATGTTTCGTTTTACTTTATAAGACAAATTAAGAATACTAATGATAACATGCAATTACACGTGCAAAATGCACTAAGATTTTCCTAATGTATGAAGATAATCCCTAAAGCATGAGTTCCCCTCCCGTGAAGTTGCATAATTAAAAAATATTACTTATAATTCCTCATCAGATGCCCTTGCAGAAACTTGATTCAGTGACAATGCCACTACCAATGTGCTACTTAGATATGGATAGGATAATCTAGTACCATGTCAAATGTCCATCTTACAATTGTTTATTCCTATGAGAATCTAATCAAATGCAGTGACAACCTATACTTATTTTTCTAGGACCGGTTCACCCTTGCCATTTTCAACAAATTCAAGAGAATGTATTCTAACTTATTAGTAATGCATGGATGCAATTCGAACTAATGTTTTAGTTCTAAGTAAGTTTCTTATTTTGAACTTCACCTTTCCCTGTACTCATTTCTTCAGCACTTTTTTTTACCTAGTTTAGCAGACAAAATATCACGAATCCTATTACAGTTATTTGAACTAGTTTAGCAGGTATTTGTATCTGTAAACTAATCATGGTCTCAATAGAAACGCGCCCTCTTAAAGTTTAGAAATAAATAACTTGTGTATCTTGGACAAATGCAGAGATTGTATAAAGGCATTTTTGTCTAGAGTCTTGCCAACTTTGCATCATCTAACAAAACGTATCTAATAGTATTTCATCTCCCAAACAATAGAATGTATAACTAGATATAATGTGGTCAAAAATTCAAAATGACCAGGCTAGTGACATAGGTAAGAAAATCTTGAATTTATGATATGAAATTTTCACAGTCAAGACACTCAAGGAAATGTATATTAAGTGTTTATAATAGAAAACACATCAACCTGAGTTTGGGCCTCGGATGCAGCAGTAACAAGCTGCCCTAATAACTGTGAGGTCCCTGGTACAAACCACATAGGTAAACTCTTGCACCCAAATTGTGGGAAAATGGAGGGAGCATACAATACAAACTAGCGGCAGAAGTGGAAAGAATTTTGTTGTAATTGTAATGTCTACCAGTGGGTTCTGTATCTCTCACCAATTTAAAAAAGGCGGCCATCCTGCCCATTAAATTCAAAGGAAAACAAGCACATCAACCTAATTGGTTTAGCTACTAACAGTTACTAGCTTCACAATTGCCTCATTAATGTCAATTAAGTTTCCATGTCCCATGAGATATTGAACATATGGTACTTGACTAACTCTAGTTATATACATTACGAATCATGTGTGTGATGAAGAAAGCAACAAGTACAACGTTAAATCAGGAAGAATAAATAAATAAATCATACTGATATCCACAAATGGCCAAAACAAGTCACTGGACTCAAAAATACAACCAAATAAATAGCAGTAAAAGGATTGTCTAAAGCATCTCCTACCCAATTAGAAAAATGTCAATATTTAAGAAAGGCATGAGATGGAATGGAAGCCCTAGAATACAAGTGAAACCGCAATATTAAATAGCATCAAACACAAACATACGGACAAACAATATCGCTACAATATACAACAAAATGAAGTGAAATACTCCAATTAGAGAGGAAAATGCAGTATAGACAAAGAGGTATAAGACAGACTCCCTTAACATTCAATACTGCAGATGTGTTGGAAGAAGTAAATGAGTTGGTCATATGGTCCTAGTCTCAAGCAATAGACTGATTGCAGAGAGAAGCGAGTGTTGCTCTGTTTCCTATTGGATCTAATGATGTGTGTCGCTTTTTCAGCAGTCCAAGTGTTTGAGCATTTTTTGATCAACCTAACATCATCTATACCAATATATCTAGTAAATGTAGGGTGCTTGTCGCCCCACTAACCGAGATGGACTAGAAGAAACACGTAATTATTCCTTTTGGTCTATGCTTTAGGTGTTGCTTTCATGAAAATCTCTTTGAGATTTTGTTTTGGGTTAGTAAATGTTCAGTTTCTTTGAGATTCCGAGATGTCTGTTCCTAGGGATCAAGGCTGGATTTTTCTTATCTATTATGGAATAAGCTCACTGTCTCTGTTTTTGTCCAGTTAGAGGCTGTTGTTGAAGTATTTATTCTACCTTTATATTAATACAAAATTGACTTCTCATTAAAAAAAGAAAGCCCTTTTGGTCTACGAGAACCCTGCAAGTTTGCAGTAACAACTATTTAGATGCTACCATCTATATGAGAAGCAAAGTCAAGCATATCCGGAATCCTTGCAGTACATATATACATGTATATCTATTTTACCATTGTATATATTGAATAAGAGAGGAGTCATACAAAAATACATTGAGTCTTACACCTATTCGTTTGCTAGTTTACTTGCATGCACACATGCCTTCTCAATACCCAGCTACAAGTTGGTTCTATAATTTCCAAATCTTGCCTACTATTATCGCCCCAAAAAGTACTACCCATGCAAATCAGTTGCCTTAATGATCCCTGCAAAAGGGAACAGGCAGAAATCCTTAATTCTAATTATCTGGATATGAAATTTTGAAAAATAAATAAGTTATGGCCCTTTAAGACCTCCAGTAAAGAACGAAGCAATTAAGTGTGTTGAAAACTTGAAACTACTTGGGACATCTTGAGACCAGAGATATGAAACAAAGTACAAATTGGCCATAAATGGACATAAATGCCATTGATGACATTATTATTCATGGTTTTAATGCTATCATGAACTAATTATGAAAAACTGAAACTTTAACTTTACAGAACCTACTTTCCCAAAATACCTAGCAATAAATGGAGCTTTTATTTTGATAGCACAATTGACTTGGCGATCAGTTCCATATCAGCCCTCCAACGCTTCATTTAATGCAAGAATACAAGGACAAGACCGCCACCAATGCCCATTCCAATCAACTATATTCAATAGTTTTTTAGTCGTTTCACTGTATAAATTGAATAGATACAAACCATATAAGGCAACGATTAATGTAAATTCAGTTTTTATGTTTGATAGGCTGCAACTTATGGCTACTAAATAACCCACACCTTCACTCTCCTCTCTCTCCCTGTGTGTGTAATTTCCTCCATGAATTGGGAGATCACAATCTCCTATTGCCGTCCCACCCACCACTCCTCAAATTTGTCCTTGTTCCTTGTTCTGTCTGCCTTTTTCTCTCTGGATATTTGGTTTGTGCAGATGCAAAGACTTTCCGAGCTTGCATGTCAAGGAATTCACACGTCTACTTCACTTTTGAGAATTTTCTTAAATTTCCATCTCAATCTGTGACACCCCGCTTCACGATGGTCAAAGAACACCTGGCTAGACAAACAAAAAACATTCACAAGAGAGAAACGTTTGTTTTTTGAAATTCATCACCCGTTTCTGGAATTCATGTCTCAGCTCAAGGGAAAATAAGGGTTTCAAATAAGATGAAATTCAAAGGAGGTTCATCTGATTTCAAGTGCAGGTTTTGCCTCTAGGTAACACAGGAAAACCCCTCCTGCAGAATCGTCCATGTAGATGCTCAGATCCAGCTAGGGCATGGTGCCTCCAGCTGTCTCAGTTTTGCACATTTTTCTGACTTCATGGGTCTGATTCTCTTCATGGATTTCACAAATTGGTGGACTGTTTTAATAGGAAAACTCTTAAGTTCCTTGGATGCCGGCATGAGCCTAGGTTATCCATGTGGTCTAAGATGCAGGTTTTCAGAGTTTCGTGAAATCTGAGCAGTCCAGGTTCAAGCAGATTTTTTGGACAACTTTTTATTTATTATTGGAGGAAAACATTATGCAGTAGCGTTTAAGAAAACTGATAGGAAAATTTTCAGGAATTTCGAAAAAATCAAGCACGAGGAAGATAAAAATGATAGCAAAACACCAAAATTTTCCATCTGGGAAAATTCTGGAAAAAAATTGTAAAAAAATCTGAATCATTTATGGGAAGTACTAGGACATTAGGGTGAACATGGAAACTCCTCGGTCCTATGTGTTCACACCTCCTCAGTCATGATGTGAAGGACCCGATTGATCCGAGGCCCACGAGGAGACTTGGTGTACAACCACCCTTCACTGATTAAATTGCAGAAGCGTATATGAATGACAGAGGCCGAAGGGTATATCAGTGTGCAAGACGACAATGGAAAGAGAAACAAAGGTAATGGACACCAAATTAGAGATATAACTGCAAAGTTGTATTATGCAATAGTTTTGTCCAATAATCCAAGAGGTTGGATGTTATTGTGATGTCTAATCACTGCTTCCTAGTCTATTGACTATTCTCTAGCTTAACATAGAATGGAAGTGTGCATTAATATACAAGTGAGGAAGACAAGGGATCAATTGGACCACTAAATAGTTAGGTACAACCACTTCGTAACATATCATTAGTTTGTCATCTTTTGGTAATGCCATTGAAGCGTTGTGTAGAACAATACTGACACTGTCAGAGTTGTGTTGCATCAAAGGAGAGGAATTAGGACTTCGCGGTATGACCATGTATGCTTGGGATGATGTTGACGTTGTTGGTGAGGACAGCATATGCCGCAGAGCAATGCCATTATGTCACGACTCGATCAAAGGCTCAAATCCTCCTAGATCAATGCCCCTCCTTGAAGAGAAATGGTCCCCATTGCGTGCAATTGCTGAACAAGATGTGGAAAGAGGTTGGCAACCTGCACTTTTGTAACCCATTTTTCCTGGGAAGGTACTTGAACTGCTTTGACAATATGAAAGAGAAGGATCTCTTGATGACGTGTCTGTTTGACCCTAGCATTAATTATTTGATCTGATTTTGCTAGTGTCTTTCAGTCAGGATTGATCTCTGCTTGTTGAAGTGTCTCCGCAATATCTTAAGTGTCCAGCAAAGGTGAAAAATGATGGCGCAAGAGTTTTGTGTTTAAGATTGGATGTAAACTAATGTAAGAAGGAAGATTAAGCTCAAAAGTGTTATCTCCTACTTTCTTGGTGATGGTATAGGGCCCATACCGAAGTGGAAGAAGTTTGTGGTAAGATCCTATCAACCTTTCTTCTATAAATAAAACCATGCTCAATCACCAACCTAGAAGATGTGCGTTATTCAGTGTTGATTATAGTGCTGCTTGCACTTGGCATTAGCCTTCTGCAGAATGGTTTTGACCTACCATTGAATGTGTTAAATGTACTAAATGAACTTAACAACTTTGTCAACTTCCTCTTGAGCTGAAGGAGTTGTTGGTGTTGATGGTAAAATAGGATAAGCTACAGCAATGGGTGCCAAAGGTTGGAAACCCAAGCAAACCTGAAAAGGGTTGTGTGCAGTAGAGCTATGCAGAGCTCTGTTGTAGCTATGTTCAATGAAAGGAAGGCTTTAATTCCATGTGCATTGCTTCTTTGAATTGTACATTCTTAGAAGATGCACGATCATCCTATTTATCACTTTCGTCTATCCATTAGTCTGAGAATGGAATGTGGTAGACTTGTTCAACATTGTGTCCAACATAGACCAAAGTGCTTTCCAGAAATTGCTCCAAGAATCTAGTATCTCTATCTGAGATGATACTTTCTAGTATTCCAAAGTGGATCTAGACATTGTTGTGTTGTTTCTAAAGCTGAGATTGCTTTCTTACAAGATGTGAAAATTGTCATCTTTGCAAATATATCAATTAATACATAAACACAATCATTACCATGCTTGATACTAGGGAAGCCTAAGAGAAATTCCATGGAAACGAATTCCCATGGTTTTTTTCGAAGCGGCAGAGGTGTGTACATACCTTGCTTCTTGTTGACCAATTTTGCAATTGCACATGCAGTACAAGCCCTGATGTATTTGGCAACATTGGACCTGAGGTGTGGCCAAAAGAAATATTTACACAACACCACAAGGGTCTTTCCAACTCCAAAGTGCCCCGCAACCTTGCTGAAATGAGCTTCCCATAATAGTTTGTCTCTTGGCCCTGTGCAATACACGCAAGTGCCCAAGATGATATAGAATTCCATCTTGCAAGTAGAAATTTAAAATTGGAGTTCGCTATGCAACTTTTGATAGGTTTCTACAAAGTTCATGTCAAATGAACACAATTTTGACCAAGTGTTTACTTCATGTCTACATGCATCAAGCACAATTGGGAGAGCTTGAACCGGAGGTCAACCCAAACGATTTGCTATTGGATTCAGACTTCCAATCTTATGCTTGATGTCAAATGTAATTGCTGGAGATAACAAGACCATTTTGGGTGTTGTTCTTGCTACAACTTGTTCTGTATTCGCAAGAATTGAAGCGGGTTGTGATCTATGTGGATCATAGACGCTTTTCCCACTATGTAAAGCTTCTAATGCTTGCATGCCTACGCAATGGCATAAATATCAAGGTCATATGTGGGATAGTTCTTTACTTGTGCGGTGAATGTTTCATTGTGGTAAGCAATTGGTTGACCATGTTGAGTGAGAACTACTCCAAGGGCATAATAAAATGTATCAATCTCTATCTCAAATGGTTGTTGACTATTAGGTAATGCATGTACTAGTGCAGAACAGAGTGTGCATTTTAGTTCTTCAAATGCTTTCTGTTACGTGGTTGACCAGATGAATTTTGCTTTGGTGCCACCTTTGGTAACTTGATATAGAGGGCAAGTTACATGAGAAAAAACAAATACAAATCTCCTGTAGAAATTTGTTAATCCCAAGAAGATGTGAAACTCTGTGAGATTCTTTAGTGTAGGCCATTCATGGATGATGCCGATCTTGATAGGGTCCACATTAAATCCATGTGCGTCTACAAAGTATCTCAGATACTATATCTCCTACATGACAAATGAAAATATCTCCATGTTTTCCTACAACTTATGTTGCCACAAAGTGTGAAGCTATTATTGTATATGTCGCAAGTGTTCATCCCATGTTTTTCCGAAGATTAGAATGTTGTCAAGGTAGACTCCAACAAATGAAGTAGTGAAAACCTTAAGGATGTCATTCATCATCCACATGAATGTCGTGGGTGTATTGGTTAAGCCAAAGCGCATAGTGAACCACTCAAGCGAACCTTCTTTAGCTTTGAAGGTTGTCTTCCATATGTCTGTTGGTTCAACAGGAATCTGATGATACCCAAACTTAAGATCGATTTTGGTGAATAATTTGGCACTGTGGCGCTGGTCCAGTAGGTCCTCTATTCTTGGAAGAGGATAGCAATTCTTCACTGTGATCTTGTTGAGAGATCCGTAATTGATGCAGAACCTCCATGTGTCATCCTTCTTTGGCAAAAGTACAATGGCATTGTTGCAAAGTGATGAGTTGGGCCTGATGTGTCCTTTATCCACTAGTTCATGAATTTGCCACTTGATCTCTTCATTCTTCATAAATGTTTTACAGTATAAATAAGAATTAGGTAGAGGTAGTCCTAGTATCAAATCAATAGTGTGTTTTATCGTGCAGTGTGTAGACACTTCTTTAGGTGACTCAAATATATCCTTGTATTCTCCCAACATGCTTTTCAACTGCTAAGTGTCTATTGAAGGAACTACGGTATGAATTGGTGCCGCAAGGATGTTCCTACGTTCAAGTCTTCCCATCAATATTACAAACTTCTAACTAGAACTGACTAGCTTCTTACACAACTTGGCGCTAATGAGTGAAAGCTTAGGGATTGCTTCCGAAATGTGGTATCTCATATCACCAATGTTTATGACAAATTTTCTAGGATTTGCTTCTTAAATTGCATGTTGATGGTCTAGATATGGTTTCTCAAGTAAAACATCACACACCTCTAATGGTGCGACATCGCAAAGGGCTACATCTTGGAAAGGCTTGATTTTCTACACCAAACTACACTATTAAGTGACACATTTCTCGGGGCCCACACTGAACCATCCAATAAAGTATGGTCGTGGATGAGGCGTCTATGACAAGTTCAATCCATGAACTAGTTTAGGAGAAATCAAGTTCTTCTAAACTCTGTTATCAATGATGAAGTCTACGAGTTGACCATTGATCCACATTTGAGAAGGAAACAATCTTTTTGCTTCCTTTGAATCTATGTTGGAGGAAGAAGCAATGTTTGTGGTAATGTAGACACCTAAATTTGGTCTTTGGAGCTTTGGGAACATCTACTTTGACATACTTGAACAATGCACATACATATGATCTTGAGCACACTTTCCCTCTATTAGTCTACTCGTCTACTATCTTAGCCACCTATACTTGCCAGACATATTTATTCAAGATCAACTTGGTCTATATAGGAACACCTTCAGAATCCTAGATAGACATTCTCCATACCTCAGATCCTTATTTTTCATTTCTAGGGCAATACCGGTAAACCCAGACAATGTCAAGTACTATAGGGATCTCCCTCTGTTGATAGTGTCCAAGGCCTTCAACGACTATTTTTCAAATTGAAAAGTCTCCATCAGGGCATCCTCCATGTTTCATGGGTCAGTCATAATGAGAAATTAATGAAGAGTCGCCTATATATACAAATCACCCTTAAGGTTATTAATCAATTGAGCATCACTTGGAAAACCTAGCATCCTCTTGGAACATTATTCAAAAGGTATACAAATCTCAATTCTTCAAAAAACAGCCCTAGAGCAGTCTGATGAGCAAGATCTGTATATGAAAAGTCATAGTTGCATGGCGCCAAGTCACAAAGATCAAAAGATGAAACTACATTCTAAAATGTTCATAATTTTGCACACACATAAGTTGGAGAATGTGTGGTATGAGCCCTCTTCAAATTGTTGGCATGTAAACAACGCTCAACCATTCAACGGGGAGGGGTTGGGGTTGTCCAACCCAAAATACTAACCCCTTTTTAAAGGCATCTTGTGGTCAATCAAACACAATTAAGGTTTAGACAAATGAGATAGAAAATAGGTATCAACGCGCAAGATTGAAGAAGTGCGCACATAGAACTAAATTGCAGGCGCAGGTACAAGGTTCCCAAAAGTTGTAGATCCCCACTGTACGTAGGGACACTACCAGTAAAACCTGATAGTGTTGGCTGCCATAGGCATCTGACTTTGTTGGGAGCGTCCAAACAGGTTATCAATGATGAAGTCTACGAGTTGACCATTGATCCACAATTGAGGACACGATCAATGACAGTGGATAGGGATGATGATGAAATAATCTCCACTAACAAAAATAAATGCTCTATCTCCAAGTAAACTTGGAGGAATCAAATTCCTCAAGGGTCGTCCACTCATTTCTTTTCCTACAAGTATATTATTTATTATTTGATTCCTCAAGGGTCGCCCCCTCGTATTTCATTCCTACGAGAATATTATATACTATTTGATTCCTCAAGGGTCATCCACTCGTGTTTCTTTTCCTACAAGTATATTACATATTATTTTAGATGTTTAATTATCAATTGCACAAGTAGTCTTTAAACAAACTTCCTCTAAACATCATGTCCTTGTGGAGTCTACCCTCTAATAGTGTCGACCATCCTCCCTTTATTTCAAGATTGGACAATACTTTCGAGTGAATTCAACTTATGGATATCTTTCCTAATGATACCTATGTCATTATCAAATCTAACTGCTCCTCCTCCGATGTGTACAAAGGATGATAGCCAATTTGACTACAGTGCATTCTATATTGGTGTCTATTGAGACTTTTCAACCGCTACTAATACCATATTCCCTTGTTATTGTGACTTTGTAGATGGTAATCTAGTTCACTAAAATAAAATCCAAGGTAAAGAACTATTATAATCTAGCCATCTAACCTGGCAACAAAATTAAAACTAAATACACTAATTGCAATGATTGAAACCCCAAAGTGGACCTATCAATAGAGGAAGACCACAAACACTAGGGAAATACAATGGGAAAGAATGGCAAGGAAATCCAAAACAAAAGCAGTTCCAAGAAAATCTCTTGCCTTGTACTAGAAAATAATCCAAAGGCCTCCGATATTGGATCCATTATGATTGAAACAAGTCACTAGATTGTTACATGTCTTTCTTTTATAAATTTATCCCCATTAGTTGGGATGTCCTTGAAATCCCTGGATTATCCATAACTAAAAGGCTGATGTGCATTAAGAGTGAACAATGTAATGAGCTACCTTGAATATTCAATGTGTTGCTTTCTTGACGAGCCATCCCTTTTCGCTTCATATGTTATGGATCTCAGACTATGTCTAAGATGTAGACTAGGAAATTTTTCATAAGAAATTCAGTTGGGAGTCTTCTGCCACTCTTTTGGTTGATATTTTTTATGGTCAACAAGCAATTAGCTACCTACCTTTAATTAGGATTCTTCTCATCGATGTGTTCCATGTGGCAGACCGTAATTGGTTTGCCATTTGACCTTTAATCTATTGACCTAGGTGGGGCGTCAGAGGTCGAGGGTCGGGTCTTAAATAAAAAGGCTAACAAACGATGCACAAACAACCTTGCTTTCTTAGGCTTGAAGGGCATTTATGATTTAAATCCTCTGAGTTGGGAATTGCAAGCATAGAGTTTAGCTTCTCAACATGAGCAGCCATTAGCTAACGGACAAAACGTGATTCGTAATACACAACTTTATGACACAAGCAAGTATTACAAATGCATTTTAACTATTCAAGTCAAGCATCAAACATTACAAAAATATAGCTAAGTAACCAACCAACGTGCTTTATCTCCCTTTGTACTATCTTTATTAGCCTTCAATTGGATTTAGCTAATTTTATCGCTTATAACTAGGGAGTTGGACATTGGCAACCAGCATGTTCGAATCTTATGCACACGAATTCTGACCACTAATTTTATCCCTATGGGATTTGTTATACAATTCATCTCAATCCTTAGTAAAACATAATAAAATTAAAAAAGACACCCTATCATAAAGGAAGGAGATATGCCATGGCTTTGCGACCACCTTATATCAAATCAGATTAACTTTAGTGTGATTATTCTTTGAAGTAATTACAGAAAATCCATTACTCTTATTCTTATTCTTTAATGAAAATAAATCTGGAATCTTTGTATGTTCATCGACAAGCTGATCATGATATCAGAACATTTAGAGAGAACAATATAGAACATGTTTTAATCTGTCTCTATAAATAAATCTACAGAACATTTATCAGTTATGCAGTTAGGACCACATTCAAATTTATGGCAGCACCAAAGACGTTGCATCATTTTAAAGAAAAATGAAATTTGTGATACAATAAAGAGAGAATCAATTTAGGTTTGGAGTACCCGAAGCCACATTTATTTTTTGAATTATATTTAACGTGGCTAGTTAAACAAAATTCAGATTGGTCTGGAATGTAGATTATAGGAATCAACCTGAGGTATGCTTAAAATGTGAGCTATCCCAACTGCTAAGGTTTGGTAAGCTTTCTGATCCCAAATTCTGCTCCAAAGGGCCCCGAATTCAGCCTACAAAGTTGAATTTAGGCACACATCTATCCTTTTATACAACATTTTTCCAAAGCCAATTTATGGTAGATATTTTCAATGTTTAACAGAACTTCTCTTTCAATATTGAAAAAAAGATGGAAGACTAATTCAATCATGAAGAAATATTTGAGAGAAAAATAAAGCAAAAAAAGTGGCATTTATACATTGTATTATTGCCCATGAATGAAACAATAAAATAGAAACATTCAAAAGCAAATATCCCAAACAGACTGACAAAGATGCAAGCCGACTTCCCACCAGCCTCCAATGAATAAATAGAGGCCTCCCAAAGAAATGGATGGTAATCAAAGAAAACAAAAGATAGCCTAACTAACAAAGGGGTTATGCCATGTGCTAGAAGGAAAAGAGAGTAAAAGCAAGTATAACAGAATAGTAGAGTTGAACAAGCTTTGTGTGTCCTTTGCACCCTAGCACTCTTCACATAGGCTCACATAATGATAGGGAAGTTATTTTGTCTCACTCCACCTTAGCAAATGACAAATGCATGATGATACATTATGATGTTAATCACATTACGACAAGAAAAACTAGAGCCAATAATGTAATCAACCCTCCCATTCCTCCTAGTCTCCCTCAAGCTCATAAGCTTAGGTTCCATGTCATTAAAGACTACAATATTGTCAATCAACTTGAGAACACTCAAGCAAAGACATCATCATATCCGTTCTCAAATTACTTACAAGGTCCAATGTTTACAAAGATATACTTTATAACACCCTAGAAGAAACGAATTTGACGAGTGACACTCAACCCTCTCACTTCGCTTCTATTGTTAAATCCTTGATGAATAGTGAGAACCTTATAACCTTTGACAATGATGAGTTGCCTCCAAAGGCTATCGTTTGCACATTCAAGTTCAAATAACAACCTAGGAATCAAGAGAGTGTTGATCAATAATGGATCGGTATTAAATATTTGTAGTGAGTCATGTCTTAGTGTATTTGGAATTGGAAGACATGCCCTTACAAACTCTGATATGATTATTAAAGGTTTTGACAACCAACCAAGAAAGGCTCCAATGAATATATCCCTCGGACCAAAAACCATAGCCACCACTTGTCAAGTAATACCTAACGATATGAGCTATATAACATTCTACTGGAGACCATGGATCCATGATATGGGAGTTGTCCCATCCACATTACATCAATGCTTGAAGTTTCAACATGAGGAAATCGTATATATGTGTCTTGCAGATGATGTACCATTCAAATATTGTAAAGTGATTGAACCTCAAAATGTTAGTGTGCCTCATTTGAATCAACCTCAACCAACTATAGTGGCACCTAAACAAGATATTCCAATAGACCAAGTAACAAAATTCCAATTTGGTAATTATAGTAACACTCAAGAAGATAATGAGGATGATTATGAAGCTAATAGCATAGACGAACAGTTATCCAAGCTAAAATTTACACCAATCGACCCTTGGGAATAGAGACGATATGAGCACATTTGACATCAAACAAATTTATCTTGCCCCAACAAAGTATGGAAGACCCATTCAATCATCAATAACAATTAAAACACCATCTAAAGATGATAAGGGTAAAGGGCCCATGGTAGATGCTTGTTGTAAAACACATAAGCCACAAAAAGATGTTGGTCATATTCAAATCTCTTTGAAAACACATGGATTTGGACTCGAGTGTGCACAAAATATGGGATATTGTGGTAAAGGACTTCGCAAGAAAGAACAAGGTATCATAGTGTCTATTCTTTCGATTGCTCATATAGATAGACAAGGAATCGGATATAACGATGACAATAAGATGCATAAATATGCCAAGTGTGAACATATGAATAATCAAGCACATGCTAAAATTAGTAATATACCTTGTGATAAGAATGACAAATATCAGGTGCTCACAACATTGCCAATGGTAAAAAATATTTCCAATACATTCATAAGAAAATACAACCCTTTGATGCTCACTTTCAAAAGTCTACCATGAATCACTCTGAAGAAATGGAAAGAATAATGTATGTTTCACAACAAGATACATATAAATGTGTGCCTTGTCGCACAATTATTCCTCAATCTCCTATTATCACTCTTGTTTATACTCATTGACTTATGCAAACAATCACATGTCCTACCACCTTCTTTGGGACCCCTTGTTTCGCTTTATTAACATAATGTGTGCTTAAATGCTTCGCCATCTATATACATACAATATAATGATTCACATGGTATTCTTAAGTTAAATGTGGCACCTGCACCATACTATAAGATCATGGATTCACAATTGATTTCGAGGACATTGTGGGGGAATTTTTCTTAATTTGCTTTGACTTCTAGTTCTCTTGATTGTTCCTTTTATTGACCAGTCATTTTCATTTTCATGCTTTTCATAGATCTCATTGGCCACTTGGCTTTGGTTGGTACTTTTTAGACTGTTTCTCTTTCTTCCTAGGAATTTATTTATTTCACATTTCATTCACATACTTCTCTTTGAGTATGTACATTTGATTTTCTTATTTGCTTCTCACTTTATTGTTTTGGTCGCCATGTGTCCCTGGATTCTTTATTCGTCGTGACTCACATCATTCAAATGCTTTATGTTCTTCCCTACGTAGCTATGATCGATATTAAGCAGCTATTTAGGGTGATGGCCCTTGTGTGCTCACTTACATTTATTATGTCATAGCCATAATGGGTCATAATTATCATTGCACTTAGATTGGTTATATATTTCCCACCATGGGTAACAATATTCCGACATTTACATAGACTATGCCCTGGCCATAATGGGACATGTCATTATCGTGCTTAGGTTGACCCTATAATTCCCACCAAGAGGACATGATACCTACTGATTGTCCATGTGCTTAAATCAATTATATTTGGATTATACTAGGGCATGCCCTTACCGTGCCTCATTTCTATCATCTTGTCCACATGAGGCACGCCCTTACTAAGCCTTATTTCTTATATATTTTCCATGAGGTATGCCCTTGCCATGCCTCATTGCTTATATTTTGACCACATTGGGGCATGTCATTGCCGTGCTTTATTGCTTACATCTTGTCCACATTGAAGCATGCTCCTACAGTGCTTCATCAATTAAATCTTGTCCACATTGGCGCATGCTCCTACCGTGTTGCATCGATTACATCTTGTCCACATTGGGGCATGCTCCTATCATGTTGCAATGATTGTTCCTTGCCCATATAGGGGGCAACCTATTAATGCACTTGTATCAATTTCCCATCACCTATACAGGGTCATACTATTGTTGTACTTCATTACTTATCTATTGCTCATTGGGGGACATGATACACCCATGTAGATTATACATTGCTTATATTAGGGTAGGCACTTGTCATGTGTCCTTACCTATATCTTATTCACAAAGAACAAAAATATCATTTATGCCTACATGGATTGTACATAGCTTATATTGGTGCATGCCCTTGCCATGCTTCATTACCGACATTTGGTCTACACCGGGCAATACTCGGCAAATACTTGTTCATACTCAACAATACTTGTTCATACTCAACAATACTTTGCAACTTAAAAAAATATTTAAATTTATTAAAAAAAAACATAAATTTTATACAAATTACAGCAACAAAATAAATCAAATGAGTGTAAAATTTGGGGAGGTATTCTATTAGATTTGAATACAAATGAAGTACAAATTTGCATAATCATGCGAATACAACAGCAAACTAATAATTATAAATTTATGAGGATTGTCATTGAAAGTCATCATCATAAATTGCATATCGATGCAAGTTTAAAATTATAAGATTCTAAAAATTTCTCTTCCTCGTTCTAGGGAAAAATTGGGGAGACTGAGAGGGTCAGTCCTCACATTGTGTTGTGGCTCCTCACTCTACTTAGAAGGTTGCACTTGCAGCTCCACCCTAGTACCAAATGGTAGTGACTCCTCTGCCTCGTGTTCGACAACATCTACAAGGATGTCATTTAATTCAATCTCTCCTACTGCTATACCACTACCTCCACCTTCCATAGCTTGCCTCTTGAAATCAACAATCTCGTCCACTATGAACAAGGGGGTCTCTTCGTCTTGTGCAGTCCAATCACTATAAGGATCAATCCCATCCAAATCAAAAGGCTCATGCGATGCGTCCACATTTCTTGTGCAAAGCCGAAATTGTATTGCATAAAAACTAGGGTATTGAAGCATCATTGAGTCAACTTATTGCGCTTCTTCATGTAAATGGTGTCAAACAAACTCCATTTGCGCTCACATCCAAAAGCGCTACAAGGTTGAGATAAAATTCAAAGGGCTAGCTTTTGAAGATTTGGGGTATTTCCAACCCAATCTTCTGACCACGAACCTGCAAACAAGATACCAAAAGTTTGTAAAGTAATTAATAATTATAAATTTGTAAGGTAGAAACAAGGTCTTCATTTTTTATTACCTAGTGTCTGGGTGGATTTTCCTAGGATAACTAGTGTTGAAGAAAAGAGCCTCCCCCTAACTCTAAAATAATGAGGTCCCTCACCTCAACCTCAAGTGTCATCCTCGCAATGCATGTTGAGAGGCCCTCCATAACCTCTCCATTAACATTTGTGAAGCCATCAGAGTCAAAAAACTTGGGATTAAGGGAGTACCCCACTCTATAAATAGGTTGGTGGAGTTGATTATTCCACCTCTTATCGATTATCTCCCAAATGGAATCGAATTTGCCTCTATCCCCCTAAAAAAGTTTTAGATGGGCTCTTTGGCCCTATCCATGGCCTCATAAATGTATCCCATTAGGTTTCAGTCCCCATCCACCAAGCACAAAACCCTCACCAAAAGCTCTAACACCTACAAAGTTACAAACAAATTAAAGTTGCAAACTTACAATTAAAGTAAATACTTTAAAATTTTGAAAATAAAGGAATTGACTTGAAATTTGAAGTTACCTTGGCAATCTCTATAGCTCTCTTCGCAAAGGCTTCATCAAAAATTGTCTTTGTGGTCCTCTCGTCATCAATTCTCTTTGAATATGTTGAGTCTGGTCATGCTTGACTGACAAACATTTGCTTCAATAATGTCAATAAACTACAAATACTTTGCAATGTAAGGAAATTAGTTGCAAACTTTGTAACACTTGCTCGCACAAGCTTTTTCCCCTTGGTGTGATATCCCATCGAGCTGGGAACCCAAGGGAGATTATAAATGTATTTGGTGATATTTCTAGCATCTTCTACAACCGGTCTCACCCAATCAATTTTTCCTATGTCCTCCAAAAGAAGGTCAAGGCACTGGGCCACGCAAGGCGTCCAAAAGAATGATGGATGTCTCTCCTTAAGCAGTCTCCCAGCCGCCACATATGTTGTTGCATTGTCAATCACAACTTGCACAACATTCTTGATGCCCACCTCTAAAATAACCTCTTCGAGCATAAAGCTCAAAGTTTGTACATTCTTTACTTTGTTAGAGGTATCAATTGACTCGAAAAAAACCATCTCACCATTTGAAGCCACTAAAAATTTGATATGGGTGTGGTTCCTTCCATCCGTCCACCCATCTAAAAGAATGGTGCATCTGAACTTTCACCACTGCTTCTTTTGATTCTCTATAATTGACTTTGCATTTTCAACATCTTGGAGCAACCTCTCACTTACGGCTTTTGAAGAGGGTGTTGTTATCAATCTGGAGTGCAACTTGCTTGAAGATGTGCAAAATACATCTCTCCAGCTGACACAATGGGAACTTCTCAAAGGGTGGGTGCATTTGTGTTGAAAAGAACCTCCAGAGAGTGTTGGTTCCCTTATGATTTTGCAATTAAACCTGAAACTGTGATTTTTGGGGTGAAAAGAGTAAGGGAAAACTTTGAAAGAAAATCTAAGGGGGGTGATACACCTGAACTGATTAGATCCTCTGAAGTTACTGAAATCAATGCACACATATAACCAAAATGCAATTTATATTTTGTCCCTAAGCAAAAGTGTTTCAGAGGAAGGGTTGAAAACCTCTTCAAATGACATGCAGAAAGGGTGAGATAGAGAAAGATAGGTGAGGAAGGGACCTGCAAAAGAAGAAAAATTCTCTCTTATACGCTAATGCACAATTAGATACACTCTATGCTGTTGTCAAAAATCAAATTCAAAAAAATAAACTCCTTATTGATCACTAGTCCAGCTTACAATTTCTTTCTCAAACTTCAGGGCCCTTCTCTATGGCTCGACTTAGCCAATAAATAAGCTTTGAAAAATAATCTAAATCAGTCTAAGTGTAGTCCAAAAAAGGGAAAAAGTCAATCTTGGTTAGTTAACTCAAGACCTCACCTCTTTTACAATGCTTTGAATATTCAACAAAATTATTCTCCTTTACAAAAATCTGCATGCTTCTCCAAACTTTGGCATAGAATATAGATAATGGAGCCAAGTTTGGAAAATGATTCTTAAAAATAAACAAAACTCTCCAAGAAAACTCCAAACATGCATGACCAAGATGGCGTGGAAGTGGGCGAAGGAACTCAAGTTTGACCAATCAACTTCTCATTTGCATGAAATGTTACGCCAAAACCCAGTAGATGAACTCCACACAAACAGCTGGAACGTTTGAAACGTTTGGACGCATGAGAGAAGCATGTGGCACGGTGAAACAGTCAATAGCAGTTTTGACCAATCCAAAAACACGTTTGCATGGATAAGAATCTATTTTTGACCTTTTCTATTTACGGCTTCTAATTCCTGTGCATGTATATTCTTTGTCTTGCTTGCTTACCTTCCTTATAATCTCGAACTTCTCTATTTATGGCTTTTCCGACTGTGTGTGCTCCTTGTTTATCCAGACAAAAATCTGTGCCTTTCCTTGTTCATTCTCTCGGATTTTCCTGTGTATTTCTTTGGCAATTTTCCCCTTGGTTTTATTTCTTTGGTTTATCTTGCTCTACAGATTTTATGACTGCCAACTTTTCCATATACCCCCCTTAGTCTTCTATTTCCCTTGGAATTCCGTCAGATTTATTTCATGCAGACTTTCTCCTATTGCTCTTTTCCCATTCATTTCCTGCGGACTTTATTTTGCTCGAACTCTCTCAGACAAAAAGTCAGAGGAAATTGTCCATTCGGGTTTCCACTTTCCCACGGACAAAAAGTCCGCGGGAATTGACTAAGACTTCCTTTTGATCTTGTCTTTCATCTTTTCCGAAGGAATTCCTTCGGCGTCTTGTCAAGGCCAATTGTTTCAAAAAAATTGGCATGGCCCATTTCTTTCGGAAAAATTGTAAGCCCATTTGTGTTGTCCAAGTCTCCCGAAAGAATCCTTCAGTTTTCCTGTCCATTCTTGTCTTTTCCGCGGACTTTTTGATTTCAATTTTCCCGAAGGAATCCTTCGGGCAAAAAGTCAAAAGGAATTCCTTCTTTATTTTCTTTCCTTTGCCTTGTTTATAATATATTCGAGCTTTTTGAAGGGACCTCCCCGAAGGGTTGTTGCTCTTCGGGCTTTTTGAAAGAGTCCTTTGTAATTTTCCCGCCAAAGAACTGCCCCTTTGAATTTTTTCGGATTTATTGTCAAGTACCTTGGTTTTTGTAAACCCCGCGGCAACTTTTTCGAAGGTATTCCTTCGGATAAAATGTCCAAAGGAATCCTTCGGACCTTTTGTCTCTTTACATTTTCCCGCAATGTATCTTCCCGAAGCGTTGTTGCCCTTCGGGCTTTTTGAAGGAGTCCTTTACTCGCTTGAAACGATCCTTCCAACTGTCTCGAAGTATATATTCTCGAAGGACAGGTGCCCTTCAGGACTTTTGAAAACGTCCCTTCACTTTGCTAGGATACCCTCCGGAAGGGCACATGCCCTTCGGGTTTATTGTAAATGACATTCCCGAAAAAAATGTCTTTTCAACCTTGAAGTGGACTTTCCCGAAGGGCACCTACCCTTCGGGACTTTTGTAATTGTCCAACTTTTTCCTTCGAACAAAAAGTCCGAAGGAACAACCTGTCTTAGTCAAGTCGCAAAGACTTCCATTTATGAAACGACCTTTCTGAAGGGCAGGCGCCCTTCGGAAATCTTGTGACCCCTGTTCCTTAAGAAAAGCCCTTCGGACTTGTGCAATTGGTCCTTCAGATAGCCGAGTGACCTTTCCAAACTTTGAAGATGTCATATTTCCGAAGGGTAGTGTGAACCTTCCCAAAGGGGTACATACCCTTCGGGATTCCTGGAATGTACCTTTCCCTTTGTAATTTTCTCGGCTTTATTGCAAAGTACCTGGGTTTTTTGTAAATCCCTTGAAATCCTCTATCCCTTAACTAGAAAAAACCTGAGAAAATAAACATATGCATGATGCTGCCTTTAACTCCGTACTTCCAATGAAAGTGAACAAGAGATGTGGCCTTTGAACTTGTTGTAGGTGTCTTTCCCTCGAACAGACTGCATGCTCTATATGGTGGTTGTAGGTCTTCACCCAACTGTTCTTAATACCTTTGTTGTAAGTACCCTTCATTCATGCTTTTAGACCACAGATTGACCAGCTGAAAAGGGGATTAGACCGTTGTAGGAAAGTTTAAAATAATAGGGGTAATAACTTGGCTTTGACAAGCCAAATTACTAAGAATTCTGGCGACTCACAGGGTTTGACCACCCTGCTGGTCAAAGAACTCAGAAAAATTAATTGTAACAAGCTTGAACATGACTAAAAATTGGAAAGTTGGAGACCAATACAATTAGGAGAACTGACTCAACAACAAAGGTACCCCACTTGGTGGTGAAAGCAGTTTTATATTGGTCTTGCTCCTTCACCAGTATTTGTTGTATCCTGAATACACATCCAATAAAGAAAATCTCTATGAACCTGAAACTCTTTGCAAAATTTGCTCCATAGAAGGAAGTGGATAATGATCTTTCAATGACACCTTTTTTAAATCTCTGAAATCTACACAAAGCCTTATTTCTCCGTTCTTTTTCCTTACAGGAACAAGATTTGCAACCCATGTTGAATGCTTAATAGGAAAAATAATCCCTGATTCAATCAGCTTGTAAGTTCTTTCCTCATGAGAATCTCAACCTTGGGGTTGATTGGCCTTTGCCTTTGTCTTATCGGTTTTGCATCATTTTCCAATTCAATAGTATGTTGTGCTAATGTGGGATCAAAACCTTTCAAATCATGGTACTCCCAAGCAAAAACATCCATATACTCTTGACATAATGAAATGAAAGCTACTCTCTCAGAATCTAAATTTACTTTACCCGACTTAAGTTGCTTACTTTCAGCTATGCTAATTGGCTCATAATGCTCTTTCTTGGAAGAAATACTCACATTGTCTCTCCTTAGCTGATCATCTTCATTGAATATATTTTCTAAAGTCACCAAACCTTTAGGCATCTTGTTTGATTTTAATTGCACGATCTAATTTTCATATTGATCCTGCAATTTATCATGTTTTTTTGGCAAAATTTTGTCTCATTCTTTAAAAAATATGCTATTTGTTTATCAGAATCAAAAAATTACCAACTTACATCATTATTTGGAATTGAAGGTCTGCATACCACTTCGATTTAAGTCTGATTTTTACTGTCCTTAATCTGATCCGGAATATCATATTGTGCACCTATTGTAACAAGTCTATCAGCATGCTGATTTGCTCCCCTAAGAATGGAGCGAATGTCAAATGCAAGGAAATCTTCAATGAGATCCCAGACTCTATGTTTGTATGCCTTCAGAAGAGGATTCTTTGTTGTACTTAAACCTTTTACTTGCTCAACCACTAATTCACTATCACCTTTTACTATAAGATCTTAATACCCCTCTTTCTAGCCCACTGAAGACGATAAATAAGAGCTTCATATTCTGCAGTATTGGAAGTACAACTGAGCTGAAATCTAACAAAAGAATAATACCTTTGATCTTGTGGTGAAACCAACATAACTCCAACGCCACTACCATTCTTTATTCTAGATCCATCAAAAATAGATTCCAAACTCCTTGATCCCGTAATGAGCTAGTGAGACTAGGCAACAAGTCACCTTTGTGCATGCAATAAACTCCAAAACCAACATCTTCAATACTTTTGTAGAGGTCATGTCCATGATTATCAGCAGCCCATTCATCAAGGAGATCCGGAATGCCTTCAAGAGGCTTAGAAGGCTCTTGATCAATGGTGTTATCATCTTCTTTTGTAATACTGCAATTCACATTTGTCATATTTGGCATATATGGCTCAAGGTGAAATCTGAAAATAGGCTCCGATCTAATAGTTACTTTGATCCCATACTTGGGTCTAAAAACCATGTATAACCAATCTGAAAAAAGATAACCTCCTATTTCGGCAATAAAATCTCTTGATAGGCACAATGCAAAATATGGAGGCAGATCAACATCCTGTAAGATGGTGAAATTTGGGCAAGCAGCAAGTATAATTTTCAGATCTTTCAACACACAGTTTTGGTAGGAGAACCATCTAATTGCAAGACATCTTTCTCATGGGGTTCATACTACAAACCTAACTTATCAACTATTGATTTGGGCATAACAGAAGTACTAGCCCCACTATCAATCATACAATTATGAACTAGACAATCTCCAATGATCACATAAAGGTAAAATGGAGGAGGTTTAGTTACCTTTTGAGGCTCAACAGTTAAATTAGAATTAGTTAGGATAGCACTTACTCTTTCTTTTTCTGGTGTTTTCTCAGAGATAGTGAGCTTTAAAAGCTCTTCTTTCAAGTATTCCTTTTGCCCTAGGATTAGTAGAGTGTCCCACATCGAAATTGATACTGAAGTCTTCTTCATTTGATCCACGATACTAAATGAAGAAGTGGTTGTTTTTTACTGTGATTTAAGAGTAGCTCCCGAATTGTGTAAATTGAGGAATGTAAGGCCCTCTCACATTCTTATCTTTTGAATCCTAAAATTGCTGGTTTGAACTTTTTGAGGTAGCTCATGTGTAGTTGTCTCTTGTTGTGGCTGAGAAGAAAGGACTGCCCTTTCAGTTCCTGAACCTTCTCCAATTGCTCTTTTCTTAGATCTACTATAAGTTGCAATTGGATTATCAACACTAGATAAATCTTGATTCTGATTTACAACCAAATATTCAAAAAAATTCTCACCTTCTTGGAAATTGACCAATGTAGTTTCAGTAGGAGCTTTACCACTACCTTCTCCTTGCTGATTTGAAGCTTCCGTTTTAGTGAATGAAGGAATGTCTCCATAGGGTAGAGAGGCTTCCTTATTTTGAGAACATGGTTGGTTTTCAAAAGAAGGCTGAACTGAACTTTGTTGCATAAAAGATTGATGAGAACTCTCACCAGTTGGAGCCATTGAAATGTTGCTTGATTGATCCCATTGATTGTTCCATTGTCCTTGAACGCAATTGCTTTGAGTTGCACCATTGCTCTTGAATTGCTTGGAGCATTAGGATTATATTGTCTTGATTGAGAATTTTGCCCTTGACCTTGCTGATTGGATTGATAAGATGGCCTATTGGGCTAATAATTCTGGTTAGTATTCTGATAAGGCATATATGGTGGAGCTTGTTGTCTCTCAATTGCAACCAACTTGTTGGTTTGAGCTTTAAGAAGACTATCTTTCTCAATCTATCAGTTTGCTCACCTTCTATTTGGTGGAACTTTGATGACTCTGGAATTGGAGCAATAGTTGGACCAAGAGGATGAACTTTTGGAAAAAGGGACATTGGAGGCCTTGGAGATAACTTGCCTACTTGTATAAGACAATTTTCAACCTTAATTGCTACTTCAAAAGCTTGAGGTAAAGTATTACCTCCCATAGATTGAATCATTACAGCCACATATGAATTAAGAGCCTTCAAATAATACAAAAAAACATAATTGGGAGTAGGCGTGATCCCTACTGGAATTCTGTCCCAAGTCTTTTGGAATCTGTGGTTGAAATCCACCATGAACTCATGATTGAATCTCTTAATTGTCGTACGCTGCTCCACAAGTGAAAGATCACTTTTATCTTCAAAATGTTTATACAAAAGTACTCCAAATTCATCCCAATTGTTGATTAAAGCAGGAGTTAAACTTTTGTACCACTTAAGTTCTTTTCCTTTATAAGAAGTTGCTAACAACCTCATTGCTACATTCCCCTGTGTCACATGATGAACTAAACAAAGATTAGCAATATCTGCAATATGATCTATAGGAGTTGTTGAATTTTCCCCTGTATAATAAAAAAGAGCCTTTAGAACTGAAACTAGAATATCATCCCATGTAGTGATATTTAGAGGACTACCACCATTGAATGAAACAAAACCCTGTCTTCTCGGAACAGCCATCTGAGGAATAGGATTTATAGAAATATTAGGCTGAATAATATTGGCTTGAAAAATAGGATTTTGTGCAATAGAAGGGATAACAGAGGGTGTAAGATTTGGATTTGACTGAGAAGTTATCTTTTTCTTTCGCTGATAAGACAACCCAGAAAATCTGCCTCTTTCCCTTTTACAACTGATCTTGTGACAACTTTTGGTGGCATGAAAAAACATACAAATCTAAAGATGAAATCTGAAAATGAATAAAATACTCAAATACACAAATAACAATTCGAAAATGTGAATAAAGCGGTCCCACCGAGCGTGCCAAAAACTGTAATCAATCTGGTGTGCACCCTGCTTGAAGATGTGCAAAGTACATCTCTCCAACTGATACAATGGAAACTTCTCAGAGGGTGGGTGCCTCTGTGTTGAGAAGAACCTCTAGAGAGCATTGGTTCCCTTATGATTTTGCAATTAAACCTGAAACTGTGATTTTTGGGGTGAAAAGAGTATGGGAAAACTTTGAAAGAAAATCTAAGGGGGGTGATACACCTGAATTAATTAGATCCTCTGAAGTTACTGAAATCAATGCACACATATAACCAAAATGCAATTTATATTATATCCCTAAGCAAAAGTGTTTCCGAGGAAGGGTTGAAAACCTCTTCAAATGACCTGCAAAAAGGGTGAGAGAAAGATAGGTGAGGAAGGGACTTGCAAAAGGAGAAAAAATCTGTCTTATACGCTGATGCACAATCAGATACACTCTATGCTGCTGTCAAAAATCAGATTCAGAAAAATAAACTCCTTATTGATCACTGGTTCAGCTTACAATTTCTTTTTCAAACTTCAGGGCCCTTCTCTATGGCTCAATTCAGCCAATAAATAAGCTTTGAAAAATAATCTAAATCAGTCTAAGTGTAGTCCAAAAAAAGGAAACGGTCAGTCTTGGTTAGTTAACTCAAAACCTCACCTCTTTTACAATGCTTTGAATATTTAATAAAATTATTCTCTTTAACAAAAATCTGCATGCTTCTCCAAACTTTGGCGTAGAATATAGATAATGGAGCCAAGTTTGGAAAATGATTCTTAAAAATAAACAAAACTCTCCAAGAAAACTCCAAACATGCATGACCAAGATGGCGTGGAAGTGGGCGAAGGAACTCAGGTTTGACCAGTCAACTTTTCCTTTGCATGAAATGTTATGCCAAAAGCTAATAGATGAACTCCACACAAACTGCTGAAACGTTTGAAATGTTTGGACACATGAGAGAAGCATGTGGCACAGTGAAACAGTCAACAGCAATTTTGACCAATCCAAAAACACGTTTGCATGGATAAGAATCTATTTTTGACCTTTTCTATTTACGACTTCTAATGCCTGTGCATGTATATTCTTTGTCTTGCTTGCTTACCTGCCTTATAATCTCGGACTTCTCTATTTATGACTTTTCCAACTGTGTGTGCTCCTTGTTTATCCAAAGAAAAATTTGTGCCTTGCCTTGTTCATTCTCTCGGATTTCCCTGTGTATTTCTTTGGCAATTTTCCCCTTGGTTTTATTTCTTTGGTTTATCTTTTCGGGCTTTGTATGTCGTGCTCTACAGACTTTATTCAGTGGATTTTATGACTGCCAACTTTTCCATTTACCTCCCTTAGTCTTCTATTTCCCTTGGAATTCCGTCAAATTTATTTCCTGCGGACTTTCTCCTATTGACTTCTCTTTTCCCATTCATTTCCTACGGACTTTATTTTGCTCGGACTTTCTCTCTGACAAAAAGTCCGAGGAAATTGTCCATTTGGGTTTCCACTATCCCGCGGACAAAAAGTCTGTGGGAACTGACTAAGACTTCCTTTTGATCTTGTCTTTCATCTTTTCCGAAGGAATTCCTTCGGAGTCTTGTCAAGGACAATTGTTTCGGAAAAATTGGCATGGCCCATTTCTTTCGGAAAAATTGTAAGCCCATTTGTGTTGTCCAAGTTCCCGAAAGAATCCTTTGGATTTTCCTGTCCATTCTTGTCTTTTCCGCAGAGTTTTTGATTTCAATTTTCCCAAAGGAATCCTTCAGACAAAAAGTCCAAACGAATTCCTTCTTTATTTTATTTTCTTTGCCTTGTTTATAATTTCTTCGGGCTTTTTGAAGGGCACCCGAGCTTTTTGAATGGACCTTCCCGAAGCGTTGTTGCCCTTCGGGCTTTTTGAAAGTCCTTTGTAATTTTCCCACAAAGAACTACCCCTTTGAATTTTTTCGAATTTATTGTCAAGCACCTTGGTTTTTGTAAAACCCCGCGGCAACTTTTCCGAAGGTATTCCTTTGGACAAAATGTCCGAAGGAATCCTTCAGACCTTTTGTCTCTTTACATTTTCCCGCAATGTATCTTCCCGAAGGGTTGTTGCCCTTCGGGCTTTTTGAAGGAGTCCTTTACTCGCTTGAAATGATCCTTCCAACTGTCCCGAAGTACATATTCCCGAAGGACAAGTGCCCTTCGGGACTTTTGAAAACGTCCCTTCACTTTGTCAGGATACCCTCCAGAAGGGCACATGCCCTTCGGGTTTATTGTACATGACATTCCCAAAAAAACTTTGCCTTTTCAACCTTGAAGTGGACTTTCCCAAAGGGCACTTGCCCTTCGGGACTTTTGTAATTGTCCTTCAACTTTTTCCTTCGAACAAAAAGTCCGAAGGAACAACCTATCTTAGTCAAGTCGCAAAGACTTCCATTTATGAAACGACCCTTCCGAAGGGCAAGTGCCCTTCGAAAATCTTGCAAGTGACCCCTGTTCCTTAAGAAAAGCTCTTCAAACTTGTGCAATTGGTCCTTCGGATAGCCGAGTGACTTTTCCAAACTTTGAAGATGCCATTTTTCCGAAGGGTAGTGTGAACCTTCCCAAAGGGTTACATACCCTTCAAGATTCCTGGAATGTACCTTTCCCTTTGTATTTTCTCAGTTTTATTGCAAAGTAACCGGGTTTTTTGTAAATCCCTTGAAATCCTCTATCCCTTGATTGGAAAAAACCCGAGATAATAAACATATGCATGATGTTGCCTTTAACTTCGTGCTTCCAATGAAAGTGAACAAGAGATGTGGCCTTTGAACTTGTTGTAGGTGTCTTTCCCTGGAACGGATTGCATGCTCTATATGGTGGTTGTAGGTCTTCACCCAATTGTTCTTAATATCTTTGCTGTAAGTACCCTTCATTCATGCTTTTAAACCACAGATTGACTAGCTGAAAAGGGGATTAGACTGTTGTCAGAAAGTTTAAAATAATAGGGGTAATAACTTGGCTTTGACAAGCCAAATTACTAACAGATGCCTTGCACCCTCTCTCTACAACTGTCAATGCCATCATCAAATACTACCATTATGGGCTCTTTGCCATGTTGAAGGGAAGGTGGTTGTCGTACCAAAAATTCAAGCATGCACTATTTGCTTCCATAAGCACCTCTTTGTTCCACCCTATACCTTGCAGTGAAGGTTGTGCCCCACGTATGTTTATAGGTACAAAAAAACTAACTAGATTTTGCTCGAAATGGATGAGGTGGATGTGTCTCACATGCATAAACCACGGCTAGAGCCCACAAACTCTATCATATCTACCTTAGTTTCCACTGCCAATATAGAAATAACGGTTGTTACTACGGTTGCTTGTACCCTTGCCCTCTCTAGTTTCTTTCCATCCAACAATGCAAATTCTGCATTCATCTCTCATTTTGCCTCTTCCATGGTATTGAGACACGGAGTGGTGTCGCGGCAAGATATGCACGCAAAATGGTACTTGAGGCAATCGATGCCTCCAGAAACCTTCTTAGACGAAAACGTGCAAATCACATTCCCCTAGGATGCTCCAACCTATACGGTATACTTCCAAGCAACGATACGACTTTTAGCAGAATGGCTACTACTCATTGAAGTTGACCTGATGTGGTGTTGGATGCCATTGTATGCTATAACAGTTAACTTGCAACGTGTTTAAATGCAAATAAAAAATTAAACCATAAAGTTGTAAATGCAAACACTAAACCTTATGTATATGAAAAAATTTAAAAAGATATCTAAAAAAACCTTAACCATAAATTTGTAAACTAAAACCCTATAAAGGAAAAACCTAACAATTTTATTTATAAATTATGAAAAACTAGCATAAATTATAAATAAGAATTATGGAATTGAATAGAGTGCATATAAATTTGTTAAACATGTTTAGAAACCTAATATTAACAATTTACAAAGAATTTACATGCTTGGAAAAAAAGGAAAATAAAAACCTGGAAATCGAATTTCTTCAAATTTGCTCAAGAAATCTGCTAAAAGCTCCTTCCAATTCACTCAAAGGATGCTCAAATGCTATGTGATGAGAGTGTGGGGGCATGTGTACTTTAAAAAGGAGATATTTCTATGTTTTTCCACATTTTGTACCTGTTTTTCCGCATTTTTGCCGTGTTGACTGCATGTTCCAAACCACGACGAGTCCACGCACAATCCTCATTTAGTATTGTGCAAAAACTCACACAGACTCGGCCAGTAAAACCCACAAGCATAACTGAAGTATACTCACGAGGTAGGATTTTTGGCAAGCACTCACATACTCGCCGAATATGCTATCTATGATAAATATCATCTTTCTATGATTATATCAAAATGTGTAATAATGTGCTTTAACAATTACACCTATGAACCAAAATATGTTATACATGCGCTTTAACAATAATGCCATCCTATGATTATACATCAGCACTTTTATGGTTTCTATGTTACACATAATATGCGTAATCCCTTTCTTTTAAGATGAGTAATATGTAGGTACATCCCACACCTCGAAAGGGAGACATGATCTGGTTATTGTAATCCCTTTTTTTGAGATGAGTGATATGCATCCCACACCTAAAAAGGGGGGCATATGATCTGATTATTCTATCTTCAGCTACATGATGATACACACCAAGCAAACTACAGTTATTTTCCCCATAGGTTGTCAATAGAACGCCCTATAGTTACTTGCTCCTATTTGGAGGTGTTCCTCAGAGACAGTTCAGAGCTACAAAGATGGCGACACAATCCACATACCACCAAGTGTGTTCATTCCTACTTTTTATATTTACTCGGTGATTTCAGCCCATGTTGCCGCATTCTACGAATTTTATAGAGAAAAACTCGAAATTTACCAAATATCAAAGTAACCAGAAAAAAACGTTTAAATTCATAAATGCGTTCATACAAATTGAATGGCAAATTAAATATGCAAATATAATAGAAAAAAATTAAAATAGTTGAAATCTGCTAGAAATTAGTGTTTAGGGTTTATTTTTAAAATCACGGCTCTATAATTTTCCACGTTCACTTCACAACCTGTTGTTAATTAAAACTCAATTGTTTGTTGCTTGTTGGTGTTATGGAGAAGCTGGGAGCTTGTGAAGTCAAGATGTTGCGAGGTGAAGAGGCCATGATAGCATGAAGAACTTGAAGTTATGAAGCCGACGACAACTAAGAACCAGCACCGTGAATGGTGAAAGTAGATTTGTGAAAGCCCAAAGGTAAGTTCGCTTAGATTTAGGTTTAGATTTTTAGATTTAGTGTATTATATTATATTTTTAGTTTAGTTGTTTTAGTTTACTTTATTTAGATTTAATTTATTTATTTTATTTTACTAATTTCAATTTAGTTTGTATTTAAATAATTATTTAGTTTATATAATCTTAATTTTTTATTAAAAAAATAATAATTTTAAAGAATCATAATTTTTAAGGGTTCTATAATTTTAGGTTTTTTAATATAGTTATATATTATAGTTCATAAAATATACTTTTTTTCATCATAGAATATTTTTAAATTTTAATACTTTACGATCTGTTATATATAATTTTTTTTTTTAATATATACATTTTTAATTATAAAGTTTTAGATTATAGAATTAAGTTTAAATTTTTTTCTTTACAAAAGTAAAAAAAATTATAGTTTTATGATTTTTTTTTTGTTAAACGTAATCACAAATTTTATGGCTAATCTTTTTAGTAACAATTTGTTTACAAAATTTATCCTTCACAAATTCAAATGCAGCAACTTAGATTTCAACGACTTCTTTATTATTGATTTATATATACATTGATCTACTTGCAAATGTTTTCCTTACGTTTGCAAGTACCCCAAGTCTTCATGTTCCAGCATGAGGGTTCACAATAGCAGTCACAATGCTCATACGGATTGCAAGGAGATATGGTTTCTATTAGTTTGCAAGTTGCAGGAGCTAGACTCTATGATAAGGTAGCCTCTTTTCTCATTTTTTACTTTCAGATCATCATCATATCTGATATTAACTTGGAGCAACATTTACAGGATACAACCGTGACATCTTTTTGGATCCTTTCAAGTACAATTGTTTATTTTACTTTGATATGTAGGCAGACATGCACGTCAAAGTGGGGCATTATGTATGCACCTAAAAATGGTCTTATGATATTATTTAGTGTTGAATTATATTGACTTAATGTGTTTGGCTTATGTTGAATATTTAGATTTAAATTGATATTATGGGCCCTTTTCTTGACTTCCATTGGGTGAAATCCTCCTTCTATTGTGCATACTCTAGCTTACATCAACCTAGTTTAAAAATCCCCCTTTCATTGTGCATCCTCTAACTTACACTAGCTTATTTTAAAAATCCCCCTCTTATCCTCATCTTATCCTATGTTGTAGCCTGAAATGTCCCCAAATGGAATGAATTGGAAAACAAACGAGATTTTTCCAAATTCCTCTAAATCTGATTGAAAATTAGTAAACCCTAGGTTGAGAATTAAATTCTCAAAACCCTTATTTAATGCAAAAAACCCTAGATGCCGAAAGTGAGGGTTTTGTAGGGTTTTGTAGGGTTTTGTAGGGAATACCTTGAAATAATCTGAAAATAAATAGTAAATTCCAAATTTAAATCCTCTTACATAAATACTTTTTTCTCTCCCTTTTTTGACACGGAATAATGAAGGAAAAATCAGATTTAATCACCAATTTTCTGTTGCTGTTCGGAGAATGAAAGATCTTCAAAACCCTTTCCAAAATCGCTGCCAACCTCAGAAAAATATATGAAAAATACCGGCGCTTTATTTTGGCATAAAAATCACTAATTTGACCCTCCTAGGTCAATCACCCCTCTTAGGAACCTGAAAAAATAATAGAAAAATAGGACTATTCCAGCGTTCCACAAGCAAGAAAATATCCAGAAACTTGTTAGAAAAATTAATAGTAATTTTGAAAATTATCTATTAATTTTTCGTCTTCAATATCTTTTGCAAATCGTCCAAAATGCTACAATAATGATCAAAAAAATAATAAATAATTGCAGATAATTATTTATGAATATTTTGACCGAAAAAACACTTCAAACCCTAGCGCCAACCTCTCCAAATGGTTCGCTCCACTTGAAAAATTAATAGAATAATTTAGCAAGCCAAAAATGCAAGAAACATATGACCAAACCCTCAAAAGCAAACACCAAAACCCTCTTAGGTAGTTCGCTCCACCTCTAGGGCACAAAACAAGCTTTCCTTTGCAAAAGGTGGTGTCAATAGACACCTTTGTAAGATTGATCAATCACCAAGCAACGAACTTCTATTAGGCATGCATCCCAATAGCCTTCTTCACGCAGAAAGAACAAGAATATTAATTTCAGCATATCCTCCTTGAAACCTTCGCTATGTATTTATAACTTACCAAAGGGTTCGAACCCCTTTGGGAAGATAAATCATCTTTCCTTATCTCCACTTTAGCTTTCATGCCAAAATCTCATTTTTGAAAATATATTGAATATTAGCCTTGATTAAAAATAGTAATAAAAATTACTTTAAAGCAAATTTATTAATATTTATTTCACTTAAGCACTTTAGTAGTAAAAACCACTTTTTTAAAAATATTTTATTAATTAATTAATAATTGTCTTGTGATAAAAATCACTATTTTGACAATTAATAAATAACTAACAAAATAATTTTCCCCAAAAAGGGCTCCTTAAGTCTATGAAGAGATAGACTAAAGGTCTTCATACCTGTTTATTTAAGAGGGAAAAATGGAGACATTACATAGCCCCCCTCTAAGTCAAGTGTATTTGCATTCTTTTTTTCCCTTTTTTTAGGTCCTTACCTTGTGGAAGTCAACCTGGATGTGCATAGTGTCTAATTTAATTTCAAATATCTCTTATAAATAAAGATGTCTAGTAGATTATTTGTAAGGAAAAAGAATATGGAAAAGCATCTAGAGAGAATCTATTATTTATTCACAAGAGTTTATAAGGGATGGGATATTGCACTACATCTCTGCAGGATTATATTGTGTATGTTGTTTTCAAGAGTTGCAAGCCCCCAAATCTAAAACCCAATATTTTATTATTTTGCATAGTGAAGTCGGGATCGTGGAGCAACAGATTTGGGATCAAAGCATCAAGTTCACATGGAAATTGATCACCTAAAATAGATAAATCTCTAAAACCCTCTGTCATTTATTGCTCTAGAATTGGAATTATTAGCTAGATCTATTTTCCTATTTTACAAGGGATTAGGCTTAGTTAAATGTTTATGGTTAATGAACTACATTTTGATGTAAAATCCATTTTCCATTGAACAGTACATACACCATTGTTTTCCCATTTAACACCCTGTACATACACCTGTACTTTCCTAAATACATGGAAGTCCATCAACCATATTAGTCTAAGTACAAACAAATAAAGATAATTTAGGTGTCCATACCTCTCGTGCCAAAGTACACTGGTATTCTCCATTGTTGTTAGTGCATAAGCATTTGTTGATTTGGGATTAACAATTTTTTAAAATCCCTTCTCACCAATCCCAATTGCAATCACCTTGATATGAAGAGTTGCAACTATACATTTGTTGCCTTGTAATTTTACTGAAAGAATAAGATTTTGTTATTTCACTGATAGACAAGATTTTTTTTCATGTTAGGAACATATCGAACATTCTTGAAAGTACAGCTCATAATATTGTTCAATGTGACACGAAAAATCTCCACATCCTTCGACGTAGTGATTGCAATTATCACCTAAAGAAAGAGATTCACTTCTGCTCTTTAAGTTCAGTAAAAGTTACATAGCAATCTCTACAACATATATAGTGTTGAGATGCCCCTGAATCAAAATGCCACATTGTGGGCTCAATTGACGGGTCCTAGATGCAACAAATGCAGATTCGCCTCTCACCTCTTGTCCATCACTCTCAGCAACATTTGCATGCTTTGGTCCCCCTCTAGCATGCCAAGCCACTCTATCTTTTCCAACAATTTTTCTTAAAATTTGCAATAAAAACATTTCCATTTTGATCTCTTGAATGCATTACTGCCTTTGAAGGAGTCATTTGATGAACTAATAGTGTCATACATGCCTTTACCTTTTAACCATGCACTTAATGCACTCTCTATAGAGTTTGAGGTGGATGCTTCCACCTGACCTTGCATCCGCTCCTTTTGCAAAAGTGTTGATAACTTCTCAAAGTCTAGTCCTTGGGTCTCAACAATCAGATGCAAGGACTCAACAAATGAAGCATGAGATGGTGGCAAGCTATGTCAAACCAAAGCTACTGTATGTTCATCATCCACTAGTTTCTCGATAGCAGACAGCTAATCACAAGTATTGGAAGATTGATTCTCCTTCCTACAACTTAGTTGGAAAAAAATGAATACAATGCTTGCCCAGCTTTTGACATCTGATACTTGGTCTTCAGGTTTATCCAGAGTGTTGAAACTATAGCGGCATTCCGCATTTCTGGTACGAATTGATTTGTAACTAACAACTTAAGAAGCATTAAAACATCTTTAATTCATCTGCTGGTATTTTTTCTTTGTTTAACACAATTTGATCAAGGTTTCTATACTCGCAAGTGAGTATTTTATGACTCCACAAGGTATGGTTTTTCCCATCAACCTTTGAAACTCAAGCAAAAGTAAAGCTTGTATTTTAGCCATTATCGACCAAAAAAATAGATCACGTAGCCTGCAAAAAATTATAAAAATCCCACAATCCAAAAGTGGAAAGACTAAAATACAGCTGCAAATTCCTCTAACACACTACTGTAGATAATCTAGGAAAATTTCAGCTTATGACTTAGTCCCACCCAATAAATATTGAATTAATTCGATCCCCAAGCATAGAAAATAAATATTTTATCAAATTTTAAAATTTAAACTTCACATAATTTAAAAATGTTTCAACCCTAAAATTTATAAACTTTATACCATATACTCAAAAAAATGCACGGCACCTTAAACTACTCCAAAATCATAGAATGCCTATGGCCTCACACACGCCAAATACACAAGAATCGGAGTTCCCTTCCAAAGGAGATGACACTCTCACCTCTTGCTGGAGATTGATCCAAAGCAAGTCATCAGTATAGAAATCGCTCATCCGATCACAAGAAATTGCTACACCATCACCCTTTGTTTGCAGCTGTAGATGCACCCCTCAGGCTGCACTTAAAAACGTCCATTTTATGCACCACTCACACTGTTAGAGCACCCCACATGCACATGCCCAGCATTCCAGTAAGTGCATTACGCCTGAATCTAGACGTCATGCCTTACACCTGCACCAATCAATGGCACCTTACACCTGACTAATGGCAACTATCAATGAGAACTAGCAATGCAGCCATACCCTACACACACAACCACACCACTTTCTATGCTGATTTCAGAGATCTGCACTGCTTTCTCTCAGCACAGCAATTCACCGTGCACTTCATTCCCCAACCTAGCTTTGAACACTTCCATCTTGGCTTCGCTCGCTCAATGTGCTACTACCACCAAGGCACCTCAATGCTGCATGAATGTGATGATACTACAGTCACACCACATACCTTATAGGCGCTGATATAAATCACAACACAAAAATGAAATGGTTGTTTTTATGTCATGGCTCTGATACCATGTTAACTTTATTGTTCAAGTCATGAATTACATTGCATATTGCCATGCTATATATAAGTTTGCAACCCATGCCAAATACCACACCCGTGTAATAAATACACAAACAGACTAACAATTACATGCTCTGAATAGCCAAAACAATCTACCTATTTTAGCAAACATTAGTTTACCTAACTATATTCTAATTTATCTAATAGTACTATCTTATGTAACATATTTTTCAATAATGTAGCCTAATATACATGTTTTCTCAAAGCAATAAAAAGGAGAAAAGTTCCCCACCTGCCACTTAACTATTGCACAAGATTAGAAAACAATCCGGAGTTAACTCAGGAGGAAGCAAAATATTCTTGATACCATGTGAAGGAAGCATAACTTATCAACTTAAGGCAAACATGTACAACATAGAGGCACTAAAGTTACGAAATAAAGAGCAGAACAATACAACCATTCCACATGAATAAGATCTTAATTAGCACATATTAGTTTATATCATAGTTTACTGAATTGCTATTCTGATTTCTCTGTGGCTGCTCAGCATAGATCATGGATGCAACTACTTTCTTGAGAAGCATGCATCTTAAATTACATCAAAGAATAAGCAGCACGCAAATATTTCAATCTTCCAAAACATAAAACACTAGCTTATTAATCTGCCTCTCATATGAACAAGAAAAATTCCTACAAACAATAGAACAAAAAGGGCAAATCACCTGTATTGGAGCCATTCTAGGTGGAAGCCTCAATCCTGTATCATCACCGTGAGTCATAATAATGCCACCAACCATACGTGTGCTTACTGCCCACGAAGTTTGCCATACATGCTTCTGTTGTCCATTTTCATCAGTGAACTGTAAAGAATTTAGAATTTAGTGGCTTAAGTAAAATATTTGATGGTGATAAATCGCATGAATATTACAAATTGGAAAAAGTGATGTTCATATAAAGCAAAATATCCATAAGAGTATGAACAACCCAAGCATTAGCACTCTTTATTCTACTTTTCTAGACTGCAATAAGAAATTTGGAAAAATCTACCTACTGCTATAAATGCCAGCAGACATGTTTCGTGTAATGATTTCCAAAAGATAATGACTCTTATTGCATTGATTCAGGTAGCAATTCAGGGCGAAATTTTGGAAAATACTGAAAAACTAGTAGGTCACCTTGCCCACGTATAACTCCACCATTGATCAGAATTCAAAACCGTAAAATGTGTTCAAAAGCTTAGAATGTGCTCTATGACATGTCGGGAAAAAAGTCAAGCATTTTGGTGGGAACGGACCTTGAAAACAATCCAAACGGCTATGAAGTCACAATAGGTCCTCTCCACTTCCTGGGGAACACTTGGGGTGGGGCTATAAGATTCTCAGGTGTATCATTACATTTGAAATTTTTAGACTTTCACTTCCTACCAGAAATAGCTATAAACGAATTTTTATTCGAATGTAAAAATAAGAGTGTCGTAGCTTCACATCTCTTCTGAGATTGCTACCTTATTATACCTTCCTATAAATAACTCTTACTTTCAATAAAGCTTTCATCAACATTGCAACATCGCCTGTGTTTATGTTAGATATAATAGATATTGTTCAATATTGTTAGAATATTGTTATCATATTATTAGCTTGTCGTTACTTTGTTACAACTAGGTTATTATAGGATTTGGTTTGTTTCCATGATATGAGAATCACATGGTGTACTATTTCCCTGGTTATAAATACAGGCCATTGCAATATAATAAACACAACGCGCGATTTAATGGTACCAGAGCCTCCTCGAGGCCATAGGCCTCAAAGATCTATGAGCTTAGAATTTTGGATGTGTATAAATTTTTATTATTGCAGGCTGGACCTGTTGGGCGCCAAGCTTAGTTGAAGACTGCATTTATTGTAGTGTGGAGAGTGAAAGAGTTGTGACATTGTTTGTAGGTGCCCTGGGAGATTTATATATAATGTTCTAAGATTGAGACTGCTGATGAATAGTGTTGGAACATTGGACATGTGATTTGTTATTAAAATAAAACAAAGTGGAATCTATAGAGTGCGCAAGAGAAGACATAGGTAATATTGTTGTTGTTCCGTATTTCTTCCTGTTTGCATGTGAGTGCAGCCGTGGACACTCTGGGCATTTATTTTCAGCTGCAGTATAGGAGCACAACGTGAAAGTAACTGTAGCAGCAAAGACTGGTGTTTGAGTGCAAGGAGGAGGTGTGGGTGCAATAGCAGAGGTGAAACACCTGTTCAAAAGTGGTGTTTTATGCTTGAAGCAGACAGCAGAAGCAACGTTGAACATTTATAACTTTAGTTAAAAAAATGAGAGAGGCATGACCTGCGTGGGTGTGAAATGAGGAACAGCCTCTCATAAATCTACTTAAAGCGTGAAGTGCATATGATTTGGTGTGTGCATGTCCTTGGGCGTGAGAAAGAAGGCACCTGGAGTGTGACTGCAAGTAGGAGAGCGCATGGGTAAAAAGCATTTTATGCCTGACAGCAAAACGCACAGAAAATAGCATTTTGTGAAGTGGTGCCTCAAAGGCCTTTTGTATCAGCACGTAGGAGTAAGAGGTGTTTTGAGTGCAGGCATAGCAGCAAAAACTGTGTGGCTATTGGTGTGATGGAGGTGCAGACAATGAGCGCTTGCAGAAGTGGCACAACATGTTTCAGATCTTTCTATCAGTATTTATACTATGGAAGTTTTAGAGGCTATATACAAATCCAATATAGGCAAGTCCTCAGCAACAACCAACAGGATTGGTTGCAATGAAATGCTTGCAAAATATGTCGGACAAAGTTATAAGAAAGACATGGGTAATGTTTATAATTTACCGCACAAGAAAGACGAGCAGTCTGGTAAGAGGATTTACATTTTATTCTTAGACACCATGCCTAACTTCTTGTTTCACTTTAGTATTTTTAATGCCAAACTCCTATGGAAAAGGAAGCATGGTTTCCAAAATTATGCATTGAAAAGTATGGGGTGACAAGTGACGCAAGCTTTATCCCTAATGTGTCATCTGCATGGAGAAAGAAAACATGTGGAAACTATAGGTTTATATTCATATAGTTGTAGTTGAATTCTTATATGAAGGAGCAAGTAATTATTTGGAAGAGGATATTCTCTCATGTAAACAACCGTCTTGTCTTTTAGTGCATATTATTTACATGATGATACAAAGAAAGTAATGTTGAATTGAAGTATGGGACTGGATAAGATATATTTCATTGGTGTGCAGGAAAGGACATATAAGGCGCTATGCTTCATGCTTCAAGGATTTAGTGTGATTGCCTTTTAGTTTATGGAATGGCTCCAATATCTTAGGCTTCTTGTAAAAATCTCCCATGGTACATTTTGTGAAGTTGCTTATTACACAATTGGTACAAAAAGAAGATGGGGTGCAACTGGATCCAATACTTTTGTTGAAGTATTGATACGTGCAAGACAACAATCTGGAAAGGAGTAAATGCTACATGTGAGGACATGCCAAGTTTGTGGTTTTGTGCTTTTAGATGCATTGTACTTGTAAGAAAACTTAATGCAGGGTAAAGGAAAGGAAAGAAAAGTCCTCTTTAAGGTTCATGATGTCAGGTACCTGCTGGAATTGTTTGGATATTTTTGGTAATTTACCTATGATTTTTGCAAGGGTTTGAGTGAGATTAGGTGAATATTCAGCTGCTGTTTTTTATGCATACAATCAGATATTTTCCAGCAAGTTTAGATCAGAAATTCATCTACATTCAAGGGGTAAAAAGGTACGATATTTTTACTTTCAGTTTGTGGCTCATATTGGATCATATTGAGGTGATATTTGATCAAAGTAATTGCTGGAAACTACCTATTTATTTATTGCACATTGGCACGCTAGGGTTTGCTGATTTTACTAATTTCAGAATTCAGAAATTTGTGGGTTTTAGAGAAAACCCTTATTTGGCTCTTTGACCCAAAAAGTCGACATTACACACCCCAATCCCAGAGCACTCCTTAGACGTGCACTCAAGGACATTGATGTGCCAACGAGTCCTGAAAGAGAAATCATCAATAAGAAAAAAATGTAGATGTATACACAACGTCCAATCTCCAGAGAACTATCTCGTCGTGCCTCCATATTTCTCTCTCAAAACTCGAATCGCTATGTGGAAAGTGCAAATGGGCAAATGATTTCTATTTTTCGATTGATTTGTACTTCATATACCTTGGTCTTTTATAAAGTCAAATTACCATGTAGCTTAATCGCAAGGGTTAATAATTAAAGTGATAGTTTTTTGCATGTTCAGTTTGGTACAATACCAGATTTTGATGTGCTTTCCCATACATACGACTATATTCTTTACTTATTCATATACTATTTCCAACACATGTTTGGTTATTTCCTACCTTGTAAAGCGTGATCCTGACTTATTTTGTACTTATTGCTTTTGCGATATATATTGCTAGGCTACTATGTATCCCTTAGGGCATCTTATGTACACTTGCATGAGATATGTAACAGCCATAGTGGGGCATTTCATTTATGCACTTCATCAATTATATATTGCTCACTGGGGACATGATACACCCATGTATACATTGATTTTACACTGCTTATATTGAGGCATGTTATTGCTATCTTGTTTAAACCAGCGCATACTATTAGTTGCATTTCTATTGATTGTATTTAGACTCCCTTGAGTCACATATACACCATATGATGATATGAGACATCCATAAATCAGAATCGCTTGAGTTGCATACACATCATACGATGATATGAGACATCCATAAATCAAACTCCCTTGAGTCACATATACGCTTTCACGATGACATCTTGCTTATATGATTTAGACCTCCAGTGGTCATCCTCCCTTGAGTCATATAATACTTGTATGATAATATTTTTCTAGGCTATACCAAAATATGTGATAAATGTGCTTTTAACAATTATTCCCTCTTATGATGTCCTACGTTATTCATGGTATGCATAATCCTTTCTTTTGAGATGTGTAATATGCAATTAATGCCACACCTCAAAAGGGGGCATATAATGTGCTTATTCTATTTTCAGCTACATGATGATTCTCACCAAACACACTACACAAAATTACAAGACATTTGCTCCTATAATGGAGGCATTTATAATGGAGGCATTCATCAAAGAGTTACAGAATGCTTCTACATTTGGAGGCAAACACAAGAGAGTTATAAGATATATTACATATAATCAAAAATTCTACAAAGGTGGCAGCATAGTACGCATACCACCAGATGTAGTTGTTCCTAATTTTCATTTTTACTCAATGATTTCACTAGTTCATTATTGTTGATTTATATAGACATTGATCTACTTGCAAATGTTTCTATTATGTTTGCAAGGACTCCATATATCCATATTCCAAACACGTGCGTGGATGCTCACTACAGGACCCTTAGTGGCAATCAAGACATTCATGCAAACGGCGAGGAGACAAGGTTTTCTTGTCTTGCAGGTTGCAAGAGCTGGACTTTGTGATAAGATTACCTCTCTCCTCCTTTTGAATTTCAAATCATTATCATATCTGGTATTAACTTCAAGAAACATATATAGGTTTTGGCCTGAACTTCTTCAACCCTTTCAAGTGTGCTTGTTTGTTTTACTTTGATACATACGCATGAACATGCATCAAAGTGGGGCATTATGTAGACACCTAATTTTGGTACAAGATTAGTTATTTGCTAGGTATTAGTGTGTTTATGTGTTTTTGGATCATTGGTTTAAATTAAGCTCTTATTGGCACTTTTATTGTAATTTTGTGACACTTGGAACATCTTTGTTTCTTTTCGTGATTCTCTATTCCTCTCTTTGTGGCCATGTTCTCTCTATATTTGTCTCATTTTTTCTCTCTTACATGTTTTATGGGGTTTTAGGTATGTTTGCTTTTACTCCTGCTTCAGATTCTACCAGTCCTAAATTTTGACTAGGATCAAGTGTTGATCCTAGTCCAACTAGGATCGAGTTGTTCGATCCTACTCAATTTTGTTTTGTGGGCCCCTTGACCCTTCTTTTGCTTTGGTCATTATTTTGTTCCTATTTTGTCGGTTTTTTATGATCATTATATGTCGACTTGCACACCAATAAGGTCCTAATTTGAACTCGAAAAGTCTATAAGTACATGAGTGCTTTGATGCATTTAGGGCATGGATTCATAAAGTGACCACACTTTGATTTCTATTGATAGGCCATCTATTGAAGTGTAAAATCCAAATTGCATTTTAGGGGCAGCACCCCTTGTAGCAAAGTCTGAATTGTAGTGAAAGAGCATATAGAATCTACCAGTTGCTTGCATCTCATTAAAAGGGATAAGGGTCGAGATATTCATATTGCACAAGACTACTTGTTAGCCTACGTGAGTGTTGATTGCAAAGTTGTCTAAGAACAAAGGTCTGACTAAGGCAAGCCCCTCATAAAGACACTCATTTTTTATGCTCTTGCAAAGTCTCTTGGAGTGGATTAGGATTTGTGAGAAAGGAGAAGCAACTTTGGAAGATCCAAAACTCGATTCAACAATCTGAGAGAAGTTTTGATCAACACGAACAGACGAAGGCGCTTGCGAAATTTTAGTACAATCTGGCATCGTTTGCCCAAGATCGAACTTGGTGACTAGGATTGAACTTAAGCTTGCTAGGGTCGACCCAATGATCCTAGTCGTGACCAAGATCAAGTAGTTCGATATTCGTTGTTTTCTGCAACTTCTATGATTGGCACAATTTTTTTGGGTTTGCTCTAGGACTACTTCTAGACTTGTTTTCACTCACTTTCAACATCTAACAACACACAAGTAAGTCAAAATCCATTTATTTCTATATGGACACTCTTTGGCAAGTTTCAAGCATTTAATTCAATTCAATTAATGCATTTCTAATCCATTTTTGTTACTATATTGTTGCATTTTGTTCATATTTGAATTGCACCCTAGTTTTGCATGATTAGTGTAGTGTCCTTGACCTAAAACCATTTTTCATCAAAATCTATGGCACTATATAGTTGTTCAGTCTTGGATATATTATGATAATATAATTTGTGTTAGAATTGATAATTCTAACAACAAATGAGTGAAAAATGCAACATTCAAGACATGTCAACATAGATTGCACTTGGAAATCACAGTGAGGTGAACTCAATATTCAACACCAGCTCCTAGTTTACTCTGTAGCTGCAACGGCTAGTTACCCATGTACTCCGGTGAGATGGAATGGCGACCATAGGGACACTTGGCGATATTTGCTACATTGGTAGCAAGGTTACACATTGATTAAGTTCATGTCTGGACTTAATCAGATTCAAACAGGGTTACACATTGATTAAGTTCATGTTTGGACTTAATCAAACTCTCTGAGTCCCGTATTCTACACAAGATCATAATGACTAAATCATTTAGATTGCATTTGATTTAGTCATTAAGGGGGGTGTTGGATATATTAGACATTATTCAATATTGTTAGAATATTGATAGCATATTATTAGTTTGTTACAACTACGCTATTCTAGGATTTGCTTTGTTTCTGTGATATGAGAAGGACCACATGGTGTACTATTTGCTTGGTTATAAATAAATGCCATTGCAATGTAATGCACACAGCCCGAGATTTAATCTTATAGTTTATTGAATTCATCTTCCTTTGCTTTGGTTCACTACTTTCATAACACAATAAGTTTCTGCAATTCAGTGTGTTGTCCATTGGATTGCCAATCAAATCTAGATCAGTAGCATCAAAGCAGTTTGTTCCACGTTTGTCCCATAGAATGAGGTCAGACTATAGAAACTACGATCTCAAGATACGCAACCCTTTAGATTATCTTCCTTGTCGGTGCAAACGTTTTCATACTGCGGATAGAGTGAACAAGATATCCTTTCAAACCGTAGCTTGAGAAGTAAAGGAGGGAGACAATGAAACAATTCAACAATATTCTTTCACAAGTAGTGCCCGAGGAGTCAACCTCTCCATCAAGCAGACTCCTTTTACAGTGCACATGAATATTGACATCCCTGTTTTGAAGGCAAAAGTGATGTAGATGAACTCCACTAATGGCTCCTCCAATTGGAATCATGTTTCTCTATGAAATATGTTTTCAACAATGAAAAGGTAATATTTACAGTTTTACAAGTTTCTTCCGGTGTCGAAAAATGGTGGGAATCACATTTTCTTCAACACAGCCAAGAGGAGATTGAGCTAACACTTTTCTAGCAGGATGCTTCAGTCAAAACTTTGACAAACTTTGTAGACTGTCAAATAGGAGCACTACCCTGTGAAGAACTACAATGACCAATACAAGAAGTTACAACAATTACGCCAAGGACAAGAACAAATATTCATTATAGAAAATATTCATTAGTCGGTTATCTGGGAAAAGAACACTCACAAAGCAGTCTTCACACATCTCAGATGTGGTATGATGAATTTTAAGTTTCTACACCCACCTTCTGGATCCTCAGCAAAGGAACAAGCACCTTAATAGATAAGTTGATCTAGACTTCTCTTTAGCTTATTAGATTTGTTTTATTGATTGTCATAAACATGCAAGTTAATTTCCTTCTGGAGATGTTGACCTTTATATTGTTCCATTACTTGCAGCGTCAACAGAATATTTTGCATTGCTGTATAAAGCAACGCTGGTAACATTTTAGCAACAGTTATCCTTGATGCACTGCTATCCATGCAAAAATAACACTAGTTGTCAACATTGGTTTAATGATCTACAGATTCGGAATTCATCATAAAATGTCAGATTTGTCATGTTTGACATGCTTCAACTTCAAACACACATCAGATGTGACTTTTATATTACCTGATTTTTACTGCAATGTCACACATGTCAGATGTGATTTTTAATATTTGATACTCAACCAAGAATGCTGGATTTATCGTGGGTACCCAGATGCACAATTTTAAAAATAAATACTGTTCACAAATATACACACAATTACATGGCATTGGCTTATTTTCACGACTAAAACCTTCACAGTATAAACACAATGGATGGGAAAATACAATAGCTAATTGTTTTGCTGAATTTGCTGGGAATTGAGGCAAACCTGAGTACCAAACGCAAGAGAAAAATTTTGCCCAAGATTGTGACTGGTTCCAGCCTGCAATGCTTTGCAATCACCCATCATTGCTTCAATTGTATAGGTGCGAAGAGCACCAGCAAATGTCTCTGCCCTGGACTTACGGCCAGCTATAACAGGTATAGCTGCTTGTTCATAGGCAAATTTACGATACACTTCAATCATCTTCAGAGCCTGAAGTGTTTTCAAACCAGAACAAGTTATAACGCAAGCAAAAGCATAAAATTTTTTATTGTAAAACACTTCCATGGTTCTTCAAGAAAAAATGAACAAACCTCTTCTTCTGCTTCTTCCTCTGTAGCATGAGCCGTATGACCTTCTTGCCACAAGAATTCCAGAGTCCGCACAAATGGCTTCGTACGTATTTCCCATCTTGTGACATTTGCCCACTATCATATAACATCAAGCTCAAGTGCTCAATATTTTATCTAGCTAATAAAAATCTTTACGCAAGGATTAAAAATCACCTGGTTAATCATTAGAGGAAGATCCCGATAGCTATGCACCCATTTAGTAAACATGTGATTTACTATGGTTTCACTTGTTGGTCGCACCTAAACACACCTCAAGACCGAGCACAAAAGAGATATTTGTTCAATATAGAACAGAAGAATCCTCAATAACAGCACTTAAAAGAAGCCCTAATCCAGTCATTTGTGAAGTTCCCACAAGTGACATAAGTTGTGAACAATAAATTTGTTTATCAGTTCAATGAAAAGTCATATTACCACAAGTTTCTCTTCTAGTTCCTTTCCTCCCCCAACAGTCACTAGAGCAAGCTCAGGACTGAAACCCTCCACGTGGCTAGCTTCTTTTTCAATAAAGGAGTAAGGAATAAACTGCATAGCAAAATGGCAAAGAAATGATTTTAAGAGAAATAATTCAATATAGAGCAGGAATGCAAAGCAAAGCAAAATTTTATAGCTTATGACCCTGAGAAGAAATCAATCCAATAGTCTATTTTTCATCCTCTGTTTGCGTCGTACAACTTCTTACAACTTTCAAAGAGATAGTATTTCCACAGTCCATGAAGTAATGCCAGGAAATTTATGGTTAGAACCATGTAAGAATTTTTAACCTCGACGTTTCTGATCACATTCCATGAACCATCATCAGGACTATTCTCTCATCCTGATGATGGTTCACGGAGTGTGATCCAAAGCGTTGAGGTTAAAAATTCTTACAACTTTGCCAACTCAAAATTAAGTATGACTGAAAATTGGACTTGACCCTCTCATCATTGCAATAAATACATGATATACAATACAACAAAACATTGTATCTCCTAAAATATCTGTGCTTCATCAACAGCATCCAAACGTCCACACACAAATGAAATGGCAGTCTGCATGGCTACAAGAAATCCTAACACTACAAACGTTTGTTACTCAGAATTTAAGCCCAGCAAGTGAAACCCAAAAAGTGAATTTACACACTCAACCCTAGACTTTGGTAGATGCCTAGCAGAGGTTTATTTCTAATAAATACTGGAATTAGATGGAGAAACAGCTTCAAATAACTATAGAATAAATTATTTCAACCATGCTTTGTTGGGGGGAGAGGGAGGGGGGAACGGAAGGGGCGGGTCAATAGAGCAAGGCTAAACAGGAATGACCTTAAATGGCAACCCTTGTTGGAAGTTGAACTTTAATGGGTCCAGATAATAGAATTAGAAGCTTGAGCAAATGTATATATTCTGTACATTTACATGTAAAGGGCTTCAACCTACAAATTTAATATAGATATATATTTTTCTCTTAGCGAAATAAACCGTGGAAGATAAGCACAAATTCTTTAGTCTAAATGTTAGACAAATGTATGAGTTTAGTCCTCAGAAGTGAAATCATAAAATTAAAAAAACTTTTTTTCTATAGCAAACCATGAACTCTGCAAAAAAACAAAAAATAGTGTGGTTGGCATTTCTTCTCACAGTTCAGCCAGAACCAATGGCAAAGAGCATTACAATTGAATGAAAGAGAAACGTGAATTTCAGAACAGTTAAGTAATACAAAGTAGTTGTGTTTGTTACCTGGGGGAAATACATGTTGGTGTGACCAGTTTCCTTCAACTTGGCATCCAAATAAGTCTGAATGAATTCCCAAATGGCATAAGCGTAGGGTCGTATGACCATGGTGCCCCGCACGGGACCGTAATCAGCAAGCTCCGCGGCTGCTACCACGTCCAAATACCACTTATTGAAATCATGGGAACGCGGGGTTATGCCCTCTGCTGTTTCACAATTGAGTTCTTCATTTGTCACCTTCTTCTTATCTCTCTTGGGTGTTGAAAGAGGAAGCGATGATGCCCGATGTGGGATAATGGCACCGAGCCTTGCTCCACGTAGAACACCCTTCGTGCCCCGACTTAAAGGTGAAGGTGGAGGCGTAGGCGGGGACGTGCGGAGAGGTGGCAAGAGCAGCCGGAGAGCTCCCAATCCCATGTCTGTCTGCTCTCCTTTCCCCTCACATAAATTTATCTATATCCATATGCCAATGCCAATGCCAATGCCAATGCCAATTGGATATTAAATTACGTCCACGACACTAAACAGGTCATCAGGACCAAGAGCAGTCACAAGGGAAAAACAGCCATTTCACATAAAAGAGGAGTCGTATTAAATGTAATTCTCTTTTTCATGTTGATCATCTATTATTAAGAATTGGACAAAACGTCCATACTAAAATGAAAGAAACGAGGTGCCATTTTAATGAAGGAAAGAGTTTGACAAGGAATGTAGTTATTCTCTCTTATATATATATAGATGCACGTTCCATTTTGTATTTTTGGATATTGATTAAAAGAGAAAGGAATTGGAATATAAAGGTTTTGTAAAGATTTGACTTTTTACATTATAGTAAAAGTTAAGACTTGATATTAAATACTATCAATATTAATTAATATTGTCTTTTACAATATTAGTTTATGTGAGTTATGTATTGTTTTGTGTATATTTAATGGAAGTTTTTTAAGATTATTTTGAGTTATGGGAGAAATTGATATGTATTGAGGATTAATTGTATCTCATATTGGGAATGTATATTTTTTCATATGTACAACCACAAACATTGGTATTCAGGGAATTTGGTGCTAGTTTTATAAACTATAGCATGTTTTTTATAAGAGCACCATTGACCATCACAATGTCGACCCACAAATTGGTTGTAAGCATAATTTATTGTCCTTTTAATAGAAGAATTTGGATCTCAATTGGTCACTAGCATGATCTCTAAAGCTTATTTCCCTAGTACGCTCTATGTTGCTCCTTACAATCGACATATCTAATGATTTCAACATTTTCTTATTATGTGTTGAAGCCAAATTATTTGTTGCATATAAGTGTTTTACCTTATATTTGATCTTATAAGATAAAACTTTTGAACTATTCATATTATACGATATATGACAATAACACATAAATATGAATGTTACAATAAAATATGATTGTACATTTATAATTTACTATTTATGGACAACATTATGAGGATTAAGATGCTTAGCTTGTTTCTGGTCTATGTAGGTCAAATAGCATGCAGGGACAGAAAAAGACTGGAGGTGAACTTGTAGTCGCTCAACTTTAGAAACTAGGTATCTAAATTTGCCTAGATGAGTTCGTTAGTCTTTGGATTCTTATGTCAGACATAAGTGTTTGTTTTTTATTGGATTCATCTATGTGATTTGTGCCCTATTATTTTGGCATAGATCATCGCCCTTGGTTATAAACCACCTTCTTATGTGATATTAGCAACTAGTTGTGTGCACAAATCCATAACACGTCTCTTTCACTTTAATACCCTGGTTCCACTTTTGATACTAAGTTAACTTATAATAATTAGAAAAAGTGATGGGTTGAGATCACATTAACCACTCTTAAATGAATGGATGAGTGTTGCCTACATAACCAATACTCCAAAAAGGTAAAACAATATGCATGTAGTCCTTCTCTTTAGGTGAATGTGTACAATCATGATCTACTAGTATGAATGCATCTTGTGATGTAGCTTTTGTCACTTGATAATGGAAATTGAACTTGGTTTAAGGCTTTAGACTTAGCTAAGGCCTGCTCCTTGTAATTGATTTTTTATTTAGACAGTTTATGGCATTCCCTCTCAATGTGCAAGTGATAGAATATGATCTAAAACTTAGAAGTTTTGATTGACAGATATTTTAAAAACATGAAAATAACACAGTAACAATGAATTCTCTGAGAAGAGATGTTTTATTACCCAAGATTGCAATACAACTATATGCTTATCTCTAGAAAGAGATGATTTCTATTTCGGGTTACATCTTCATTTATACACATTTTAAAAGCAGCAGGAGGATGTGGAAGGTCACCAATCTCAAGGGAGATTAAGTGGTTTGACTTCCATGATTTAAAACAATACAAAATTCGAAGAAGTACTATTTTTAGAAACTTACTATTTTTAGACTGCACTACTAAAATCAAAATTTGAGTCACTTCCATTAGATTTTTAGGGGTAAAAAACTATTGAGTGGAGCTTTATGCCATCTCACTGCATTTAATTCATTCTTAGCTTTCCAATGGTTCAAACGGGGAGTCAATTAGAGCTACGGTGCAAAAGTTATGGCTCCCAGAAGTTTTGTCATCAATTGGGGTAGAACCGTCACCCGAATTGTCACTTGAATTGTTGCCTAGATCATTCCTCCCTCCTTGAGAAGTAATGGTGTCCATTGCATTAATATTCCTCATCAGGTGTGGCAGTTGTGTCTTAATTTGATTCTCTGTGAGCCACTCACCTTGGTGGCTAAGCTGGCCCCTTTTGACCACCTGATAAAGTGAAATAGAGCATCATCTTGTTGTCTTCATCTAGGTGTCCACACTCTGATCCTCCTCCACTAGCAAAACTTTGTGGATGAAGATCATCAATGTCTAGTTGTTTTACTATGACTGAAGTGTCCAACAGAGGTGGATGATATGGTTTAAGGAGCTCCACGTTGAATATTGGATGCAGACCAAGGTAGGCTAGTAGGTTCAACTCAAAAGCATTTTCTCCAACTTTTGTGGTGATGGTGTAGGGACCATATCGCAAAGGCCGAATTTTTCTGTGTGGGCCTGCAAGTTGTTCCTTTTGAATCCACAACCAAACCTTGTCACCCACAGCAAAATGGTGTGTAATCCTATGTTTGTCATGCCATTGTTTATACTTCTGATTCATCTTCTCCAAGATGTCATGAACTTGATGTTAGATGTGTTGTATTTATTCAATGAACTTTGTTGCTTTTGCTACCTCACATCTCCCATGAGGTGTGTATTCCATGGTGGAGAATGGAACGACTATATCAATTGGTGTCATGGGTTAGAACCCAAAGCATACTTGGAATGGACTGTGCTTGGTCGAGTTGTGCAGGTCCTGATTGTATCCATGTTGTATGAAAAGAAGCCCCTCATCCCATGTGCATGGATGTTTGGAGTGATGCATCCAAATCATGTGAATAATCAAGCAGTTCACCACTTTTGTCTGACCATCAGTCTATGGATGGAAGGCTATGGACTTCATCAGCTTGGTATCCATCATCTTCCATATAGTGGACCAAAAGATGCTCAGAAACCTGCTATCTCGATCTGAGGTAATGGACTTGGGGAGACCAAAATGGAGCCATACATGACTAAAATATAGTGAAGTAATTTCTTCAGCAAATATGTTTTTCTTACAAGCAATCATGATAGCCATTTTTGAAAAATGATCAACTACAACAAAAATACAGTCCTTGTCATGTTTTGAAGTGGGCAAACCTGAGAGAAAATCCATTGAGATAGATTCCCAAGGCCTAGTGGGTTATGGAAATGACATGTACAATCCTTGCTTCTTATTTGTTGGTTTGGCTATTGCACATGGGGTACAAGATTTGAGGTACCTTTCCACATCCTTTTGCATATGGGGCCAATAGAAGTGTTTTTGAAGAACTGTCAATGTGTTTTCTACACCAGAGTGTCCAGTTGTCCTACTAAAATGTGCTTCCCATATCATCTTTTGTTGCTCTACAACTAGAACACAGATGTGCCCCATATGACATAGGACATTATCTTGAAAATAGAAATAAAAAACATGTTTACCTTCTTGAAACACCTGATATGTATTAGCAAAGGTAGGATTTGCTTCATATAGAGCACCCCAAGTGGCAGTATCATGTCCACACAAGTCAAGAACTATTGTGAGTGTAGTAATTGGTGGGCAGCTCAAATAATCTATGGTTGTATTTGAGCTCCCCTTTTTATGTTTGATTATCAGATGGAATTACTACAGATATGTGGCCCACTTTTGGTGCTTCTTATTTCATAGTTTGCTCTGCATCTAGATGAATTACAATGGTCTGTGGTCAGTGTGGATGACGATCTCTTTCCCCAAGATGTAGTGTTTTTATTGTTTGTAGACTTACACAATGGCATAGAGCTCCTTGTCATATGTTAGGTATTTCTTTACTACATTAGTGAAAGTTTCACTATGATATGCAATAGGATGGCTATGTTACATGATGATAGCTCCCATGGCATATTCAGATGCATCTGTCATCAACTCGAAAGGTTGATGCAAATTTGGCAATGCAAGAATAGGGGCTGAGCAAAGTTTATTCTTCAAATTCTCAAATGCCCTTTGTTGTATTTTGCCCCACTGAAATGTAGCTTTAGCTCCTCCTTTAGTCACTTGAGTTAGTGGCAAAGCAACGTGTGAGAATCTAAGAACAAACCTATGATAGAAATTTGTAAGACCCGAGAAGCTGTGAAGTTCTTTGAGGGTCCTTGGTGTAGGCCATTCTCGAATAACCTGAATCTTTTTTAGATCAACATAGACCCCTTCCTCATTCACAATGTACCCTAGGTACTGAATTGTTTTCATCTTGAATGTGTATTTGTAAAGATTTGCATACAACTTGTGCTCTTGAAGAGTTTGAAGCACCTTACAAACATGTTGTAGATGTTCCTCCCATGTTTTATTGTAGATGAGTATGTCATCCAAGTAGACAACCATGAATGAGTTGGTGAAGGGTCACAAGATATCATCCATCATCCTCATGAAGGTTGTAGGTGCATTAGTTAAGCCAAAAGGCATAACCAACCATTTGAAGAGCCCCTCTTTAGATTTGAATGTAGTCTTCCAGACATCAGTGGGATTGATGAGAATTTGGTGATAGCCAGATTTGAGATCAATTTTGGTGAAGAACTTCGCACCATGAAGTTGGTCCAATAGGTCATCAATCCTAGGGAGGGGGTAGCAATTCTTCACAGTGATTTTATTTAGAGCTCGATAGTCGATGCAAAGCCTCCATGTCCCATATTTCTTTGGTGTTAGGATAATCGGGCTACCATAGGGTGAAGATCTTGGCTTTTTGTGACCCTTTTGGATCAATTCTTAAATCTATCTTTTTATCTCATCATTCTCTAAAATTGATCTATGATACACATGACTATTAGGCAAAAGTGATCCTGGGATCAAATTGATATAATGTTTTATCTGGAAATGTAGTGGAACTCTCGTGGGTGACTTGAATAAGTCATCATATTCTCCTATGATTTGTCTCATCTACTTCTATTGTTGTGTTGATTGTGTAGTCAGGACTGCAACATCAACCTTCTTGGATTTATGTGGTTTGACCACCATGAGGATGAATTGCTTTGTCTTCTCCACCAATCTCTTACATTGTTTGGCACTAATGATCGATACAGATGTGGGAGGTGGTACCTCTGGTACCCTATAACACTGTGTTCTAAGAGTGAGGGTGATTTTTTAGGTTCATGATTCATAGATGCCATGTTGATCATACATGAACGGCTGACCAAGGAGTACATCACAAACATCTAAATTGACCACATCACACAAGACTTCATCTTGGAAAGGTTTTATTGCATATGAAAAAAGACACTGATGGGTGACATAGAGGTCTCTCCTTGGGCTCAACAATCCAATACTGTATGGCTTTGGGTGAGCCTTCATAGATAGATCTAGACTTTTTATAACTTTAACAGAGATCAAATTCTTTTGACTCTCACTAACAAGAATGAAATGTAGAGGCTTACCTTTTACCCATAATTTGGAGTGAAACAATCTTTCGTTGTCATCTTGCCTTTCCTTGTGGGTCTGTGATGAAGCAATGATGTTATCGAACTCATCATCTATAATCTCTTCTTCATCCTCTTCAACTATAGGTTGTGTATGAGACAGAGCAGTAGATGTCGAGTATTGTGACTCAAAAAGCAGTGACTCGATGGCTCGACATTCTTCTTTGGATTGAGTTCTAATTTTGTGGTAATCACACCATTTTCCAGTCTTCCCCTTCTGGGGTTTCTTATCTTGAAACTTTTTTTGCTTCCAATTTTGGCCTCGTGTTTGACCTTCCTTGTCACTTTTTCATTTCGAAGGCTAACTCTTCATATTATTTCTTCCATGCTTCTGCTCAATCTTCACTGCAAACTTGTATGCCTCACTGAGGGTTTTCAAATTAAAGAGTTTTATTTCCCCCCGTATGTACCATTGTAGTCCACCATGATATTTTAGAGTCTTACGTGTCTCACTTTATTAGATGCCCAATCTTGTAGACAAAGAATGAAAAATGTCAGTGTAATCTTGAATAGATTGGTCCTTGCCTTAACAAAGTTGTTGCCATCGTATGTACAGATCATCATATGCTCTAAAGGGATAGTATTTTTCCTTTATTGCTCCACGAAATCATCCCAAGTAGGTTCCACCTCAAGGCCAATGTCATATGTACTAAACCTCTTTTTGTACACTTCCCACCAATTTTTCACGGGCAATGATGCTTTCAAAAGAGCAAAAGTGATCTCTTCTCCATCAATGAATTTATTTATAGAAAAGTAGGAAGACAATTGATCTAACTAATTTTTTACTGCATTAGCATTGATTTTGACTTCAAATGTAGGGATATCAAAATTCACCTAAACCTTGAAGGGTGTTGGGGCATTGAAATGATGTTCCATGGATGAGGAGCCAAGAAGTGTAGATCAAGAGCCAAATTTTCCCATCGAGAGTTGTTGGAGAATTTGGTTGAATTATTAAAGCATCTGTGCTTGTTGCTATTAGAGGGCTTCATTCACCATTTCCTTAAAGGGATCAAATGTCTCGGTGTCATCCACCATTTGAAGTTATTTGGAGTGAATAGGTGGATAGTTTGGAAGCTCTATTATTTTCCACCCAAGCTTCTTGTAGCCTGACCTCGTCCTCAAAATCATACACTCTAAAGATAAACCGCTCTGATACCATTGATCCAAAACTTAGAAGTTTTGATTGATACATATTTCAAGAACATGAAAATAACATAGTAATAATGAATTCTTTGAGAAGAGATGTTTTATTACCCAAGATTGCAATACAACTATATGCTTATCTCTAGGAAGAGATGTCTGATTTCCATTTCAGGTTACATCTTCATTTATACACATTTTGAAAGTAGGATGAGGATGTGGAAGGTCACCAATCTCAAGAGAGATTAAGTGGTTCAACTTCTATGATTTAAAATAATACATAATTTGAGGAATTACTATTTTTAGAAACTTACTAGTTTTAGACTACACTACTAAAATTAAAATTTGGAGCACTTATATTGGGTTTTTTGGGGTCAAAAACTACTAAACTCATTATCCTCATTCTTATATTTCCAATGGTTCAAACGGGGAGTCAATTGGAGCTATGGTGCAAAAGTTATGGCTCTCGAAAGTTCCGTCATCAATTGGGGTAGAACCGTCGCCCAAATCGTCACCTGAATTGTTGCTCAAAGTTTAGGGCATTCCCTCTCAATGTGCAAGTGATATAATAGGATTTATTAGTGCTTATTTGATGAATGTTAGATTTGATAGATAGGGAATAGGCTTTAAAATATCATGTATAATTAGATGAATCTTTGGGTAACTTCTCATGCCATCGATACATGAAATGTACGCGCTGACCCATACAAATAATTTAAATTTGGAAAATGATCATTGCTTGGCATGTGGATAGGACCATTAGAGTTTAAGACTTGTAAAATTATAAATATGTATGAGTTATGACAAATTGTTCTAGTGTTAATAGAGGTTCCTGGGTTTCACCAGAACATGTTAATTACAGGGATAGGGTGTGTGATGTGACTTTAAAAACTTACATAAAGGTTTAATCAAGACTTGGAATCCATAAACATGGTTTGACGTAAGTAAATATACTAATCTAAAGGTTCAACGCATGATGTAACTACTTACAAATAAAGAAATAGATACATCCTAATAAATGAAGGAAATAAACATCTGAACATAGGAAACTCTAAGATTATGCCAATAAAGAACACTGATACTTAGAATTCATATTAAAATCTCTAATATCAGAGAAAACAATAAAGAAAAACCTTATAAATCAATGTCCAATCCTATCAAAATGTTATGCAAAAACTTTCAGAGGATAACATTCAGTATTCTATTACTTGCATACATATCAAAATTAACATAATCGTCAACCCTTTTATTACATTGGTTACAAATACTTATAGGTCCTATTTCCTATAGTTGTAACTACTGGATTTACCATGCTGAAAATAGATTTCTATATCACATTCGATGGAATCCTAACCAACATAGATATTCTTGTAATAATTCCTAACAACCCACAAACAAAATATAGTTGGAATTACCATAGGACATTCTCGTACATATAGATAATTTTACATTTACCATTTACTGCTAACACTTTATCGGACTTAAAAGGTTATCTCATCCTAAGACAATCACATAGAGTGAAACCATCTAAGTACTGAGAAAGGATCCAAAAGAGAGAAGTGCATAAGACTTTGTAAGTGACACTCAAGGTATCAATAAACTGGTTTTCACCCCTTACACACTACTTATCCACCATTTTAGGGTTTCAACTAAGTAGCCTACTAGTCTACCACCCTATCAGGTTTTCAATAGACTAGCAATGCATAGTACTATACAAATTTGCTAAATACAAAATATATAAACCAAAATTACAAAAATGTAGAACCTGCACGATCATCATTTGGAGGTTAGAGGCATCTTCCTACATTGAAGAATCTATCGAAGTTGGTTGGGGATAATGATCTGAGGCTCATCAACGAATGGTGCGATGCTTGTGTCTATGACAACCAGATCATCCTTGTAAGATTTCCAATCAAGGAGAGTTTCTTGAGCACTACACAAAAAACCATGCAAGGGCACTTGATTTGCCATTAGATGGTAAATATTGGTATCAACCATCTCAAGCAAAGTTGACTTTACCATGTGAACTGTGGAGGTGATTTCACCATGGAGCTGAACCAACTTATCAACATGTCATTATGCTTGCATGTTGGTAAAAGAGTTGTGCAACATCTAGTTATATCAAATCCATAAATTATGCATTGCAATATCTTGTGCACTAAGTGAGGTCTGAAATACAACATATATAGTAGTAGGAGTGCTATTCGACATGGTGAGAGCAACATGTGTGAAGGTAACCATAGAAAATTTAGGTTACGTAGTGGTTTTAACTGTATCCAATTACTTCTTCCAATCAAGTAACTAAAGTCTAATGTGTGAATCCTGAGTGTGATCAGTATCAATAGTGGTTTGGTACTTGACTAGCATCTTGTAGAGGATCTCGATTTCAGCTTTGATGGCTAGCCCTTGCTTTATGATGTGCACTTATTTGAAAGTTTGCTAGTCGATGGTGAACTTATCAAGGAGAATAACTACTCAGTGATGGCAAAATCCATGTCTTCAAGCTCTTTAATCTACTTCTCTAATGAAATTGCCTTCTACAAAATGGACTCATGGAACGTAGCAACACCTTCAATCTATATAGACAATGATAGTTAAGAAACATCTAAGGATGCTTCGATAGTGGCAAAAGTCAAGGCAAGGTGTGTAGTAAAAGTACTCACAAGTGTCATGCATAAAGGAGTGATGGGCAAAAAGAAGATAATACATCGAGTAAAAGTGGTTGACACATCCCATAGCCAAATGTTAGACAAGTTTGAGGAGACACTATCATACTGCAAAGTAATCAAAGTGTCTTGCGATGGTGGCTGAATCAGATCATGAGATGGTGGTAGGGGAATGAAACTCGAGTAAATTATTGTAGATAGAATCATAATAGTAGTGGCTTGAACATCCTTAGCATGTTTCTTCATAGCATCCTCCTACACCTACTGGGTAACATCTATGTGCACTTGTTTGGCCTATTTTGCCTATGTTCTCTATTGGGTGTTGTCCTTCACTAGTTTATCGACCTCCACTACTTGTACCTTATGCTATTGTGCTTTGTCTATATCCTATTACTATGCTTGTTCCTACGTAATCTAGTTCTTCTTTAGCTCCTCAACAACTTCCTTTTGTTTACGCTCTACTTCCATTGTAACATCGTTATGATATTGATTGGTTATGATTATTATTGTTGAGCATGTGTGACAGCTATAGATTCTTATTGTAATTTGGTCTTATCATCTTTTTCTTATGTTTGGTAAAGTGCCTTAGCATTTGTAGCTTACTTGTGAGTTACTTCTTCCTTGACCTTCCACTGGGCTTCCTCCCATTCTTGTTGCATGATTTCTTCCTTCTACCGAACCTCAACCTCAACCTTATGCTTATCGTCTTGCCATATGTAACACTCAACTAGTCTCTACACTTCCTCACATGCAACTTGTTCTTTGACAATTTGGGTATCTAGTGTAATTTTTTCTATGTCGCTCATAGCCTTGAATTCAGATGGAGAAGAGATAAGTACAGTCATTTACACTTTGGCTTGAGAAACCTACTCCTTGTAAACTAGTCATCTTTTTAGTTGGGGAGGTGGAACGTCCTGCATAGATAGTGATTACATCATAAGTTATCTAATGATGTGTATAATAATAGATGAGGTGTCATCCCCATATTGTTGAGGGTTTTGTGGAGTTCACTTACATTAGAATAATTATACTAACAGACTCATTTTGGAAACTCTAGACTATGATGGACTCACAGTTGATCCTCCTACCTTAAATGATTAATGAATTTGCTATAACTTGGCTTCTTCAACCACCATGTCAATGATGATAGAGATTAGGCAAGAAGGTATCTCTACCCAAAGATTCTCAGGCACTTTATTCTACATCTAGATAGTACATACCACTTTTTAGAAGTACTCTTTTTCTTCTTCTCACTCATAAAGGTCTCCATCCATATCAACCATCATCATCTTATATACTTGTTGTTCATTAGTACCCAAATGTGGTAAATCATAGAGCTCAGTGATTTTAGGCATGCTCAAGTCATCCAACCATGTGAGTTGGATATGAGTCTTCCATCATAGAGGATATGGAGATCTTTAGCCTTTGGGTACCTTATATTTGTTGAAATCATGGATTGGAACAATTGATATTGAAGGTTGTACAATTGTAGTTGTAGGCTCTACACTAAATGGTGGTACTATCTATAATGGAGTGGTTGTCATTATTGTGATTGCTTTCTGCTCAGCCACCTCAGTCTACACCATTTACATGTTGATGAAGTATAAAAGAGGTAGACCCAAAACCTTGGGGAGTTCATGAACTCAAATAACAATGCCTTTTAATAGCTTTGTAACAATTGCATGTTGTCCCAAGTACTACATGACATTAGGTGAGATGTACGGGTTAGTTGTGATGAGCTCGACTAACTCATCCCACCAAATGACAAATTTGGCTTGATGTGCAAAATATGTGCTCTCATGGGTCTAGGTGAGATTCTAGAACTAAACATCTGACCAGTAATCAACATCAGGGTGAACTTCGCCCTTAAGAGGCTTCCACTACGTAAATGTCGATAGCAATACCAAAAATTGGTACTGGTTTGTTTCACAATCACCAAAACTTTGTCAATGTTTGAAGTGAGTTCTCTGACCAAAAATTTTGGCCAATTAAATTCCTTGCTTCAATGGATCATCTAATGAGCAATGTCAATGACCCCTTTGGTAGCTTGTTTAGCATCCTTGGTAGTTTGCTAGAATCAATGAGAAATGCAATCGACCAAAATGAGCTCTGACACATCTTTATATCTCTAAGGGGAATTCCTCTAGAACTACGAGAATATTTTTCCTTTGTCTTTGGAAGAATGGGTGGCATTCATGACTTGTAATGCGCAATTAACCCCCCTTGTGTAGGCAATCCTATCACCCTAGCCATCATAGCAGTAGTAATGTGGATAGTGAGAGCTTGGGAAATATAAATCTTTCCCTCCTTATAGTGGCCCAACAAAACCTCCATGACATCGTTAAATTGCCCAAAAGTGGGTAACCATATCAATTGCTCCACATTAGTATTATTGAGCCTATGTGGTGGCACTAACACACACTAGATGCACTCCTTCAATTATGTCTGGGACAAACATGCACAACTCTGCATTGTGAACAAATTCATAACCATCTAGATCAATGAAGCATGTTTGGTGTGATGCCACATTGATGCCCATATCCTCTTTCTATGCTTTTTTAAACCCTTCGATAAATTGGGAATGATCAAACCCAACCATGACACGTCTCAGTCTAGAACAAATGCATGGAAGCTATAAAGTAAGGATGAAAAATCATCAGGAATTTGGATAACTAGTTTATAATCTTGATGAGCTATGTTGTTAGTCAATCCTTCACACATGAGTTTTGAATTAAATGGATCCACTCCGTTGATGTGGCGAGCATTTAGCTGACGTGACATTCGATTGCAGTGGTAATTACTAATTTTTGACCTATCAAATTAATGAAGCTTCAACCATACATTACTTATTCCCTTTCTAACATAAACCCATCACTTTTCCAAACATATTTATCAATCTCCCATCCCACACTTAATTATAAAATATAACGACTTAACCATTAAGTTGCACTACTTGCTCTAGATTTAGATGCACATGTATTCCCCATACTTAATTGTAATCCATACATTGTATGCACTTGGACACCTTGCCAAGTTATACACATTAATGGAATATTTGACTATTACATATATCCTTCAGGTTATATATTATACACACGCTTACAATTACCAACACATGTTGAAATAAACACGTAAAATGCAAACAATCCTGAAATAACACTACACAAATCTCTATACAATTTTATTGGGTGTGATATAACATGTTTATTTCATACCAATTTGAATAAATGGTGATAGGACTTCAACCTACAACCATTTACCCACCTGGGTAAGATAATCCCCTATAAATCTTGTAGGACCACTATTCAGGGATGCACAAGTTTGTGGATGATGTAAGGACCCTTCCACTGAATGTGAAGCTTTTCAAGGAAAGCTCTAAACCTGCTATCATATAGAAAAACAAGTTGATTTACTTAGAATGCCTTTATTCATGGGTTTTTATCATGCCATGCCTTTTAGCTATGCTTGTTTATCTCTTAGGCCCATACTACTTTGTGTCGTGCTTCATTTATGCAATTTAAGTCTAGAAATTTGTGAGTCATTGATTCTAGATCACCCATGTGCAATACATTGGTGACCTACAATTTGGGAAGTAGATATTCCATAGGCATTATAACTTTAAGCCCATAGACAAACTGGAATGGTGTAAACCTCATTACACATTTATAATGCATGCAATAAGCCCACATGACAGTTGGAAGTCTATCCTCCCAGTTATATCCCTATATATCATATATTTTAGTGAGCATCTTACCAATCACCTTATTCATAACTTCAGCCTAGCCATTTCCTATGGATGATACATAGTGCTTTTGTGATGCGATATCATAAAATAATTTGCAAGGGTCTTAATGGTCTTGTTTAGGGAATGGGTTCCTCTATCACTTACTAATTTAATAGGACAACCAAACTTTATAATGATATTCTCATATAGGAACTTAGTTGTGTCCGTTGCACCACAATTTGGAGTCACAACAACTTCTACCCATTTGGTAAAGTAATATGTCATAGTGATTATGTACCTAGCCTTGTTGTGTTTTCTTGGGGGGGTTACTAGCCTAATAAAGTCAATGCCTCATTGTTGAAAGGATTGTTGTACTAACATAGCCTACAAAGGCATCTCATCCCATTGGTGTGGCTTCCCTATCCTTTGGCAAACATTGAACTGATTTGTAATTCTTTGTGTATCCTAAAAGAGATAAGGCCACCAAATAACACTTTGTAAAATCTTCCTCATAGTTGCATCTCTTGCGAAATGGCCTCCTGTTACTCCTTGATGCGCTTCCTCTACAATCGATACATGCTCATGCTCTAGAGCCACTCTAAGTATGACTTTGTCTTTACATAAGTAATATAAAAATCCATTAATAAAACTATATGGAAGAGATTTGGTTATCATTTATTTCTTATCTCTTTGTATATAATGATCTGGGAATGTCCCTTGTTTAAAAAACTATATGATCTCTTGTAGTTGTTTTAGAATCACAATCACTCTAAATAAATAGGCATCTGATGACTCATCTTGGAGTTCCTCAGGTTCCTTCACCATTAGTTACCCAGTTGAGATGGTTTGGACTAACATTTTCCCATCTTGGTTTGATGTTAATACAGAATTGAAATTCTTGAAAAAGCATTAGCCAGCAAGATATGCATCCTCCCAATAATGGCTTGTTTATTAAGTATCCCAAAGCTTGATGATCAGTAAACAATTTAAATGGTGTGGCCAACAAATAGTGCCTAAATTTTTATAGTGCAAATACTATCACCAAGGCTTCTTGCTCAGTTATTGTATAACTCTTTTCTGTGACCTATCACTTTTTGCTTGTAAAATGGATCAGATGATCCAAACCCCTGTCTCCTAATTATGTGAGTACTACTCCAATGGCAAGCCCTAAATCATCCATATTTACATGAAAAGGTTTACTCTGATCTAAAAAAACAATGATCGAAGCAATCACTAATCACTATTTCAAATCCACAAATGCGAATTGATTGTCCTTTATCCATACAAATTGAACTCCTTTTCACAATAGCTTCTCCAAAGGAGTAGATATAAAAGTGTATTCCTTGATGAATTTTTAATAATAACCTATGTGTCCTAGAAAGGATCACACTTTTGTTGAAGTCTTTGGGCGTGTCATATTTACAATGACTACAATCTTAGCCTACTCTACTAGGATTCCTTTGCTACATATTGCATGACCTAATAAAACACCAAAAGGTGTGAAAAACAATAATTTATTTAAATTTAGCACTATTCATAGCGCTCTACATCTTTCTAACATTAATCTCAATTTTGATAAATGTTATTTGAACAAAGAGAACACTACCCAATCATCTAAGTATACTTCTAAGAAGTCATGGATGAAATCTTTGAATGCAGTCAACACAACTCTAGAAAACACTACAGGTGCATTTTTGAGTCCAAATGGCATGACATTATAAGTAAATGAACCCCATTAGTGGTGAATGTGGTTTTGGTATTGTCCTTTTCTATGATGGGTATCTGATGGTAACCACTGAAACCATCTATGAATGATAACACTTCATGCCCAACAATAGCCTCTAAAATTTCATCCATGAAGGGAATAAGAAATGGATCATTGACATAAGAATCATTGAGGATGCAATAATCTCCACAAATGTGTATCTCTCCAATCTTCTTTGGTTGAACTATAATGGGACTAACCCAGTCAACATTCTCGATCGAAAAGATAATGCCTGCTTCTAACATGTGATTGAGTTCAGCTTTTCCTTTAAGCTTCATATTTGAGTTTATCCTATATGGTCTCTTCTTGATTGGTCGTGCACACTCTTTTAACTCTATGTATTAACTACAAAACCTCTAATATATCTTCCTAAGTCCTATAGTCTCCTATATGTGTCATTTTGGGTTCTTCAATTATGCCAATATTTTCTATATGCTCCTTTAATATTTCCTTATACATTTTGCATTATTCTTCAAGAAGGAGGTTGCAAAGTATCCATTTTCCTTGTTCTGGAAACTATATATGTCACAGTTTTTCCTCTATTTCCTTTGTGACTAGTTCTGGTAGGGGCTCTAACTCTTCCTTTGGTTCAAAGAGATCCCCTATATTCATGTAATCCTCACTATCCATCTAATAAAATTGCTCATCCTTCCCCTGTATCCTATGAGAAGGCTGAATCCATGGTTGGGCCTCACCTTGGCCAATTTTTAAAATCTAAAAGATGTGTTTTGGGTTATTTTATGTGACTTCGTACAAATCGAGTTCTCCTTGTATTGGTAAATATTCAACTCTTTCATGGAATAGAAAGTTTTTTAGATTTTTTAAAGTGACTTATACCTAAGGATTATCGCTTTTAAAAATGAAATTTTAAATGAAATCAGCTTGGATTTGTGTCTAGTGCTTTGTTTTTCTTCTTCATTCTTGATGGATGTACCAAGCTATAGGGAAAACACCTAGGGTATAGATGAATCTATGCGGCCAGAAGTTAAGAGCTATACCTTATAACATACACACCTCAATACACCTATACACATGTAGTTCCAAGAATTCATCCTCTAAATAGATAGGCTAGTCTCTTCTGATAGTCTTAGGCAACTAAAATTTTGCTACAAATAGCTTGCATGCTTCATCCCTTTTTAACTAAGCCTCTCTATGGACATCCCACAAGTTCATAACAATACGCTTCATCATATAGTAAAGAACACTCACCCATTGGGTTTCATCTAGTACATGTTGTTGAAATCACATAATGAACTCATTGACATCCTCTATGGCAAAATACTGAGGTATCAATCGCTCAGTCACAAAGACCATCCACAATAGTCAGAGCTCATGATATCCTTTCACCCAATTGAGTACATGGGTGTTTGAGTCTCTGCTAATTGAAGAAGATCTACCCCATGAAAGAACACCCTCTCATTCTAGTTTTATGTAGTCTTGCTTAGTATAACCTATTTGATATAGAATGTTTATATTAGATTGTCTTAGATATCTTATCATCATTGATCAGACATCCTACTCAACCTTCTAAGGGATATCCAAGGTATTCAGCCTCATCTTGTCCAAGAGTCATTATGTGTCGAGAATATAAATTAATGAAATAGTAATTTTGTAGAGAAAGTTATACTCGATTACTTGTAGAGCCTTCTATTTACCTTCAATTTTGACCTTTATCTAGCTGGAATTAACACCAATATAAGGTGAATCTAGCTCTTTTAGAATGATATAAAGTTTGGACTCAGTCTTGTTCAGAGGAACGACAATGATCTTGCCATCTTGATGAGACTCCAATCGATTCATGATTGTGTTAATAGTCATACATGCATCATAAGCCCACTTATTCTTTATTATAGTAGGGTAGTGAGTCTCCTATGTCTTCATATCAATTACTTCAAAATCAACTTGTATACTAAGTTCATCGACTTTGATTTTGACATCCTCTAAGTGACCAATCAGTTCAACCCTGCCATAGTCCATAAGGCTGAGCATGAGAGGGCTATAACTGAGTGCATGTATTCCTAAGGCTTCTTAAGTGGATCTGGGGATCATGTTTACAATGCTTTTAAAATTGAGTACAATATTGGGTATGCCATATCTAGTTAATTCTATGTCCATCCTTGCATCGATGTCACAAGGTTTCTTGGTCTTTACAAACTAAACCAACTTATACATCTATTGTTGGCCTTTTTATGCACATTTTAGGAGGTTATGGAGTAGGTTCATGATGTTTTAGGAGATATCCTCATTATGTAACATACTAAAGAGTCACATAAAATCTATCAATGCAGTAACAACCCCATCCTATCATAATATATGCATTATCTACCCATACATCTATGCATCAAGAGCAACATAGTCTCCTTCAATTGTCCCTTGTTGATAGATTGTCTTCAAAATCTGCACAACTTCCTACATCAAGCCCTTTTCAATAATAGGTTCAGAGTATCGATCTAGTTGTGCCTTTTTAATACCCAAGTCTTTAGGCATTTCTAATGGAGGTAATCCCTATTCTACATGTTGTTGTTTAGTTAATACATGTAATGTGGCATTCTCCCTTAACTGTGCATGGATCATATTAACATTTATAAAAGGTCTCTCCCTCCATTATCTTTCTAAGACTAGATAGTCTTTTGTATTATACTGCTTTATCACTTTGCAGTATACATAATAAGGTTGTCTCTGAGGATTTGTAGGATAATTTCTCTGCACATAGTTTAGTTCTCCGTAGAGATAACAATTAATGGGTGGTCTAAGCCCATTGTTTCCTCAACCTCCTTGCACACCACTTTAATATCCACCTTTGTATCCTTCTTTATTCCCATAAAATCCCCATACACCTTGGTGCTATGGTTGCCCAATATTTCTAATATTCTAGGGTGCATCCCATCCTTGATATTATGTATATTCTTTAAATCCAACCACTTGTAACTATAATGCATTGAGATCACATTCTGATTGTTGTACTTGAGGAATCACAAGATTATATGGATCTTGATATGGTTAAGTCACAGTTGATTATGTAAATTTCTATGAGGGAATATTCTAGTTCTACGAAGAAGGTAGGGAACCTGCTAGTGGTAGAGGTTGTTGTGCTTCACGAACCCAAGGCATCATCAAGGGATTATAGCCTAGTATGATGCTCCCTAAAGTAGGAGTAGATTGTGGTACAACTATGTTTTTCTATGCAATAACCATAAATACATTCTAAGTCATATCCTCTTTCAATTCCTAGAGTGTGTGACAATCCTTGTCATCGTGTGTAGGTGACTTAAAAAATTTACAATACATGTTATCTAGAGTCTTTATGTACTAATATAAAAGGTGAAAGTATGAGATTTCATGCCCTACCACTTTTCATATCTTACAAAACTCTATCTTAAACTGAGGGCTTTCATTTATATGGTACCCTTTTTGTCTGCACTTTATACACCAAATATCTATCTTAGGTCTCTCAACTCTTCTTTAAGACTGATCCAGTCTGCTTAAAATAGTTTACAAGGTAATTTATACCTTATACAATGGCGTAGTTACGTCACTATACTCTTCAATATGCTCTACCTAAATCACAGTAGCTCTGGCCTCAATTTTAGCTCCAAACTGAGTTTGAGCCATAACAACCCTGATCCTTGGTCGTAAACCTTCTACAAACTAAGCAACTTTGTCTTTATCTTCCAAAACAAATTATACCTTGTTCATGACATCCAAAAATCTATGATTATAGTCACCAACAATCTCTCGAGGTCCTTTCCAGATTTCCTTCAAATCTTGGATCATTTGGCTTTAATTTTTCTTGACTTTAAATTCAATAATGAGTCAATTGACCAAATTTGACTTTTAGATCAAATTGGGGATCCCCTAGGTAAAAAATTGAATTTTAGGAGTTATAGGGGTATAATACATATGTCACAAGGTGTTTTATAGGTTAATTAATGTTATTTGATTTTATACTAGCCTTGGTCCTTAGTCATTTTAGTCCTTTTAATCATTTTGAGGTCTAAAAAGGTGCACTTAATGAGTTGTATAGATTTATTGGGAAGTATGAAGGTTCCAAAAGGTTATGTAACATGACATGTGTCCTAACATGTCTTAATAAACTATTGGTAACTAAAAGTGGTAGGTAATTCAGAGGAAAGAGTAGTTTTCCTAGGGAAAAAGGTGAGTTTGGCACTTATACAGCCCATGGGGAAGTGTGACACATGGGATAATATCATGGTATGTCTCTTCAGCTTTTCAAAGCTTAGTTACATGTTTTAAGTTATCTTAAAGTGCCATTTTTGGCCCAAAACTATTCTTCCCCTTTTTCACCCTTCTTGGCAAGCAAAATCAGTCTTCAAGTTTGTACTTGGTACAACCAGTAAAGGAGGTTTCATATCAAAAACCTTGGGGAGCTGAAATTAAACTTAGAGACCTTAATATACATATAAGTACTTTTAAGAATGGTGCCTTATGATTTATGAACCATCCTCATGAAGTTGATTGTACTTTTTTTCTAGTTGTTTCATGCACCCTATAGGTTTTGCCTTTGTTTGAGAAAGTCCATACAAACTAGCTAATGATATTGGTTCCAAAGGATGTTGAGTCTCTTCTATAATGATCTCCATTATTATTTTCACATTTCATGATGTTTTTATATGCAAATCATCTTATTTTGAAGGAGGATACATCTTGTTGTGTTATAGGCAGTTTTTTCACCATTTATAGAATATTCATGTCTGGATCATGATTCTAAAGTTGTGATATATTTGTTTCAATGTATTAAAATTATTATTGGTTCCCTCCTCTTTAATTTTCATTCTCTAAGGTAAACTCTCTATGAAGGTGCAGTCACATGCAACTTACTATTTAGGCAACCATTAATGAGCATGTATAGGTGGTGTCTTCATGGAATAGTCATGTTGAGAAGGAGCTTGTGAGTTGAGAAATGTTCTAATCCACTAAGGGAGTCAAATTAGAATCATGGAAAGAGCTCAAAAGTATTCTTAATATCATAAGTCATGTTTTCTACCTGAACTCCACTCACTGCCTATATGCATGATTTTGTCCACCTACAGGTGGCTTAACAACGAATTGAGGAATCATATTAGAGCATGGAAATAAGTGGTGGGATCCTTTTTGAGGTTGAATGTGTTTTAGATATCATGACATACCTTCTTGAAAGGATAGGTTGAGAAAATAAGAGTGAAACCATGTTCAACATAAGATGACTGAGTACAAGAATTTTCTCCTCAAATTGTTAAAATAGAGGTCTGGTCAGTTTTGTCAAATGCATATAATAGGGTTGTCATGAGATTGGAAACATATAGGTGTACTCACCTTGAAGCCTATAGTAGGGAGGACTATGCCAAGTTTGGAGGGCAGGTGATAAAGGGAAAGTGATTGTTGAAGAGCTTAAATATGCACATTTATGCATTGAGAATAGGCATTGAAACCTACAGGCCTAAGTCCAAAAAGGACCTTTCTCCACCCAAGTTGCAAATTACGTCTATGTTCCATATGTGAGTGGTTCCAAATGGTTGACATAAGGATTTAAGTCATAAATATCATCAAGGAAAGATATCATACTATCTTTTGTATCCCATTAACATCTACAAGCATATTTTTCACCACCAAATGCTAACCTACAACCAATCCTCAAAAGTTACACTCAGTTCTAGGTACCAAAGGGAGAAGGCGCAAACTTTAAGGGTATATTTGAACTTTATTAAGTGAAAGGCATATAAATAACTATATATTTCACCAAGATATAAATATTTACTGTGTTATTGGGCTATGTACTCACCTACATGATATTGATTGACCTATAGTTGACTGGGTTTGAGTTTAGCAACTATGAGTAATTTGAGGGTTTTGAAGTGTAATAGTGCTTAAGAATCAAATGAATGGGTCAAATTAGTATCAAATGGTCCTAGGGGTTTCTATGGAAGCTTATAAACACTAATTTCAAGCCCAAACAAGCCAACAACACCTAAAATAGTAAAAAAGGTAGAGTACACAGTGAACTAATCTTGATTGGTCTTGAGAGTTTTTCAACCTTCAAAGTGTAAGATAAGTAAGGGCATAGGTGGAATGAATCTCAAAAGATTTTAAGATAGATTTTACACTATTTATGATGCCTAATTCATTAAAATTACACCTACAAGTACCCTAAATAAGAAAAACATAGACATAGTCAACAGGGTTGCACCCAGTCTTGACTATTAGAGTATGGGAAAGTGTATATAAAGAGTTAGGATGATGAGCAGACCTAGGACACATTTGTAATTATATTAATAATATAATTAGGTTATTGACATGAAAGGTAAATAAAATAAAGGGTTATAAATAGACAACATACAGTCCATTTGTGAAAAGCCTGCACACAGTCCTTTCCTCATAGCTTGCTTGGGTTTTAAATGCTTATGAGGGGTCTAATCACATAATCAAGGTCTAAAATTTTGTGGAGGGCACCTATATGACTTGAGGAATCCCATAAAATGGTTACATATATGAGCATGAGATGAGAATTCCCATGAATTGGATCATGTATATGGGGACATAATAGATGTGTTAAAAGTATTGAGATGCAAAGAAAACCCTGAGGAATCCATTTTTGGCTCAGAGACAACACTAGACTTGTAGGAAATGGAGGAAAAGGCTTGATAGGACAAGTTTTAACACTCATATCTCTCTTGATGATTTTTATGGGAGCAAAATATATTTAGAGGAGTTAGAACAAGTCTTGAATAATCACTTTGTGGAATTTTTTTGCAAATCCAACGTCAAAACTTTATGAACAAGGCTTAAGAGGTCAAACAAGCCTAAAACCCTTGCAAAGACCACTTTGAGGAAATTAGAGAGATAATGAACCAAAATGGACTAGAATGGCATGAATGATTATTGTATGTTAAAGAGGACTTAGTCAAGCTCCCTACCATCAAAACTAGTTGTACGAACTTGTATGGATAGGGTGCAAAATAGCGTAATTTTGACCATTTTATGTGTTTTACAGGTTCTAGAAGTAGTCTGAGGATGAAATGAAGTTTGGAGGAAAGCTTAGGAATTTTAATAACTCCCTGTGGCCATTTAATGCCTTATAAAATCTTATAAGTATTCAAACTATAACTTTCATCTTAGCCAGTCAAAACTAGCATATTGGACAAGCTAGTGAAAAGGGTAGAAAACTTCAAGTGGGCTGATTTTAATGTGTCCCTGATGCTCTTAAGCCCATGGATGTTATTGAAACTTATCATCCACCCCATCCCATGTATTTTCATAAAAAATGAATCAAATTTTGAGGCCAAGTGTGTAGGGTGCATGAAGGAGGAGTTTTTTGGGATGTAGATGATGATAGCTCCTTCCTAGATGATTCCAGATGACCAGGCCTTCAAAAAATGCATGGAGAGGAATGATTTAGACCATTACCCTTATTTACAATCATTTGACCTAGTCCTATTTAGTTATGAGACATTTAAATAGGGCCAATCATGAAGGCAATTTTATGTGCCAACATAAGGAGTTTCATGCCACTTTTCATGAGTTTTATGCCTTGTGTGGACACTTTTACTTCCTAACCTTTCATGGTTCATCCCATATCCTTTTCTCATGCATAAGTAACTAATTTTCTTAGCCTGATAAGTGTCCTTGTGACCTTTTTACTTCTCTCTTCTCCTCTCTCTCTCAAGTTCTATAAGAACTAGCCATTTTGGCCTTTGTAATCTAATACCACACCATGTGTGGTGAAGCCCTACTAGTTTTGACATTGTACTTTCCTTAGAAAATAAATTAAATCTATTTTGAGCTCATACATCAGCTTTTTAAATTGTGTGAATAGATGTATAGTGAATGGTTAAGAGATATTCTTTTATCCTTGCTTTCTCTCAATCCTTCCATGTTTGATGCAAGTGATTCCATGCCTAACAGGTCATATGAAGTGTTGTGAAGTGTATGGACATGTTATTAAGTGTACAAGGAAGTATTATCATCTACAAAATGATCTATTTTTCCACTTTCCTTGAATAGTCTTCATACATGGCACCTTCATATTGAAATACTGATATTAGTGCATTATAGGATTCATAAACTAGTGTTGTATGCCTTGTCTCAAAAGTGATAGAGTATAATAGTCTCATGGTAAACATCTTGGTGCATCACCCCATATAATAGGTTTCATTTCATGCAAATTATAACTCTTTTCCCCATAAACAATCAGTTAGTATAGGTGAAAGCATTTTAAGGCACATCTAGGGAGCTAGCACTTCATTCGAGAGATTCATCTCATCAAATTGATTACCCACATCAAGTGAGATGTTTACATTGTGCCACTTAGATGAGGAGAGCTGAGACATCTCTTCAAAGGGTGAAAATCTAGGTGATAATAGTTTTTGGCATGGTTGATAGGACTCTTAGTCCAAGAGGTTGAAATATTTTTGGTGTTGTCTTTCAATAATCAACCTTTGGAGGCATCTATCAAAGCATCAATGGCAACTTCAAAGTTACATCTGCTAGTCAAGCAGCCCAGGTATCCCTTTTGAAGATTGTTGATGATCATTCCTTATGTTATTAATTCCTAATGAAGTTCAATGACTGACCTTGGTGTTCAATTTTATTTTACATAAGTTGGTGAGACATTTCAAGCTTTTGTCATTCCCTATCAACAAGAGCAAGTTATTAATCAGCCCTATCATGAAGTGTACCATCTCTAACATGAAGTGCATCAGCCCATTCAAGAATAAGACTTATGGAAGTACTATAACCTTTCATTTCCCTCTCCATATGGACACCATGTTGTTGGACAACCTTATGAGTATGGCTACCAAGAAACCTATCAAAAAACACCTCTCTATCAATCCCAATATGAGCCCTATCCTTCATACCATGATGCTTTTCAGCCTCAAGAGTAATCCTATGAATCTTATCATATGAAATAAGAGGTTTCCATGGATTACATGCAAGGACATCATTGGCAAGGTGCAATTCCTGCTTATGTAGGTGTTTTTCCTCCTAATTAGCCCAATAATTCACTTCCCTAGGAGCTTATTAGTGATTTTCTTTTTCCCAAATCCACTCATAAGTCTTTTCGTATCCATCACACTCCATCTCCAATAATATAACTTTCATTAAACCTCTTATTTTAGCTCCTTCACATGAGCCCATCCATTAACCTCCCACCTCACCCCTTCTTGAAGAAGAGCTTATCTTGAGAGAACCAAGTGAAGAAGTGAAAACACAATACATGGCTGATTAAGAGGATCTCATGAGTAAATATGAAGAATAAATCATCATAGGGAATCCCCTTAGGAAACAAAAGGATAATCCATAAGCTTTTGCCTCCTTATTTGAAGGGATGTGTATCCATGAGGAATGTGGCCAAGACTTGAAGAAGGAGGTGTTTGTAGAAGACTCCATGTTTGATCATGAAGTTGTATATGACCATCTCAAGCATGAAAATGAATGTTTTATAAAGGATGTAGAATAAGGTCAAATCACTACTCAAGAAGTGGGGTCCTAAGAGAGTGTCATGAGACCAAGGTAGAGGAAATATCCCTTAAAGATGACATCCATGAGGAAGAAGATTTATGGCAGAAGTTTAATGCCATATGAAAGGAATTAAAAAATTTGGGTGAAGTTTTTTCTTCTCCAAAAGATTTCATAGCTAATGACAAGTTTTTTGATGAATCTAAGCATGATATTGAGTGTTCAATCAAACATAAAAATGAAGTTATTTTTGCTAGTCAAGAACCTGTTGTCATGAAATCACTTGATGATGCTAATGTTGAGTTATGGAGCTAAAAGCTTCACTAATGAGCTAATGTGGAGGTTGCTAGGATTACACAGTAACCGACATCAGTCAGAACCAATCGAAATCGGTTAAGGGTCGACCGACATCAGTTAGAACCAACTGACATCGGTTAGGGGTCGATCGGCATCGATCATCTTCAGACTGACACCGACTTCTGTGCGTTTCCAAAATTATTATTTTCAGAAGAACAAATTTGAGCCTTTGATTTAAGAGGTGGATCTAAGGGTGGTGAATGCATGGCTCATGAACCCTAGTGTTGTAGTATACTATATAGTAAGGTTTGATTCTCATAACATGTACAATTCAATAATTGACTTGATTGTAATTGATTGAGAGAGAGAGAGAGAGAGAGAGAGAGAGAGAGAGAGAGAGAGAGAACTCTTGAGGGAGAATTATTGTACATCTACGAGGTGTGAGGAGAGAGAGATTTCTTCATTATATTTCCTTCTGGAAGAGTTTAATATAGATTGGTTGTTTCTTGTATCTCCTATTATTTGCTGTTTCTAATTTCTAGTTACTTATTACTTCTGGTTTCAATTTCGTGTTTAGTTGCTTATACAAAAGTAATCAATTGTACTCTAAGATCCTAACAACTGGTATCAGAGCGTGTTAGTGTTTGTTGATTATAGAATTCACTCACAGGAGTTTCTGATTGAGTGGGAGCAAAGCAATGGCAAAAAAAAGTAAACTAAGAATGGATAAATTCAATGGCAATAATTATCAATTATGGAGGATGCAGATTGAAGATTATCTGTATCAAAAAGATCTGTATTTACCGTTGGGTGGGGTTTCAAGGAAGCCCATAGATATGGAAGATGAAGAATGGAATATTCTTGATAGAAAGGCTCTTGGATCTATAAGGTTGATCCTGGCATCTTTTATGTTTTCCAACTTATCACATGCAAAGACAACGGTAGAGTTAATGGATACTTTGGCAAATTTATATGAAAAACCCTCAGCTTCAAATAAGGTATATCTTATGAAGCAATTATTTAATTTGCAAATGCAGGAAGGTGGATTTGTATCTAGTCATCTTAATGATTTCCATACAATAGTAAATCAGTTAAATTCAGTCAAAATAGTTTTTGATGATGAAATTAAGGCTCTCTTAATCTTATGCTCTTTACTTGAAAGTTGGCATAGTTTGGTAATGGCAGTTAGTAATACTGCATTTGCTTCAAATATCTTGAAAGTTGATGATGTTGTTAGTGTAATTTTGAATGAAGAAATTCACAAGAAAAGCACAAGGGAAACATTAGGTAATGCTTTAAGTGTTGAAAGCAGGGGAAGGCAAAAAGAGAAGGGCAAGCAAGGGAAATCAAGGTCAAAGATGGGAAGTAGATCCAAATCCATAAATGGAAGAATAACCTGCTAGAATTGTGGAAAGAAAGGGCATGCAAAGAAAGATTGTTGGTTGAAAGATAACAAAGAAAATCAGCATGAAGGTAATAAAAAAGCAAAAATTGCAGGTATTATTGCACATGATGCTCTTATATTTTCTTTGGATAATAAAGTAGAATCATGGGTTTTAGATTTTGGTGCCTCTTTTCATGCAACCCCAAATAGAGAATTTTTCAATGATTATGTCCATGGAGATTTTGAAAAAGTTTATTTAGGGGATGATGAGACTTGTAAAATTATTGGTAAAAGAAAAGTGCAGTTGAAATTGTAGAATGGAAACACATAGGCGTTGAAGGATGTCATGCATGTACCCATCCTAAAGAGGAATCTAATTTCTATAGGAAAATTGGGTGATGAGGGTTGCATAGTAACGCTCACAGCTGAATCTTGAAAAGTTTCAAAGGGTGCACTTGTATTAGCAAAAGATAAGAGAGTAGGTACACTTTATCTATCTACTTATATTATTGATTATTCTCCTTCTATTTTATCTACTTCAAATGTAGATGCAAAGTTGTGGCACTGTAGACTTGGTCACATGAGTGAGAAGGGAATGAACGTTCTTAAGTCTAAAGGTAAGCTTTCAGATTTGAAAAACATAGATCTAGATTTCTGTGAGCGTTGTATTTTTGGAAAACAGAAGAAAGTGAGGTTTCTCAAAACTGGGTCAACAAAGAAAAATCACAAGTTGGAGCTTGGTCACACAGACGTGTGGGGACCAGCTCAGGTAGCTTCTATTGGAGGATCACAGTATTATGTTTCTTTCATTGATGATACTACAAAAAAGGTATGAGTTTATTGCATAAAGAGGAAATCTGATGTTTTTGACACATTTAAGAAATAGAAAGCTTTGGTTGAGAATGAAATAGGTTTGAGATTGAAGTGCCTTAGATCTGATAATGGTGGTGAGTACTACAGTAATAAATTCAACAGTTACTTTTTTATGAGTGAAATACGTAGGGAAAAGACAGTTCCAAGGACACCTCAGCAAAATGGAGTTACTGAAAGGATGAATAGAACAATAATGGAGCGTGCACGGAGTATGAGGTTGCATGCTAGTTTGCCCTTACAGTTTTGGGTAGAAGCTGTAGATACTGCAGTTTACCTGATTAATAGAGGAACTTCTACTGCACTAGATGGTGGAATTCCAGAAGAGGCTTGGACAAGTAAAAAGGTAGATCTTTCATTTCTCAGAGTTTTTGATTTTGAAGCTTTTATGCACATTAATAAATAAAATAGAAAGAAGCTGGATGGTAAATCTATGCGATGCACTTTCATTGGTTATGGTTTTGGAGATTTCGGATTCTAGTTGTGGAACTTAGAAACTAACAAAATTATTAGAAGTTGTGATGTAGTTTTCAATGAGAAGGTGATGTACAGTGATCAGCTCAAGAGGTTGAATAATTTTGAGCAGGGCAATCTTGATTTGGAAGAGGTTATGATCCAAACTGAGCTCGCGGGTAAAAATCATCACTCACAAAAAAACATAGAGACCGACGTCGATCAGGTGGAAATTGGCATTGATCAGGAAGAATCAACATTGGTCAGGTGCAGACCAGCATTGATCAGAGATGACTGGGATCGGTCACTGTCAGAAGGAAATTTGGGCAGACAACAAGCTATAAATGAGTCTCAAACACCCATAAGGAGGTTTGAAAGGGTAAGCAAACTTCTAATTTATTATTCACCTTCTTTATACTACTTGTTTCTCACTGATGGTGGAGAACCAAAAAGTTTTGATGAGGTAATTCAGGTAGAATCCAGGAAACAATGAGAGCATGGCATGAATGAGGAAATTGATTCCTTGGAAGAGAACCATACGTGGGATTTGGTTGAGTTGCCAGCCGAAAAGAAAGCACTGAAAAACAAATGGGTATACAGGTTAAAGGAAGGAGAAAATGGACAAATGAGACATAAGGCTGGGTTGGTAGTAAAGGGATTTGTACAGAAACCAGGTATTGATTTTGGTGAAATTTTTTCTTCTGTAGTAAAGATGACTTCTATTCGGACTGTATTGTCTTTAGTTGCTATTGAATATTTGCATCTTGTGTAGCTTGATGTTAAGACAACATTTATTCATGGAGATTTGGATGAAGAGATATATATGGATCAACCGCAAGGTTTTGAGGTCAAAGGTAAGGAGAAACTTGTGTGCAGGTTGAAGAAAAGCTTATATGGTCTTAAGCAAGCTCTAAGACAATGGTATTTGAGGTTTGACATGTTTATGACAGAGCATGGCTTTAGTAAATGTTAATCTGACCATTGTGTTTATTTTAATAGATTGGATAATGGTAGTTATATTATCCTATTACTGTATGTAGATGATATGCTTGTTGCAGGTTCACACATGCAGGAAATTACTTAGCTTAAGGTAAAATTAGCTCACACATTTGCCATGAAAGATTTAGGAGCAGCAAAGAAAATTCTTGGCATGAGTATTAAGAGAGAAGAAAAATCATAGTTTGATTTTGTCTCAAGAGGATTATGTGAATAAGGTGTTGGAGAGGTTCAATATGTAGGATGCAAAATCGGTAAGCACACCTATGGCTGGACACTTCAAGTTGAGAAAAGAACAGTGTCCTAAATCACATGATGAGGTTGAGTACATGAGTAGAGTTCCATATGCTTCAGTAGTTGGGAGCTTGATGTATGCAATGGTATGTACTAGACCAGATATTGCCCAAGCAGTGGGAGTTGTTAACAAGTTTATGGCCAATCTAGGAAAGGAACACTGGAAAGCAGTTCAGTGGATTCTCAGATATCTGAGAGGGACCAGCAGTAGGCATTTATGCTATGGAGGGTCAAACACTTCTCTACATGGGTATGTAGATTCGGATATGGTAGGTGACTTGGATGGTAGGAGAAGCACCACAGGATATGTGTCCACTGTTAGTGGAACGGCTGTTAGCTAGATTTCAAAGTTGCAAAAGGTTGTTGCCTTGTCTACTATAGAGGCAGAATACATTGCAGTCACAGAGGCTAGCAATGAAATGATTTGGATAACTCGGTTCATGGAAGAGTTGGGAAAGGAGAAAGAGAGTTGTAGATTATATAGTGATAGTCAAAGTGCAATTCATTTGGCAAAGAATTTAGCCTTTCATTCAAGAACCAAACATATACAGCTTAGGTACCACTTCATTACACAGGTATTGGAGGATGGACAGTTGAAGCTAGAAAAGATCTATACGGATAAGAACCCTGCTGATATGTTAACAAATCTGGTAACAAAGGAGAAGTTGAATCTTCATTCAAATTTTTTTGGTCTTCAAGATTGAACTTGAAGAGGGAGAAACAAACCAGAGATGTTTAGAGGATGTTGCTATACAGGTATAGGTGCAGTTGTTTATCTCCAAGTGGGAGATTGTTGAGTTGTGGAGCTAAAAGCTTCACTAATGTGCTAATGTGGAGGTTTTTGGGCTTACATAGTAACCAGCATTAGTCAAAACCAACTGACATCGGTTAGGGGTCGATCGGCATCAGTCAGAACCAACCGACATCGGTTAGGGGTCGATCGACATCGATCATCTTCAGACTGACACCGACTTCTGTGCGTTTCCAAAATTATTATTTTTAGAAGAATAGATTTGAGCCTTTGATTTAAGAGGTGGATCTAAGGGTGGTGAATGGATGGCTCATGAACCCTAGTGTTGTAGTATACTATATAGTAGGGTTAGATCCTCATAGCATGTACAATTCAGTAATTGAGTTGATTGTAATTGATTGAGAGAGAGAGAGAACTCTTGAGGGAGAATTACTGTACATCTGTGAGGTGTGAGGAGAGAGAGATTTCTTCATTGTATTTCCTTCTGAAAGAGGTTAATATAGATTAGTTGTTTCTTGTATCTCCTATTATTTGATGTTTCTAATTTCTAGTTACTTATTACTTCTGGTTTCAATTTTGTGTTTAGTTGCTTATACAAAAGTAATCAATTATACTCTAAGATCCTAACAGCTAATATACAAGAAGTTGTAGACATGGATAGTGATGTCAAGGTAGATATTATTGTGCCTAATAGACTATCAAGAGATTCATATGAGGTAAAACCACATTCAAGGATGTGGGAACATGGTGGAGGGAAGCTTGGTGCTTCCAAACATCAAGCACATTAGTTAAGGAGGAGGATAAGGCTGAGAAGACTGTCATATTATCAAACTTACACATAAGAGGCCAAGTACATGAGAAGTTTGAGGATATTTGGATGAAAGAGGAGTTCATTTCCTTGGTGAAATTGTATGGAGTTACTTGGTTCTCATTGAACCTCATGCCAATGAAGTTGGTAAACACCATAAATAAGATGGAGGCATCAATGCTAAAGAATAAAAGGCTACATGTCTCACTAAATATTTCATGTCATGAAGCAAGGAAGGTTTCAAACTTCCCCTTTGATCCAGGAGGCAGTTTTTATCTCAGGTTGGTTAGTGTTTGAGTTAGTTGTTTAGTTTGGTGTGTGTGTGTTTCGTAAGTGCTCATGAAGCACAAGTGTGTTTTGCTTAATTTTCTTATCTTGTGTGTTGCTTCTTGTTGGTTTTTCCTTGTGTTTTGTGTGTTTTCAAAGGAAAGGTGTGTGTCAAAATTTGTATAAATTTGAATCCATATCCTAATGGACTAATAAGGCTATTGGCCTAGTTAGTATAGTAGGCATACTACCCTTGAGTCACCAATTTGTTGACCAAATTTGACTTTTAGGTCAAATTGGGGCACCCCTAGGTAAAAAATTGACTTTTAGGTGTTTTAGGGGTCTAATACATATGTCACAAGGTGTTTTATAAGTTAATTAATGTCATTTGATGTTATACTAGCCTTTATCCTTAGTCGTTTTAGTCCTTTTGGTCATTTTGAGGTCAAAATAGGTGTGTTTAATGAGTTGTAAGGATTTATTGGGAAGTATGAAGGTTAAAAAAGGTTATTTCACATTACATGTGTGCTCACATGTCTTAATAAACTATTGGTAATTGAAAGTGGTAGGTGCTTCAGAGGAAAGAGTAGTTTTCTTGGGAAAAAGGTGAGTTTGGCACTTGTACAACCCATGGGAAGTGTGCCACATGGGATAAGATCATGGTATGTATATTTAGATCCCCAAAACTTAGTTACACATTTTAAGTGCTCTGGAAGTTCCATTTTTAGCCCAAAACCATCCTGCTCCTTTTTCACTCTTCTTGGCAAGCAAAAGTAGTCTTTAAGTTTATAATCGATATAGATAGTAGATGAGGTTTCAGATCATACACTTTGGGGAGGTGACAGTAAACTAAGAGAAATTCATTTACATATAAATATTATGAATAATGGTGGCCTATCCTTCATGAACCATCCTCATGAAGTTGACTATACTTTTCTACTAGCTGTTTCATACACCTTATAGGTTTTGCCTTGGTTTGAGCAAGTCCGTATAAACTAGATATTTATATTAGTTCCATAAGATGTTGAGTATCTTGTATAATTATCTCCATTATTTTTTTCCATATTTCATGATGTTTCATTATGAAAATCATCTTAATTTGTAGGAAGATACACGTTGCTATGTTATAGGTAGTTTTTTCATCATCTACAAAATCTTCATGTTCTAATCATGATTATATGATTATGATAGCTTTGTTTCTATGTATTAAATGTATTCTTAGTTCCCTCCTCTTTAATTTTCATTATCTAAGTCAAACTCCCCATGAAGGTGCAGTCACATGCAACTTATTATTCAGGCAACCATTAATGAGCATGTACAGGTGGTGTCTTCATGGAATAGTCATGTTGAGAAGGATATTGTGAGTTTAGAAATGCTATAATCCACTAAGGGAGTTAAATTATAATCATGGAAAGAGATCAAAAGTCTTTTTAATATCACAAGTCATGTTTTCTACCTATACTCCACTTACTACCTGTATGCATGATTTTGTCCACCTATAAGTGGCTTAACAGAGAATTAAAGAATCTTATTAGAGCATAGAAACAAGTGGTGGGATAATTTTTTAGGTCAAATGTGTTTTGAAGATCATGATAGACCTTCTTGAAGGGCTAGGTCAAGAAAATAAGAGTGAAACCATGTTCAACACAAGATGACTGAGTACTAGAATACTCTCCCCAAAATGTCAAAATAAAGGTTTGGTCAGTTTTGTCAAATGCATACAATAGGGTTGTCATGAGATTGGAAACATATAGGTACACTCACCTTGAATAATCTAATAGGGAGAAGGACTATGTAATGTTTGGAGGATAGGTAATAAAGGGAAAGTGACTGTTGAAGACATTAAATATGCACATTTATGCACTGAGAATAGGCAGTGAAACCTACAGGCCTGAGTCCAAAAAGGACCTTTCTCCACCCAAGTTGCAAATTATGTCTATGACCCATATGTGAGTGGTTTAAAAGGGTTTACATGAGGATTTAAGTCATAAATATCATTAAGGAAAGATTTCATACTATCTTTTATATCCCATTAGCATTTACAAGCATCCTTTTCACCACCAAATGCTAACCTACAATCAGTCCTCAAAAGTTACACTTAGTTCTAGGTGTCAAAGGGAGAAGGGGAAGAATTTAAGGGTATGTTTAAACTTTATTAAGTGAAAAGAGTATAAATTAGTATATAGGTCACAAATATAGAAATATTTATTGTGTTATTAGGCTCTGTACTCACCTTCAGGATCTTGATTGACCTATATTTGACTAGGTCTGAGTTTAGCAAACAATGAGTGATTTGAGGGTTTTGAAGTGTAATAGTGCTTAAGAATTAAATTAATGGTTAAAATAAATATAAAATGGTCCTAGGGGATTCTAGGGAATCTTATAAACACTGCCTTCAAGCCCAAACAAGCCAACACCACCTATGATAGTAAAAAAAACAAAGTACATAGTCAACTAATCTTGATTGGTCTTGAGAGTTTTTCAACCTCCAAAGTGTAAGATAAGTAAGGGAATATGTGGAATTAATCTTGAAATATTTTATGAGATATTTTACACTATTTATAATTCCCAATTCGTGAAAATTACATGTATAGGTACCCTAAACAAGCAAAACACAGTCATAGTCAATAGGGTTGCACCCAATCTTGACTGTCAAAGTATGGGAAAGTATATATAAAGAGTTAGGATGATGAGAATAAATAGGAAATAATGATATTAAAAATATAATTAGAATATTTACATGGAAGGTAAATCAAATAAAGGGTTCTAAGTAGACAACATATAGTCCATTTGTGAAAAGCCTGCACACAGTCCTTTCCTCACATCTTGCTTGGGTTTTTAATGATTTTGAGGGGTCTAATCACATAATCAAGGGATAAAATTTTATGGAGGGAAATTATATTACTTAAGAAATCCCATAAAATAGTTACCTTTTCCTAAGGAAATAGGTGAGTGCCCTCTATTTTGTCTTAGACAAAGGACACTTCCCTAGGTGCACTAATTGGTAGTTTTGAGGAATGGAGGCAAAGTGATGAACCAAATGATGTGTGAACCTTGAAAATATGTATAGGAATATAGAATACACCTGAGAAAATATTAATAACCATGCATAGGAGGATGAAACCAAACAAGGTGCCTTGGACCCTCAAAAGTGTAAACAACTCGATGAGGCATGGTTATGCCTAAAGGCCAAACAAGAGGTAACTTTCAATTATAGATCCAAGTGAGATTTATAATTGATTGTGACATGTATTTGGGATCATATTATAGGTGTTTTATCTATTTGGAGGTAGGGAAAACCATCAAAAGTTATTTTGAGGTCTAAGGTGTAGTCAAGCTTGTTAGGCAAGGTTCAAGCCTAAGGGCAAATAAGGGGTCATTCACAACTCTAGCATGAGATGAGAATTACCACGAATTGGAGCATGTCTATTGGGACATAATAGATGTGTTAAAACTATTGAGATTTAAAGCAAAACTTGAAGAATCCATTTTTGGCTCAGAGACAACACTAGAGCTGTAAGAAATGGAGGAAAAGGCTCAATAGGACAAGTTTGAACACTCATATCTCTCTTGATGATTTGCATGGGAGACAAAGAGGTTTAGAGGAGTTAGAATAGGTCTTGAATAATCACTTTGTGGAATTTGTCTACAAATATAATGTCAAAACTTTATGAACAAAGATTAAGGGGTCAAATAGGCCTAAAACCATTTTTAAACCCTTGCAAAGGCTAGTTTGAGGAAACGAGAGCCAAAATGGACCAAAATGGCATGAATAATGATTTGATGTTAAAGAGGAATCAGGCAGGCTCCCCACCATTAAAATTAGCTATATGAACTTGTATGAACAAGGTGTTTTTGACCATTTTGTATATTTTGTAGGTTCTAGGAGTTAGAGGATGATAAAGTTTGGGGGAAAGTTTAGGAATTGTAATAACTCCCTATGTCAATTTAATGCCTTATAAAAACTTCTAAGTGTTCAAAAAATAGCTCTCATCTCAGCCAGTTAAAATTGGCATATTGGATAAACTAGTGAGAAGGGTGGAAAACTTCAAGTGGGATGATTTTAAGGTGTCTTTGATGATCCTAAAGACATTAAGGGTCTTGAAAATTGTCATCCACTCCATCACATAGATTTTCATGAATAAATAAAGCCAATTTTGAGGCCAAGTGTGCAGGGTGCATGGAGGGGTTTTTTGTGTTGTAGATGATGATAACTCCTTCCCAGATGATTCTAGATGACCAGGCCTAAAATAAATGCATGGAAAGGAATGCATGAGACCCTTCCCCTTATTTCTAATAATTGGATTTGGTCTTATTAAATTATGAGGTGATCAAATAGGGCCACTCATGAAGGTAGTTTTCAGAGCCAACACAAGGGGTTTCATGCTACTTTTCATGAGTTTTATGCCTTGTGTGGACACTTGTACTTCCTAAAATTACATGGTTCATCCCATATCCTTTTCTCATGCACAAGTAACTAATTTTCTCAGCTTGAGAAGTGTCTTTGTGACCCTTGGACTTCTCTCTTCTCGTCTCTTTCTCTCTCTCTCTCAAGTTATATAAGAACTAGCCATTTTGGCCTTTGTAATCTAATAGCACAACATGTATGGTGAATACCTACTAGTTTTGAAATTATACTTGCCTTAGATAATAAATGAAATCTAGTTTTATTTCATACATCACATTGATAAAGTGTGTGAAGAGATGTATAGTGAATGGTTAAGAGATATTCATTTATCCTTGCTTTCTCTCAATCTTTTCATGTTTGATGCTAGTGATTCCATGCCTAGTAGGTCATATGAAATGTTGTGAAGTGTATGTAAATGTTATTAACTATATAAGGAAGTCTTAGCATATACAAAATGATCTATTTTTCCACTTACTTTGGATAGTCTTCATACATGGCACCTTCATATTGAAAAATTGATGTTAGTGCATTCTAGGATTCATAGACCAGTGTTGTATGCCTTGTCTCAAAAGTGGGGTATAATAGTCTTATGTTAAACATATTGGTGCATCACCCCATATAATATGTTTCATTTCATGCAAATTCTAACCCTTTTCCCTACAAATAATTAGTTAGTATAGGTGAAAGCATTTCAAGGCACATCTAGGGAGCTAGCCCTTCATTCTAGAGATTCATCTCATCAAATTGATTACCCACAACAAGTGATATGTTTTTATTATGCAACTTGGGTGAGGAGAGATGAGGCATCTCCTAAAAAGGTGAAAATCAAAGTGACAACATTAGTTCTTAAAATCATCTAAGGATACTATGGCTTTATTTTTCTAAAAGATGAACTCTAATTCACGTTGACCCAAAACATCGATCAATTCAAACTTCTTAATGTTCTCGTCAGTTATTGTTTTTGCCTATCATTTCATGTCACAAGTAAGTAGATATTATTCAGGCTCTACAAAATCATCGTAGGGAGCTAGATGTATAAAATCACCCAATTGTGTTTTCATAGTAGGGTTTCCTATTGATATTGCAATTGATTATGTTACGACTGATGTCAATGATGGTTATGGTTTTAAAGACTTATACGCACTTAGGGATGCCTCCTAATCTGGTATAATTTATGTTATCTCTTATAGTTTTATGGATGTATAGGTTGAATATATATCTCCATTATTTATTTTCTCTTCTAAAATCAAAAGTTGTGTAATGAAATCCTTAGCCTGTGTAAGGATTAGAGGATCTGTCTCAGTAGTAAGCAATGTTGTGATGCTCTTCTTCTGGTGGTCTGAGAAATTCTATGCAACTTCATGATATGTATATTTTTGTACTTACAATTTTTTCCTATAAACTTATATAACTGGTCATTACCAAGTGTTCTCATCTACCGTTGAAGGGGAATTACTATGATTTTGAAAAAATATGGACTTGGGGGATGTATGCTTCCTTAGGAGATGATCTGTACCTATAAGGATGTATCTCTTGAAACTTAAACCTGTACTCTATCTGTGACTCTAAGGTAATCCTTGCTGTTATTTTTGGAATACCGCTTCTAGGAACTATGAACTTTTAGTCATTTGTTATAGTTCTATACTACTACCTTCTTCTTTAATCCATGCTAGACCCTCATCACTTACTCTCCCTTTGTCTCTACTTGGCTCGGGTTCCTTGATCTATTTCTATTATCCATACCCTTCTCCTTGTCATCTTCTCTCATCCAAATCATCAATTCTACTACTCTTCATCCTATTTGTAATTTCTTAAAGCATAGTTTATCTATTCTATCTCCTCTGTTGTCACAACTCTCTAACTCTAGAGTCTTTTTTTTATCCTTTTCCTCTAGATTCTCAATGCTAAACTTAGGTTCAAGCTCTATGTTTTTGTCTTTGATTCATTCTCCCCTATCTTGCACACATACCCATGTGCCTAAAGCGACTACTCCATATTAGCAAGAGTGGACACGATAGCCTTCTCAATAGCCAACATTTTGATTAGTATCAGAAGTCACTACACAAAGTTTCCTCGAATTCCTCTTGGAAACCGATCCTTCATTACATCAAAAGATAAATATCCTTACACTGCAAACTCGATGATATATCCATCAATAATGGTAGCTCTCCAATGATCGACTACACAAGTCCAATTTATCTCTAGATTTTATAATTATTTTATCTTCTCATTAGTCCACACAATGATGTCACTAGTTCATGGTCAAAAATAGTGATATTCAATTTGATCCAAACAATCAGCTAGCAAGCTCGATAATTCACACTTAAAGATTGCATAGATTTCATTGTAGAGGTGTTCTTGTATAATCTCCCTTAAGGTGCACCCAATTCTTTAGCCTTATTTCTCTATTAATTCAAAAAAACAATGGTCTAAACACCTCTCCACCTCTCTTTGGGTTAGTAACCATCATAACATTTTCACGCTCACTACACCATTGTTAGCAGAGGTTCGTAGGTTTCACCAGAACATGTTAATTACAGGGATAAGGTGTGCGATGTGACTTAGAAATATTATAAAAAGGTTTAATAAAGAATTGGAATCCATAAAAATGGTTTATCATAGGGAAATATACTAATCTAAAGGTTTAACACATGATGGAACTACTTACAGACAAATAAATAGATACATCGTAATAAATGAAGGAAATAGACATCTGAACATAGGAAACTCTATGATTATGTAAATAAAGAACACTAATACATATAATTCATATTAAAAGCTCTAATATTATAGATTATAATAAAGAAAAACCTTATAAATTGATGTCTAATCTTATCAAGATGCTATACAAAAGTTTTTTGAGGATAACATTTAGTATTTTATTACTTGCATACATATCAAAATTAATATAGTTGTCAACCCTCTATTACATTTGTTACAAATACTTATAAGTATTATTTCCTAAAGTTTCAACTTTCATATTTACCATGCTGAAAATAGATTTCCATATCACATTCAACAAAATCCTAACCAACATGGAGATTCCTATAACAATTCCTAACAACCTGTAAACATAATATAGTTAGAATTACCATAGGGCATTCTCATACATATAGATAGTTTTACATTTGCCATTTATCACTAACACTTTCCTAGACTTAAAAGGTTGTCTCATCCCGAGACAATGATCGTAGATGGAAGCCATCTAAGTACTGAGAAAGGAGCCAAAAGAGAGAAATACATAAGACTTCGTAAGCGATGCTTAAAGTGTTGGTAAACTGATTTTCACTCCTTGTACACTACTTATTTGACCTTTTGGGTTTTCAACTAAGTAACCTACTAGTCTACCGCATTGTCAAGTTTTTAATGGAAAAGTCTTATGTAGTAATATACAAACTTGCTAAAAACAAAATATATGGACCAAAATTATAGAAGTGTAGAACCTGCACAATCATCATTAAGAGGATGAAAGCATCTTCCTACATTGAAGAATCTATCACAGTTGGCTAGGGGGAGTGATCTAAGGCTCATCGATGAATGGTGAAATGCTTGCATCTATGATAACCAAATCATATTTATAAGATTTCCCATTGAGGAGAACTTCATGAGCACTACGTAAAAGACCATGTAAGGGCACTTGATTTGTTATCAATTGGTGAATATTGGTATCAACCATCCCAAGTAAAGTAGACTTTACCATGTGAAATTTAGATGTGATTTCACCATGGATCTGAACCAACTTATCAACATGTCATTATGCCTGCATGTTGATAAAAGAGCTACACAACATCTGATTCTACCAAGTCTATAGATTCTGCATTATAGTATCTCGTGTACTAAGTGAGGTCTAGAGGTTAGCATCCATGGCAACAAGAGTGACATTCCATGCAGTGAGAATAGTGTGTGTGAAGGTAGTCATAGTATATTCGAGCTACATAATGGTCTAAACTATATCCAACTACTTCTTCCAGTTGAGTAGCTAAAGTGTAATGTGTGAAGCTCGAGTGCTAGTAGTATCAATAATGATCTGGTACTCAGTTAGCATCTCATAGAGGATCTCAATTTTAGCTTCGATGGCTTGCCCCTACTTTATGATGTGTGCTTCATTGAAAGTTTACCAGTTGGTGGTGAGCTTATTAAGGAAAATAACAAGCTAGTCCTTATCTAGAAGCGATGGATCCTTGATCAACTGGGTGTATAAGCTGGGATAGGCATCTTCAATAGCCTTTTGAGCAATACACAACTATTTGATGATAACAAAATTTGTGTCTTCAAGCTCCTTAGCCTACTTTTCCAATACAATTGCCTTCTACGAAATGGACTCATAGAAGGCAACAACACCTTAAATATGCATACATAATGACAAATGAGAAACATCCAAGGATGCTTTGATACTAGTAGAGGTGAAGGCAAGGTGTGCGATAAAAGTACTCATAAGTGTCATGCATAATAGAATGATGGGTAGAGATAAGATAATATGCTGAGTGAAAGTGGACAACACATCCTACATACAAATGTTAGATAGGCTCAAGGAGGCACTATCATCCTATGAGGTAACCAAAGTATTTCATGGTAGTGGTTGAATTGGCTCATGAAATGGTGATAGGGGAATGAAACTCGAGGAAGTTGTTGTAAATGGAACCATCACATTAGTGGCTTGAAATTACTCAGCATGTTTCTTATCAGCATCCTTTTATACCTATTGGGAAATATCCATGTGTACCTATTTGGCCTATTCTACGTATGTTCTTATTGGGCATCATCCTTTATTGATTTATTAGCCTCTGTTACCTATGACTTATGTAGTTGTGCTTTGTCTATAACTTGATACTACATTTACTCTTATGTAATCTAGTTCTTCTTTAGCTCCTCTATAGCTTCCATCTGTTTGCCTTCCACTTTCACTACAACATCTTTGCACTATTGATCGACTATAAGATATTGTTATTGAGTGTGTGAGATAATTATAGCTTTTTTCTATGATTTGGTCTTATCAATTTCTTCTTATTTTTGGAAGAGTTCCTTAGCATCCACAACTTGATTATGAGTTACTTCTTCCTCGACCTTCTACTAGGCTTCCTCCCATTCTTAGTATGTGATTTCTTCCTTCTACTAAACCTTGGACTTAGCCTTGTGCTTCTCTTCTTGGTGCACATAATGCTCAGTTACTCTTTACACTTCCTCATGTGTGGCTTGTTATTATTTGATAGTCTAGGTATGGGTATCTAGTACAACTTCTTCTATGTTGCTCATGACCTCCTCAGATTCAGATAGAGAAGAGCTAATTATAGTTGCTTACACTTTGGCTCAAGAAACCTTCCCCTTATGAACCATGCATCCTTTGGGTTTGGGAGATGAAGCATGATTCACAGACAATGCTTCTATTAGAGTTTCTCCAATGATGTGTGCAATAATAGATGAGGTGTTGGCCCCAGATTATTGAAGGATGCGTAGAGTCTACCTATATTAGAACAATTATATTGAGGGACTCATTTTGTTAGCTTTGAAATGTGATAGACTCATAGTTGATCCTCCTACCTCAAATGATTGATGGATTTGCTACAAATTGGCTTCTTTAACCACCATGTTGATAATGATAGAGGCCAAGCAAAGAGGTAGCTCTACCTAAAAGTTCTTGGGCACTTTGTTCTACACCTAGATGGTGTATAATGCTTTCCATAAAAAATACTCTTTTAGTTCTTCCCACTCATAAAGGCCTCTAGATATATCAACTATCATCAATACCCAAATGTGGAAAATCATAGAGCTCAATGATTTTAGGCACACTTGGGTCATCCAACAACATGAGTTAGCTGTGAGTCTTTATCATGGAAGAGATGGAGATATTAGGCATTTGAGTACCTTGCATTTATCAAAATAATAGATTGGAACAAATGCTATTAAAGGATGCATAGTTGTAGTCACAAGCTTTAAGTTGGATGGTGGTACTATCTACAATGGAGTGGATCTCATTAATGTGATTACTTTATGCTTAGCCACCTCAGTCCATGCTATCTACATATTGATGAAGTATTGAAGAGGTAGACATATAACCTTTAGGAGTTCATGAACCTAGATAGAAATGCCTTTCAGTAGCTTTGTAACAACTACATATTGACCCAAGTACTGCATGACATCAGGTGGGATTTATGGGTTAGCTATAATGAGCTTGACCAATTCATCCCAACAAGTGATAAATTTGGATTGATGTGAAAAATATGTGCTCTCATGGGTCTAGGTGAGATTATAAAACTAAACATATGTCAGTAATCAACATCAGGGTAAACTTTTCCCTTAGGAGACTTTTACTATGTAAATACCAACAACAATACCAAAAATTGGTACTAAAAGGTTTGTTTTGCAGTCACCAAAACTTTATTGATATTCAAAGTGAATTTGCTAACCAGAAATTATAGCTAGTTGAATTCCTCACTTTGATAGATCATCTGATGAGCAATATTGATGACCTTTGGTAACTTATTTGGCATCCTTAGTAGTTTGCCAAAATCGATGAGAAATGCATTCGAGCAGAATGCCCTTCGACACATCTTCAATATCTTCTAGGGGAATTCCTCTAGAACCATGAGAATATTTTTCCTTTATCTCTAGAAGAATGGATGACATTAATGATTTGTAATGTGCAACTGACCTCCCTCACATAGGCAATCTTATCACCCTAGCCATCGCAACAGTAGTAATGTGGATTGTGAGATTTTGGGAAAGATAAATCTTTCCTTCATTATAGTAACCCAAAAAAACCTCCATGACATCACTAAATTGCCCCAAAGTGGTTAACCATATCAATCACTCCATATTAGTATTACAGAGCCTATATGGTGGTAGTAATGTGGTTAGATGCACTCCTTTAACTATGTCTGGGATAAGCATGTGCAACTCTGCATCAAGAACAAACTCATAACCATCTGGATCAGTGAATTATGTTTGGCATAATGCCACACCAATGCATATATCCAATTTTTATGATTTTGTAAACCCTTTGATAAGTTGGAAATGATCAAATGCAACCATGGCATGTCTTGTTCTAGAATAAATGTGTAGAAGTTGCAAAGTAAAGATGAAAAATCACCAATAATTTGGATAACACCTCAATATTTTTACCAATGGATAGGAATGGAGTCACCTGAGTGGCTAATTTATAATGTCTCACACTTCCTTTGATGGTTTACAATCTTGATGAGTTGTGTTGTCACTCAATCTTTCACACATGAGATTTGAATGAAATAGATCCGCTCTATTGATATGGTAGACATTAAGCTGACATGAAATTTGATTGTAGTGGTGATTACTACTTTTTAATGTATGGAATTAATAGGGATTCAATTGTACAATACTTATTACCTTTCTAACACATACCCACAACTTTTCCAAAGAGATTTGTTAATCTCCCATCCTATACTTAATCATTAAATGCAATGACTTAACTGTTAAGCTACACTATCTGATCCAAATTGGAATGCACGTCTTTCCCAAACTTATTTGTAGTTTGTATAATTTATGCGCTTGGCCACCTTGCCAAGTTATCCACATTAATGACACATTTGACTATTGCATGGATCCTTCAGGTTATATACTATATACACACTTACAATTACCAACACAAGCTAAAATAAACACATAAAATGCAAATAATCCTGAGATAAGACTGCAAAAATCCCTCTACAATATATTGGGTGCAATATAACACCTTTATTCCATACCAATCTAAATTAATGGTGGTAGGAATTCAAATTACATCCATTTACCTACTCGAGTAAGATATTCCCCTGTAAATCTCATAGGACCACTATTCCAGGTTGCACAAGTTCATGAATGATGTAAGGACCCTTCCACCAAATGTGAAGCTTTCGAGGGAAAGCTCTAAACCTATTATCATACATAAGATCAAGTTAATTTATGTGGAATGCTTTTATTCATAGGTTTTTATCATGTCATGCCTTATGGATACACTTGTTTATCTCTTGGGCCCATACTACTCTGCGTCTTACTTTATCCATGCAATTTAAGTCCAGTAATTTATGAGTCATTGATTTTGGATCTTCCATATGTAATACATTAGTAACCTATAAATTGGGAAGTACATATTCCATGATCATTATAACTTCAAGCCCATAAACTAATTGGAATGGTGTAAACCATGTTGCACATTTATAATGCATGTGATAAGCCCATAAGTTAGCTAGAAGTCTATCTTCCCAGTCATCTCATTGTACATTGCATATTTTAGTGAGAATCTTACCAATCACCTTATTCATAGCTTTTGCTTGGCCATTTGTTTATGGATGATACACAATGCTTTTGTGATGCGATATCCTAAACTCATTTGTAAGGGTCTTGATGGTTTTATTCAGGAAATGGGTTCCTTTATCACTTACCAATTTAATAGGACAATAAAACTTAGTAATGATATTCTCATATAGGAACTTAGTTTTGTCCTTCACATCATAAATTGGAGTCATAATAACTTCTACCCATTTGGTAAAGTAATCTATCATAGTGATTATTTACCTGGCCTTTTTGCATTTATTTGGGGGATTTATTGGCCTAACAAAGTCAATGTCCCACTGTTTAAAGGGTTGTTGCACTAACTTAGGCTGCAAAGGCATCTCATCTCACTGGTATGGATTCCCCATCATTTGGCAAACATCACACTGCTATGCAATTCTACGTGTATCTTGAAAGAGATAAGGCCAACAAATACCACTTTGTAAAATCTTCCTCACAGTTGCATCTCTTGTGAAATGGGCTCCTTCTACTCCTTGATGCACTTCCTCTATAATTTGCACATGCTCATGCTCTAGTGCCACTCTATGTAAGAGTTTGTGTTTACCTTGGTAGTATAAAAAACCATTAATAAGACTATATGGAAGAGCTATAGTTATTACCTATTTCTTATCTCTTTATATATAATGATCTTGGAATGTCCCTTGTTCAAGAAACTATGCGATCTCCTGTGGTTATTCTATAATCAAAATCATTAAGCATCTTGTGACTCATCTTGGAGTTCATCAGGTTCCTCACCATTAGTTAGTCAACTAAGATGGTCTAGACCAATATTCTCCCATTTTAGTTTGATGTTAATATATAATTGAAATTCTTGGAAAAGCATTAGCCAATGAGATATACATACTCCCAATAGTGGTTTGTTCACTAAGTATCATAGAGCTTGATGATCAGTGAACAACTGAAATGGTTTTGACAAAAACTAGTGTCTAAACTTTTGTAATGCAAACACTATTGTCAAGGATTGTTTCTCAGTTGTCATATAATTATTTTCTATGGCTGATAATGTTCATCTTGTAAAATGGATTAGATGATCCAAGTTTCCATCTCTTGACTATATGATTATTGCTCCAATGGTAAGCCCTGAAGTGTCCACATGCACATGAAAAGGTTTACTTTAATCTAAAAAATGAGGATCAAAGCAATCACTAGTCATTGTTGCAAATGCACAAATGCAGATTGATAGTCCTTTATCCATACAAACTAAACTCTTTTTTGTAACAGATTCTCCAAAGGAGCTGATATAGTAGCATATCTCTTAATGAATTTTTGGTAATAACCCATGTGTCCTAGGAAGGATTGCACTTATATTGAAGTCTTGGAGAGTGACATATTTACAATGACTACAATCTTAGCCACGTCTACCAAAATTCCTTTGCTACATATTACATGACCTAATAAAACATCAAAAGGTGTGAAAAATAAGCATTTCTTTAAATTTATTAGTATTCACAGTGATCTACATCTTTCTAACATTAATCTCAATTTTGACAAATGTTATTTGAATAAAGAGAACACTGCCCAATCATCTAAGTATACTTCTAAGAAGTCATGGATGAAATCCTTAAATGCAATCAACACAACTCTAAAAAAAACTATAGGTGTTTTTTTGAGTCTAAATGGCATGACCTTATAAGTTAACAAAACCCATTTGGTGGTGAATGTGGTTTTGGTTTTGGTGATGGGTATTTGATGGTAACCACTGAAACCATCTATGAATGAAAACATTTCATTCCCAATAATAGTGTCTAAAAATTCATCTATGAAGGGAATGGGAAATAGATCAAGACACAAGCATAGTTGAGGATGTGGTAATATCCACAAATGCATATCTCTCCAGTCTTCTTTGGCTGAACTACCATGGGATTAACCTAGTCATCTTTCTTAATGGAGAAGATAATGCCTACTTTCAACATGCAATCAAGTTCAACTTTCACTTTCAGCTTCATATTCAGGTTCAGCCTATACGGTCTCTTCTTGATTAGTCATGCACACTCTTTTAACTCTATGTGTAGCTCACCCAAAGAAGGATCAACACCTTTGTCTTCTATGAAGGTTGTATGAAATATATCTTGATAGTCTTGGAATAACTACAAAATCTCTGAGATATCTTCCTGAGTCCAATAGTCTCCTGCATGTGCCATTTTGGGTCCTTCGTTTGTACCAATATTTTTTATATGCTCTTTTAATGGCTATTGATAAAATCTATGTTTTTATTTAGGAAGGAGGTTGTAGAGTATCCATTCTCCTTCACATTCTAGAAACTATATATGTCACAACTTTTCTTCCTATGTTTCCTCTATGACTAGTTGTGGTAGGGGCTTTAACTCTTCCTCTAGTTCAAATAGATCCCCTATATTCATGTAATCCTTGATATCCATCCAAGAAGATTTCTCATCCTCCTCCTGTATCTTATGATAGGGTTGAATCCATGGTTGAACCTCGCCTTGGCCAATTTCTAGAAATTGTAAGATGTGTTTTGGGTTGTTCTATGTGACTTCGTGTGAATAAGGTTCCCCTTATACTGGTAAATATTCAACTCTTCTATGGCATAGAAAGGTTTTTAACTTTTGTAGAGTGACTTGTACCTAAGGATTATCGCTTTAAAAAATGAATGTTGTAATGAAATCAACTTGGATCTATGCTCAGTGCTTTATTTCTCTTTTTTGCTATTGATGGATGTACCAAGCTATAGGGAAAACACCTAGGGTGTAGATGAAGCTATGCAACTAGAAGTTAGAAGCTATACCTTCTAACATCCACACTTCAATACACCTATACACATGTAGTTTTGGGCATTCACCCTCCTAATAGGTAGGCCAGTCTCTTCTAACAGTCTTGGGTAACTAAAATCAAGCTACAAGTAGCTCGCATGTTTCATCCCATATTAACTGATCCTCTCTATGGATAGCCCACTAGTTCATAGTACTAGCATTTATTACATAGTCAAAAGCACCCACCCATTGGGTTTCATATGGTACATGTTATTGAAATCACATAATGAACTCACCAACATCCTTTGTGCTAAAATATTGGGTATCAATTACTCAGTTGTAAAAAACCATCCACAACAGTTGGAGCTCATGATATCCTATCACCCATTTGAGTATATGGGTGTCTGAGTCTTTGTTAATTGAAGAATCTCTATCCCATGGAAGAACACCCTCTGGATCTAGTTTTATGTACTCATGCTTAGTACAACCCATTTGATATAGAAAGTTTATATCAAAATGTGTTGGAGTTCTTACCATCATTGATCGCATATCCTCCTCAACCTTTTGAGGCATCTCCAAGGTATTCAACCTTATCTTATCCAAGAGTTATTCTGTGCCAAGAATTTGAGTCTGTAGAATAGTATTTTTGTAGATAAAGCTATACTCGATTGCTCATAAAGCCTTCTATTTACCTTCAACTACTATCTTCATCCAAATGGTATTGACACTAGCATAAGGTGAGTTTGGCTTATTTGGAATGATATAAGGTTTGGACTCAATCTTATTAAGGGGAATGATAATGATCTTGTCATCTTGATGAGACTCTAATTGATTCATGACTATGTTAATAGTCATACACCTATCATAGGCCTACTTCTTCCCTATTTAGAGTAGAGTAGTGAGTCTCATCTATATTCATATCAATTGCTTAGAAATCACCTCACAAACTATGTTTTATGACTTTGATTTCAACATCCTCCAAGCTGCTAATCATTTTGACCCTACCATAGTGTCCAAGGCTGAGCATGATAGGGCTATAACTAAGCATATGTCTTCTCTAGTCATCATAAGTAGATATGGGGATCATGTTTATAGTGCTTCCAAAATCAAATATAACATTGGGTATGCTATATCCAGCTAATTCTATGTCCACCCTTGCATCAATGTCACAAGGTTTCTTGTTCTTTACAAACCAAACCAACTTATCCATTCGATGTTGGCCTTTATGCTCATATTCTAGTAAGTTATGGAGTAAGTTCATAATGTTCTAAGAGATATCCTCATTATGTAATATACTAAGGAGTCACATCAAATCCATCAGTGTAGTGACAATCCCATCCTATCGTAATATACACATTATCTACCCATACATCTGTGCATCAAGAAGGACATCATCCCTTTTAATTGTCCCTTCTTGTTGGATTGTCTTTAAAATCTATGTAGTTTCCTGCATTAATCCCTTTTTACTAGTGGGTTCGAGGTATTGGTCTGGTCATCCCTTTTTAATACCTAAGTCTTTAGGCATTTCTAATGGAGGTAATCCCTATTTTTCATGTTGTCGTCTAATTACTTCCTATAATGTGGCATCCTCCCTTAGTTATGCATGGATCATATTAACATTTCTAATAGGTCTCTCCCTCTATTATCTTTATAAGATTGGATAATATTCTATATTGTGTTGCTTTGTCACTCTACAATTTGCACAATAAGGTTATCTCTGAGGATTTGGAGGATAATTTCTCTACACATAGTTTAGTTCTCTACATAAATAACAACAAATGGGTAGTCTAGGCCCATTATTGCATTAGCCTCCTTGTGCACCACCTCGATATCCACCTCTGTATCTTCCTCTATTCCCCTAAAATCCCCATCCACCTTGGTGTTGTGGTTGCCAAAATTTATAGTATTTTAGGGTGAATTACATCCTTGATGTTGTGGATATTCATTAAATCCAGCCATTTATGAGTATGGGGCATTGAGATCCCATCCTGATTGTTACACTTGAATAATTATAGGATTCCATGGAGCTTAATATGGGTAGGTCACTATTGATTATGGAGAGTTATACGAGGGAATATTCTAGTTATGTGAAGAAGGTAGGGAAATTACTAGTGTTGGAGGTTGATACTATGCTTCAAGAACCCAAGGCATCACGGAGGGATTCTGGCCTGGTATGATGCTCCCCAAAGTAGTATCGTGTGGTGTAGTTGTAGCTTTATATGCAACAACCAAAAATATGTTCTTAGTTATATCCTTCTTCAATTCTAAGAATGTGTGGTAATCTTTATCATCATGTGTAGGTGACTTGCTGAATTTATAATACATGTTATGTGGAGTCTCTATAAACTGCTATAAAAGGTGACACTGTGAGGTTACATGCCCTGCCACTCTACATATATTTCATAACTCTATCTTAACTTGAAGGCATTCATTTCTATGATACACTTATTATTCACACTTTGTGCATTATATATTTGACTTGGGTCTCTCAAGCCTTCCTTAAAACTGATCTAGTCTACACAAAATAGTTTATACGGTACTTTCTACCTTAGAAAATGGTATAGATGCATCACCATCTTCTTCAATTTGCTCTACTCAAATTGCAACAAATCTAGCATCAACTTTAGCTCCAAACTGAGTTTGAGCCATAGTAAACTTGATCCTTAGTCATAAACCTTCTACAAACTAAGAAGCTTAATCTTTATCTTCCAAAACAAATTCTACCTTGTTTATGACATCATAAAATCTATGATCATGGTCACCAACAATCTCCCTAGGTCCTTTCTAGATTTCTTTCAAATCCTAGATTATTTGGGTTTAACTCTTTTTGAACTTAAATTCTATGATGAGCCAATTTTTAACATCATCTAAGGATGCTTTAGCTATAGTTTTCTGAAAGATGAACTCTAGTGCATGTCTAATTATAACATCGATCAATTCAAACTTCTTGATATTCTTGTTAGTGATTGTTTTTGCCTACCATTTCATGTTGTAGGTAAATAGATACTATTCAGGGTCCACAGACCCATCATAGGGAGCCAAATGTATAAAAACATCTAATTATGCTGCCATAATAGGGTTTATTGTAGATATTGCAACTGATTGTGTTGTGATTGACATCAATGATGGTTGTGGTTTTAGAGACTTTTATGCACTTGGGGATGCCTCTTGATCTAGTATAAGTTGTGTTATCTCTTCTGATTTTGTGACTATAGAGGTTGTAGATATATCTCCATTGTTACTTTCCTCTTCTTCTAAAATTTGGAGTTGTGTAATGAAATCCTTAGCCTATGTAAGGATTAGAGGATTTGTCTTTGTAGTAAGTAATACTATGATGCTCTTCTTCTAGTGGTTTGAGAAATTCTATGTAACTTCATGATATGAAGATTTTTATACTTCTAAAGTTTTCTTATAATTTTTTTTATAACTAGTCCTTACCAAGTGTCATCATCTAACATCGTAGGGGAATTTTTGTGATTTTGAAAAAATATGGACTTAGGGGATGTGTGCTTCCTTGGGAGATGATCCTTACCTGCAAAGATGTATCTCTAAAAATTTGAACCTGTACTATGTCTATGACTATAAGGTAATCCTTGATGTTTTTTCTATAATACCCCTTTTAGGAATTGTGAACTTGTTAGGTTGTGGAGCTAAAAGCTTCACTGATGCAAACAGAGGAGGAGGTTTCAGGAAGGTTGCTGAGTGTTACAGATGCTGGCGTCGGTCAGGCCAACCGACGTCGGCAAGATCAGACAAGAAGGCAACCGATGTCGGTTAGAAGTCAGCCGGCGTCGGCACCCCCCAGGCAGACAGGGACCGAGGTTGGTCACCTGTGTGGTTCAAGCTGCGAGTGTTACGGGTAGTTAGTTAACGAACCAAGTGTTTGCATGTCAAGAGCCAAATTTAGACTAGAAGCTGCAAATCTAATTATTGTAATTAGGTGTCTAATTATTGTTTGCATGAGATCTATTTAAGAGACTCATTGGTTGTATTGTAAATGTGTGCTAGAGAGTAAGAGAGAAAAATATAAGCTCCTTCAGAGAGAAGAGAGCATGGTGTGTTCCTCCTAGTGCCACAGTACCAAGTGTGGGTGCTGGATTGGATAATCAACAGGGTTCTTCATTTATGTATGATCTTGGTCATCAGGTGAGCATGGCTACTTTTGGAGATCTACATGGGTAAGTAAGATCATTGATCTGCAGGTATATGTGTGTGCAAGGTTTAAGGTTCATAGGTGTGCAGAACCAGATTGATTTGTAGGTGTGCAAGATCAGATAGGATAGCAACACAATAGGGAGCAAGATCAGGTGGGATCTACTTGGAGTACAATGTGTACTCAAAAATAGAGCAAAGAGGAAAGCAAGGAAGATCCTTCCATAAGTAAGATCGTTTGAGGTGCAGGTTGTTGCAAGTTTAGGGGAGATGTACTTGAAGTATGTTTGTGTACTTATGGAGTGCGTGGAGCACAAGTGTACTTGCAGTAGTGGATACTGGCTGGCTAGAGGTGAACACCAACTCTGTGTTTGAGTTGTGTGTTGGGACCTAAGAGAGAGAGCTTTGAGGGAAGATTTACTGTTTATGCCCTAGAGTGTGGGAGCCCTAGAGGTGTGTAAGGAAGAAGAACTGTGGCAACCTTCTTTGTTGTATTTCCTTCTGGAAGAGTTTTAATACAAGTTGTGTATTGTCTCTCATATTCTGTGTTATTTCTGAATTCTAGTTACTTGTGTATTTTGGTTAATTTCTGCATGTTAAGTTGCTTGGTAATCAATTGTGTGCTTTCGTTATATTATTCCCAACAGAACTTTTACTCATCTATTCTACTTCTATACTGATACCTTCTTCTTTTATCCATGCTAGACCCTCATCACCTACTCTCCCTCTATCTCTACTTGGCCTGGGATCCTTGCTCTATTTCTCTTCTCCATACCCTTCTCCTTGTTGTATTCTATTATTTAAATCATCAATGCTACTACTCCTATTCATAATTTCCTAAAGTGTACTCTATTTATTACATCTTCTCTATTATCACAACTATCTTTCTAATACCAGAGTCTTTTTTTGATCCTTCTCCTCTAGATTCTCCATGCTAGACTCAAGTTCAAGCTCTATCTTTTCATCTTTGATTCATTCTCCCCTATCTCTCAGACATCCCCATATGCCCAAAGTGACTACTCCATATTAGCAGGAGTGGGAACCATGGCTTTGTCAATATCCAATATTTTGATTAGTATCAAAAATTTTTACACAAATTTTCCTTGAATTATTCTCAAAAACTGATCCTTCATTGTATTAAAGGATAAATATCCTTCTATTGTAAACTCAGTGATATATCCATCAATAATGGTATCTATCCAATGATTGATTGCATGAGTCCAATTTATCTCTAGATTCTACAACTGTTCTATCTTCTCATCAATACACATAATGATGTCACTGGTTCATGGTAAAAAATAGTGATATTTAATTTGAGCCAACCAATCAGCTAGCAAGCTCAGTAATTCACACCAGAAGATCTAATAGATTTCACCATATAGGTGTTATTGTATAATATCCCTTGCGGTGCACCCAATTATTCAATTTTTTGTCTTTGCAAATTCAAAAAATTTATGGTCTAACCAACTCTCCACCTCCCTTTGGGTTGGTAACCATCACAACATTTCCATGCTCACCACACCATTGTTAGTAGAGGTTCTTGGGTTCCACCAGAACATGTTAATTATGGGGATAGGGTATGTGATGTGACTTAAAAATCTTACAAAAAGGTTTAATCAAGACTTATAATCCATAAACATGGTTTATCATAGGGAAATATACTAATATAAGGGTTCAACACATGATGGAACTACTTACAGATAAAGAAATAGATACATCCTAATAAATGAAGGAAACAAATGTTTGAACATAGAAAACTTTGTGATTATGCCAATAAAGAACACTAATACTTAGAATTCATATTAAAATCTCTAATATCAGAGATTATAATAAAGAAAAACCTTATAAATTGATGTCCAGTACCATAAAAATATTGTGCAAAAAACTTTTTGAGGTTAACATTCAATATTCTATTACTTGCATACATATTAGAATTAACATAATCATCAACCCTTCTATTACATTTAAAAAAAATACTTATAGGTACTATTTCCTATAGTTGTAACTTCTGGATTTACCATGAAAAAAATAGATTTCCATATTGCATTAAATGGAATATTGACCAACATGGAGATTCCTGTAATAATTCCTCACAACTCGAAAATAAAATATAAATGAAATTACCATAGGATGTTCTCGTACATATAGATAATTTTACATTCACCATTTACCACTAACATCTAGAAAGCAAGAACTGTGATCAAATGATCAAGAAACAGTATGGTTATGATTTTAAGCAAGGTAAACACAAACTAGGGAATTCATTTAGGTGATTGATAGCAAATCAAAAAGGATGGTCCCATAGAAAGCAAGCAGATAGTAAAAAAGTGTGTGCATGATCCATATGTGTACACATAAGTTATGTGAGGTAGAGGTAGGTCAATCCTGACATTTCTAAGTGTCTAATACCATATTTTAGTGTTTACAAATGCCTCCTTTTTATTCTATTATTGAAAGAAAAATAATCCTAAAGTAAAAGGTAAAGAGATGTACCTTAGTATGTATACACATTGTCTCTAGGAGAAGGTTCTAAGTGTGTAACTTGCTTCATGCAAACCTATAATCAAACATGTAGTAATCAATGTCCATATGTGAACTAAAACCTAAAATGAATTATATTAATGAAACTTTATAAATTTGAAGAGAAAGGAAGGAATACACCTATAAGTTGGTGAATTGTGTTTCCCTATAAAGTGTTGGATATTATGCTTCCTTCTGAAGTATTGTAGAATTGAGGGTGACCATGCCCTGATGGAGAATGCCATGAAATGATTATTTCCTAAGGTATGTGTCATTGTTAAAACCATGGATCAAGAAGATAAATTCCCCCAACTCTCATGAAAATAGATTAATGTTAGGTTATTGAGCAATGTAGAACCTCGATCACAATACTCATTTAATTGATGCTTAAACCTCAATATTGGATGGTGAAGCATAAACTAGTCTTGATATAAGTAATGATAGGCCATTGAGTGATGCAAAACCTCAACCACACTACTCATCAACCAATATTTAACCTTGATATGGAAGGGGGAACCTATATTATTCTCATCATGTATAGACTTATAGATTTAATAGGGGGAGCAACTACAAATAGACTTATAGATTTAATATGTTACCTTTGGTACCATCAAAGCCACATCAATGCCAACTTTGAAAATGAAAAAATATAACAGCGTGTGAATGAATAAAGTCCATGACCCATAATTTGAATAAAGGTCCCAATCTGATATAGAATGTCATAAAATCTATATGGTATTTCATCCTAAACTTGATATATTTGAAAACATGTAACTTACGCTTTTATAAAATGTCTACATATGCATTGCATATGTCTTCAAAAATTATCTCAATCTATTGATATATGTACCATAATTTGAGCCAAATTGATAATCTAAATCAATTTTAACCCTCTAAAATCATATAATATGTCCCAAAATATAAAATATATGTAGATGGAGGATTAGATTTCTATGACAAGCCCACTAATATGCCTCCCTTTTGAGGTGAGGAATGTAGCCTATTAATTACTTATCTCAAAATAAAAGAGTTAATTGCATCATGTTATATATAAATATGTAATTATTTAAAATCATGGACTAACACATGGAGAGTATGTCATCTTAGTAATGAATATATCATCAAAGCATATATGAAACATGTAATGTAGACATACAAGTGTCATGTGAAGATGCATACAATAATTAGACACATAGTAGTGATCATCATATATATAAGTAGTGATTAGTAACCTACACATATAGGTGCATGATATGGATCATGAAACCACACATAAGATGGAAGGTGTGTGATATGGATCACAATACCACAAATTCAATAGATGTCCCCACTCATAAGCACTCAATGACATTGCTTCAACAGACACAATAACATTCAATGCTACATGAAACAAGAAGCACACATAATGGATGTTGGAGATTAATCATATTTGGGTTCAATTTAGGTTAGTTTAGGTTAATCCTACGTCTATTTTAGTTGTGTATTTATTATTATAAGAAATTCACTTATCCTAGATTTACAAGATGTCACATATTTTTGGTCCATTTAAAGGGAATCTTGGAGTTACAATCACATGTAACTTCCCCCACACTTATCACACACATCCTCCTCACCTTATAGAGATTATGGACATTTGAAACACACTGAGAAGGTTGTGCAAGTCATTATCAAATTATTTGTAACTCCCTCTTCCTTCCTCTAGCTCTATTTATTAAGCTTTTCTCTCTCATTCTACTCACTAGCACTACTAGTACATCTTGAGATTTCTCTCTTATATCTTGAGGCTCATCTCTTTTCTCTACTCTCTTTTCATCCATTGAAATTGTATTTGAATTTTTTTACTTTTCAAGCCTTCTTTATATATGTGGGTTTTTCTTTTGTTTAATGATTTCCCCACTTGGACAAATATTATCTCTTGTGTTCTCTTGTATCTTGCTATTCAGGTGATCTCTTTGCTTGCATATTCATTTACTTTTATTTAATGTTTTTTATTTTATGATTATATCACAATTCCTAATAATAGACAATCAAATGTCATACAACAAGGCATGAGACACACACAATAGATAATCGAATGTCATAGAACAAGGAAAAAACCATATACATAAAGAGTCATGAAATGAGAAACTCAATCAAGGAAAAAATTCATAGGAAGAGGAAAGGGTCCAAAGAAAGATTCATGAAATGAAGAACTTAGTAAAGCAAAAAGTCATAAACTAAGGCAAGAGATAAAATAGAGCATAATAAATATTTAGCTTATATGAAATGAAATAACAATAATGAAGTGAAGAATAAGTTAACTAGTCTACACCATTAATCCATGTCAAAGTCACAACATATCAAAATAACATATCCATAAAATGTAACACCGTAAAGAATATAAGCAAGGGCAAGACATGTGTAGGAAATTAATGTAGCTCTACATGATAAATCGAAATGTCATAGAAAGATATAACTTGTAACAGTGTGACCTATGGAATGAGATACCCTTAGTATTGACACGGTCCCTAGGTATATGAATGTCTTGTATTAATGCATTCATGTATCATGTGTAACCTATATTCCTTACATATCACTCATATATACAATGAAATTGACATGCATATATGAAAAATGATATGTAATATATTAAACATGTGATAAATAACATATATCGATGTAGTAACTAAAAAAACACGTTAGGCTTAGGTATTGATTTTATTTTTTTGAATATTTAATTTTTAATATTTAAAAAAAATTTAGAATAGATGTATAAAATAATTTAAGGCTAAGTGTGCATCAAGTGTAATATCATGGCTTTTAAAACTGAAGAATGAAATGGATCCAAATAATCCATAACATATGTCAAAGTGTCATGTGCATCACATGTAATAACATGGCAATGTGGAAGAAATGAAAGCAAGTAATAAGCCCCCACTATTTATGTGAATCAAAACATCAAATTTCAAGAGAGTATGTGGGATGTGGAGGAATTAGTGTATATGTAGACATAAATGTATATGATCAAGTAAGCTCAATGTAAGCCATAACATGTATAGATGGTCAATATGTAAGTTCAAGCAAGTGGTATGCCATAAATATTGTGCATAGGGATGAGGTTGTTGTAAAAGTATGCACCACCATAGGATAGATGATGCACATGTTTGGATCAAGATAAAAAATTAGAAGGCAAGGGCCATTTGAAAATAAATTTTGGGGCTAGAATAATGATTAATGCAATACCATATGAACACATGCACGTCAAAATAGAAAAGTAGAGGAAATAAGAAATCAAGGGAACATGAAGAAGTTATGTACAAATGGATTATGTTTGGGCTAATGAATGATTGCATCACTAGTGTATCCATGTATTGGTCTAGGATCAATCAGTGTGTTCTCCATGTGTTTTGGACAAGGATTAATATCAATATCAACATTTAAATCATAGAAATTATCCTATGTTGTATCCTATCCATCTTTGCTATTATAGTCACTATGATCATGCATAAAAGGTGAATATTTAGTGGTTATAGTGATATGGGGATTATATTGTATGGTTTTTTTTTCCATTTTTTGGTATTAGAAACCCTAATAAGATATAAATTAGTATGTAATTTAGATAGATAGATACACATACATATGAATGTATAATTCTAAAATTGTTGCAATGATTTGACAAGTGGCATATGGTAAATATAGTAAGTAAAACAAGTGATTTACCCTAATTTTGATTAAGGTGGTAGACTTAATTTAATTAAGATATAATATTGAAATGTAATTCTTACGGCTCTACTGGTCACGGGTTTTAATCCACCCCCCACCCCGTGGTACAGGAGGGCGTGTCACGCCAGCGTCGCCGGTCACGTGAAAAAGTTTACCAAGCGTACTGTAGGTTATAAGGGGACCATGCTGTACCAATTCGGTGACGTTGCAGTACCGATTCCTATAGTCTAAAAAAAAATGTAATTTAAATGTTAAGATATGACATTAAAGCATACATTTGAATATAAAAGACTAATATTGATTATTTTGATTTGACAAGTGGCATATGCTAAATATAGTAAGTAAAATACAGGGATGAATATTTAGATTTTTTAGTTGACTATTTGACTATTGCTATATTCTAGAAGTATAATTATTATAAATAAGGCTGTGGTTCACTCAACTCTAAAATTGATTCACTATTAGGTTAGTTCTGCCAATCTAGGTCAGTATTACCAATCAATATTGATCTATTGGTCAGTACTGACCATCATGGAAGTAGGTAATAGTGACTATATAGTCACCTACACTTGTCATTACTTACTTTTTATTCATGATCCCAAAATATGATAATGCACACAACTTCAGAAATCAGTCTCCTTTGCCTTGAAATCCTAGGTGTGCTTGCGAGGGCTAGTGTTTTACCTTGTTTTTGGATAAAATAATTAAATGTCATGAAAATAAGTAGAAAACTTAATATATCTAATCATATTGTAATTATGACATTTAAACATAAATCTAAATGTAAAATTATAATTACAAGTGGCATAGGTTAAAAATAATAAGTATAACCAAATACAAGATAATTACCTTTAATAATCTCTAGTTGACTATAATTGATATATAACAAGGAGAAACAAATAAATATAGGATGTTGTAGCTCAGATCTAGAGGAAGGATTTGTGAATATTCCAAGACAATTTCATACTCCTTGGACAACAATGCAGGTCAGTTGCATCTATTGACTACACACTTGTCCATGCTGATTATGATGAAACTATGACAACTCCACCTTTTGTGCATATGTATCCTGAGAGGGCTGAGATATTTTAATGCTATAGATGCCTTAAAAAAATATTTGTTTTTATTTTTTATGCCTTGGAAACCCTAGGGGTGATATTAAGAGCTCAAAACATGCAAAAAGAAGGGAAGGGTAATGGGTTGAGTTGACCCCAACCACCCCCTTGATGATTGACAGTTACCTACCTATCCAAATACTCTAAGGATGGAATCAAGCCACACGTAGCTCTCCCACTTAGAGATGATTATGCACATGTGTTCCTTGATATATATATATATATATATATATATATATATATATATATATATATATATATATATATATATATATATATATATATATATATATACAACTAGACATTTGGCTTTGATACTTGATAATGTTAACTATTAACTTGATTTGAAATGCTTTAGACTTGGCTTATGACTACCCCTAGTGAATGATATTGAAATTGGGAAGTGTTTTTACTTTATTTTTGATTTAAATATTAGTTTGTTTATATAATAGGTGTAGAACTTGATAGGAATCATAATGTTATAGATGTATAATTATTAAGCATTTTGAATTGTAACTTGTTAAATAAGGAAATATGTTATTTTTGAGAAAAACTAAGAAGATATGTACTTATCTTAAATTTGAATTTTTATTGACTATTTTTAATGTCTAGTAGTTTTAACCAATAGAAGATAAGACTATGAATATGTCTAATTAGTAATAAAATTTGAAATTATTTTTGGACAGTTTCATACTTCCTAGACAACAATGTAGACTGGTCATGTTTGTTGATTATAGACTTCTCCTAGTTGACTATGATATATGTTTGACAATGTAAAGTAGAGAACCAAAATATTTAAAAACTTTTTGACTATGATGGTGCAAGTTTAGAACTTAAATCTAATAATATTCTTGGACATGACTGCTCACCTCGGACAACATCACAGGTTGACCACATTCTTTGAAAATAGACTTGTTTATATTGGCCATGATAAAAATAAAAATAATCCAATTTTTATACACTTGTGTTTGTTGATTAGGTTGATATGATTAGATTTAGATTGTGTCACATGAATATGGTTGTTTTTTATCTTCTTTGGTTTGCAATCCTATGGGTATTTGTTAAAGTTAAAACTTTCATAAAGAAAGGGATGGTGTAATGGGTTTAACTAAACCTAATCACTCCCTTGATGATTGAATGCTACCTATGTATTAAAAATACTCTAAAGAGGGAAATCAATTCCACATAGGTCTCTCACATAGACTAAATGTGAGATTGTGCTCTTTGACTATATGTATGTAACTAAAAATATAGATTTGATACTTGGGAATGATAACTATTGACTTGCTTTGAGATGATTTAGACTTGGCTTATGCCTAATCCTTATGAATGATCTTGAATTTGAAAAGAATAGGGCATATTTACTCAATTAGTGCGTAAGTTTTCAATAGATAGTGCCAAGATAGGAATCAAGTGTCTTTGAAATGAGGTTTTGATTTGCTTATATAGTGAAATATTTTGACAATTTCCTTTAACTAACCTTATGAAATGTGTGGACCTGTGTACCTAGCATAAACATATCCTAAAAAAATATGGATATTTATGCTGAGCTGGAGGTAATATTAGAGTGATGTAATAAAGGTTTGAGTAGTAACTTGGAAAACCCTATGTAGTAATGATGATGAACAGAGGGCAAAGCTTACATGTAGGTAAATGGACACGTCTGCCTAACACAAACCTATCCTTAAAAATTTAGAGACTATTGTCTTGAGATGGAGGTAATATTAGAGTGATATAATAGAGGTTTGGGCATTAACTTAGAAATCTCTATATAGTGGTGATGATGAACATAGGGTCAAGTCCACATATAGGTAAATATATTATAAGAATGGTAAATAAGAGTCATGTACTTAGGTGCAAGTCATGTGGTTTGGTATGTGTTAATAATTAGCATTATCAAGTACATGTAACTAGATTTATTTATTTATAAGAAGAATAGGTTAGATTTTCTCAATGTGTAGTAGTGTATAAGTCCTCAATATATAGTGCCAAGTTTGGAATAATGAATGTCATTTGATTTGTATTTATATATAAACCTTTTAAAAAATTCCTTTAACTAACCTTATAAAACTTACAGGAAGACACAAATAAATATTTTAAAATTTATAAACTATTTAAATGATGCATGATGAGGTCACATTAGGTGGATAGGTCTACAAGAGTGGACGTATCCTTGAAATTTAGGGATAGTTATCTTGAGATGGTAAATAGTCTACGAGTGATATTTAAGGGTTTGAGGATTGACTTAAAAATTCTATGTAGTGTTGACAACAAACTGAGGGGTGAAGCTCACATATAGATAGATGTCTTATAGGAATGGTGAGTGAGAGTCATGTATTTGGGCACAAGTTAAGTGGTTTAATATATGTCAAGAATTAACATTATCAAGTACCTTTGATTAGATTCAGGTATCTACATTTTTACCTGCTTTGTTCTAGTAATGAAATTACTAGAGTAAAGGAGAAAGAAAATGTTATATTTGATAAAAAAACTCTAATTGTGTAGGGCATTCAATTTTACTAAAACCCTACAACAAAACATGAAGTAGACATTTTTCATATTTGAAATTTGAAAAATCCAAAACTCTAAAATTTTGAAAATTAAAAAGAGAACAAAAGAGTACACCTGCAGGGAGATGAAACCACATTACTCTGTAACCTATAAAATATGGAAAAATGTGCCTTCATTTGAATCACTTGGATGATGGTTCCTCATGTTGAACTATTGGAAAATTAAGAGTGATCAATTTTCAATTTTGAATAACTAATAGTTCCCTTGACTTGGAAATATGCATGCTCTAACTCTTAGGAATGGGAAAAAGTACCCAATATACTAATCCAAAATAAGGTGGAACCATGATAGATTCTCTATAAGTGATGTTGAGGCCATTGAGTGTCACTAGAATTTAATGTACATCACCTTTAACATAAAGATGGAACCACACATTGGGTTCACTAGAAGTAATGCCAAGGCCATTGTGTGTCACTAAACTCGAACACATATTAGTCATAATAGAACAATTCACACTATTGTAAATTGATCTAGATTCTACTTGCATGATATAAAAATAATGAAGAGTATTCATACCCCCATCATGACCGTAGTGATAATATATTTCCAGTTAAATAACAACCATTTTCTAGTGATCTATAAAATGTATTATAGTGCATATGCACATGAACAACATCATGCCTTTTGACTTTGACAAATGTATATGTGTGCATGAAATAATATCATTCCACTTGAATCTGTGTTGAATGATATAAAATGCCATGCATCTATATTCTCAACTATAATTGTATGTGAAACCTATAATTTATGATCTTGTAACTATTTTTCATGTTCATACATGTGCATTCAAGTGTGTATGAATCTATCTTTGTAAAGTGAGTGTATATGCCCTCATAATTTGTATCAGTGTGCCAATATCTATCATGTGTCTGATTTTTAAATTACTTTGAATATTTTGAACTTGTATTTTGAATCTTTGAAACTTGTATTTATTCTTTGAAATTTGTACTCTATCATAAAATCTAATTTTTCAAGTCATGAAAGCTTGAATCTCTAAGACAAGCCCAATGTAATGCCCCCCTCTTGAGATGAGAGATGTAGCCTACAAGTCATTCATATTAAAATAATAGTTAACTATATCATGTGATATGTAGAGAGTGTGTTATCATAGTAATATAGTTTTCATTGAAGCATGTCTGTGATGTATTGAATGTGAGCCATACAAGTGTCATGTCGAGATAGATATAAGAATGAGGCATGCAGTAAGTAACCATCTTTGAATAAGAATACATAGTAAAAATGCATGGTATGGATCATGGTACCACTAATTAAACTCAATAAATACAACAAACATAACATACAATGTCACACATAAGACCAAGGGATGCATACAAGGGACATGTTAAAATGTCATGCATACAAGAAAACATCTCACACATAAGGTTAAATGCCACAGACAATGGACATGATAAAATATTACACATACCAATAAAATATCATGCACATAGGGCCAAGGGTCACAAAAAATTGGACATGTTCAAATGTTGTACATACCAAGCAAATATCACACATATAGGGACACGGGACACACAAAATAAATAACCAATGTCTAGCCTATGATGCTACAAAGTAACAACATCAAAGGAGCATAGAAAAAATAAAAACTAGTTTATACTATCAATACACATCAATGTCACACATACTAAAGTAACATATTTATGTAGCACAATGTAAAACATGACTAATTAACAAAACACTTTGTAATATATGTAGCTCGATATGGTGTAGAGGCCATAAATAGATATAACCTATGATGATGTAGCCTATAACATAAGATGCCTCTAGCATAGGCATGGACAGTAGGTATATGATAGTCCAACATCTAAGAATATTTGTATAACATGCATGTCATGTATCACACTCATATATCTTGTGAAATTCATGTGTATGAAAATAATATGTTATCTACTGAACATGTGATAAATAACATATGTAAATAAGTAACTAGAAACTTGTGTCATACTCAAGTCCTAATTTTTTATTTTTAGAAATATTTTGAATGCTTTTGTATTTTTGAGATATTTTTATTTTTTTGTATTTTTGGTATTTTTCAAAGAAACTACCCTATGATCCCATCAGTGGGAAGAACATAGTGCATGCATGTATTATAGAGTTAAAGGGTGACTTTTTGTGAACTAAAAGTGCTACAAGTAGATAAATTTAAATCTAAAGAGGCATCTAGTGATATAATGTAACTTTTTGGGTCATGATTCATAAAATCTTTTGAAAGATGTGTAATTCTAGATGGTGTAGGACTAGGTGGAGTTTGAGGTATAATAAGAGAAGGTCTCACCACCTGTGTTCATTATGGAACATGTTGAACTATCTAAGGTACTGCTTTAGGATGAACTGAAGAAGATGAATATCTATTTGAAATTTGAATATATATTTTATTTGAAGCGTGCTATCTAGAAAGGTATACCACTCTCCTTTAAATTGAATGTATAGAGACATTTTTTAGAGTTACAATAACTACTTCTACACTATGTTTATGAATATATGCAATAACTATATTTGTATTTTTATCTTGAATAGGTGTAACAACTATATCTATTTTATTATATTTAATGGGTGTAATAACCATCTCTACATTTTTATATTGAATAACAATTGTTGTTGTAATGTTCTCTTGAATAGGTGCAATAACCAACTACAGTTGTGGTAGAGCGGGGAGGAGTAGATATCATTGACTGTAGAGGGGCTCATATAAAATGCCTAAAATTTAACCACTTGATTTCAATGTATATCTTTGAGACATTGATGTTTTGTAGATGACATTGCATGGAGCTTATGTATCCAAGGGCATCCCAATAACATATCAAATACCCATGTGTTTGGTAAGGCCAATAATGGAGTAGCCATTGCTAATGAGCCAACCCAAAGATGTATAACTATATGTCCAAAAATATTTTATGCATGTCTATTGAATGCTTTGACTATTATTGATGTATCTTGTAGATCCTTTTATGTGTACCTAAAAGTGTAAAGAAGTGTCAATGTACATGCATTTTCAATTGACCCATTGTTGATCATGACAATGTGTATGGGTTGATTATTGGTATAAGCTCAAATAAAGAGTGCATGTCCATCTAAATCATTGTCAGCAATCTCATTATCACAAATGTGATCATATGAAGTGGTTTTGATATACTTGTAAATCTATCAATAATACCATATATTGGATGCCCAATGTCTTAGGAGGAGGATGCACATTGTAAGCATGATGTACCTCTAAATTATCCATATTTTATATTTTTCCATGATTTGGAAATGGATTATTGAAGATTTCTAACTTTTTAATTTCATTTTCTTATGGTTTAGCCTCATTTTTGGGTGTGATTCACTCAATAATATTGATATCGATAAGATCTTGTATCTTATGCCTTAACCTATAATACTTGTTTATATAATGCCTAATACATCTATAATAGTTACAATATGTGTTACTATTGAATCCCTTATTTTGAGGTTTAGTCATATTGACCTCTAATTCTGGAGGATGAGATATGATATTACAATAAAGTATTTTTCATAACAAGACATGAGGGGATGATGGTAACCAAGAAAATTTCCTTTCTTAATGGAGTTGTTAATTGAAGCTTATTTATTGGTTGTGATAATAAATTGAATATTATTTTGGCTTGATTATTACCTTCATTATTTTTGAACTTGTAGCTTAGTTTAATTTGAAACTTAATATTTCAAGTAGATGGAACATTTAGTGCATACTTGAGATTTTTCAAAGTTATGAGTTTAAATTTTCATTCATTGATTGTATGGCATAACTCATCAAAATATTTAAACTATCCAATATGATAGACTCATGGAGTGGTGCTAAATTTTTTTGTGTGAAGATATCTTGTGACTCATTATCTATCATAAAATTTGTTATCTTGGCTAGCATATTTTTGTATTGATGAACATATTCACTTATTGGCTAATTGGACCCTTGTTTGAGTTTTTTAATTCATGGATAAGATTATGTTTCACCAATGTTGATAGAGAAGTGTGCTAAAAATTGATCTGCTAAAGGGTTGAATGCATTAACTAATTGAATTGGGAGATCATAGATCCATCAAAAAACATATTTTTTGAGGTTTTTAAGAATAGTTTGGTTAATAATTTGTCATTGAAAGATCGAAGATGTTGTTTAGGATCACCTTTACCTTCATAGAGTGGTAGCTTAGGAGATAAAAAGTATTCTTGTAATGGGTAAGATATATTTAGTGCCAAAATTCTATAAAGCAAAGTATGAGAATCCATTAAATGACTAGTTTTAGAGTGTTTATTCTATTTTGAGTTGAAATGGATCACTTAAATAGATAAAAACTATTAAAATTTGATATATAATAAATACACAGATCTGGAATTAAAGTACATGATTAAAAATTAGATAAAAATATTAAATTAATTAATAAATTTTTAAATTCCTTCAAATAGATTTTATGCTTATTGTGTAGGGTATTGAAAATTGCATGAGAAGACTTTATACTATGTCATGTCCAAAATAAGAAATAAAAAATGTGTTTTGACAAGGATGAATTAAGAGGATAGGGTTGTACAATATCCTTGTCTATTGACTGTGTCTACATCTTAGTTAACTAAGCGATTGATTTTTTGGTTTAGGTTTGTTTGCCTATCTGTGAGGGTTTATTGATTCCTTGTGTGTGACAATTTGTCATGCAAAGATATGAAAAATATAAAATCCTAGATCTTGAAAAATAAACATAATAAATATCAAATGCCAAAAAGGGGGAATAGGCTTAGGGGAATAGCCAAGCCATCTTTAGAAAATCCCATGTAATCTAAGTGTTGCCTACCTAGCCTGATGTAGTTCTCCCTCAAAAAATGAGTGTGTGAATTTTGTCTTTATTATATGAATGGAACTAGATATATTTATTTTATTTTTTAATAATGAGTGCCTATGAACTATAAAAATATATATTTATACTTGGCCTATCCTTGTTAGAATGCTTCAAAATTAGAAATTGAAGAAAAAATGCTTTTTTGTTCAATGTGCAAGAGAATTGCCAATTGATTGATAGATGTGTTTGGAGAAGCCTAGATATGCTTGTATAGGGGAACATTTCAAATATTTTTCACTAAAAAACTTACTAAAAGTGCATGAAGGGTTAAGTGAAATGTATTGAATTTAAAAATTTGTAGTTGGGAATCTTTCAAATATTTTTCGATAAACAATCTTGCTAAAAGTGCATGAGGGGTTAAGTGAAATGTCTTATTTCTTGTATTTTCTTATGGCTTTCTATTGAGGTAATATTGTTTCATTTACTCATTCACTATTTTATGTTTTTAATGTTATTTTAATGATTTTGACATAATTCCTAACATATTATTAGAGCAAGTATTTTTTTAATGTTGACTTTTTAGTATGTGCAAGTGTTTGGTTGGAGAAATAAGTTTTTTTGACACCTTTTTTGTAAGTGCTTACACTCTTGCAAAAAAAATTGTGTCTTCCATTATTTATCTTAACCCTTTACTTGTTTTGATATATTTTTCTTGCATTAAAATCAACTATAAATCTTTTTTCCTAAAAACTCGATTGTTAAAATGGTTTTATATTTTGATTTACATTCTTATATTTTTTTAAAATTTAATGGTTTTTGTCATTTTTAAACTAAAAAAGTTTATCCAAATTTTGTGCAAACCCAGATCACCATTTTGGAGAAATTGTCGAAATTGTAATTGTAATGAAAAAAAAAAATTGGCTTAAATCATATTTAATTTAATAAATGGTGTTTTAATGGTTTGGTTTTTTAATGCTCTAACATTAAATTTGGATTTTAATACTTATTTAATTTATTAAAATCTTTTCAAGTTGAAAAAAAAAAACAAGAAGTCATTAAACGTCATTTCTCTTGTGAAATGATCTATTTTGTCTTTGTTTGACAAATAATTTTAAACTAATTATTTTTTAAATAGTAATGATTTTTAATGTTTGATTTTAAATTCTTTGTTTAAAAAAAAAATTCATAATCAAAGTCTCAAATTTTCTCATATAATTGAGATATAACGTGTTATTACATAGTATAACATTTAAATGTTAAAATTGGTTTTTAATGCTTTGATATATTCATTTATGTATTAAATATTTTTAAATCTACTAATTTTTGAACAAATAGTTTTTAAATTGTTCTTATTTTAAATATTTAATAATTTTATGTAAAAAAATATGTTTAAAAATAATCACACATTCACCTTTACAAGCTTCTTGACAACACCTCTTCTTCTATTTTCCCTTATAACATTGTAATAATTTCTTAAGGAAGTTCTCATTAAGGGGAAGTATTATGTAATGTCAACTCCCTTATTTGTTTTTAAGTTTTTCTGTAGTTTTTTAAACCTCAAAAAAGTTTAAGGAAGAGTATTGGATATTAACTGTTATTTAGGTTAATCTTAAGTCTATTTTAGTTTTATATTTTTTTATCATAATAAATCTTTTTTTATCCCAAATTTATGAGGCGTCACTCCTCTTTTATCATTTTTTAAAGATCATTGGAGTTACATTCTCCACATTTTTCAAACACCCCCCCTCCATCTTACAAGGATTAAAGACATTTAGCACAAACAAGAAAGTTGTGTAACTCCTCTTTCCTTTTAGCTCTATTTATTGATCTCTCTCTCCTCTCTCATTCCACACTCTCCTAATAGTACATATTGATAATTCTCTCTTATATCTTGAGGCTTATGTCTTTTATTTATTCTATTTTATTCCATTGAAATTGTACTTATAAAATTCTACTTTGCAAACATCCTTTATAAATGAAGGGTTTTATTTTGTTTAATGATTTCCCTACTTGACAAATATTGTCTATTGTGTTCTCTTGTGGTTTGCTATTGTATTAGTATTGTTTCATTTATACATTCACTATTTTATATTTTTAACATTATTTTAATAACCTTGGCATAATTTTTAACAGTTTTGAAGATATTTTTGTAGAGTAGTGTATGCTCCTATAGAGATTACGAGTTAACACAATGATGAATAGGCCAAGTGAGGTAAGGATGTCAAGATTACATATTGTCAAACATTTAATAATTAAATTTATCTATCTACATTTACCCCCACTTTATTAAAGTGATGTAATAAAGTGAAATTAATAGATTAAAATAGATACGAGCCTAAGTGTACACACACACACACACACACACACACACACACACACACACACACACACACACACACACACTTTGTCTTTTGATGTAAATCTTGATCATGCAAGACGCCTTAATGCAAAACCTGCAACAATGCCACTAAATTTAGTTACTATCCATACCTAAAAATTAAAAATCTAAATTTTCTAATTTGAAATTTGAAAAGAGAGTAAGGAAAATATACACTTAAAGAGTATGCAATCAAATTGTCCTATAACTTGAAAATGAAGAAGTGGATGATTCCTTGTTGAGGAATTTGGAGAAATGTTAATTCTATGGCAAAATGAGAGTGGTCAAGTCTCGATTTGAAAAAAATTTAATGCTCTCACTTTATAAAGATAATATACTCCAACTCTCATTTAACTGTGTAGAGTACTTTGTAAATTAATTGATGGTGGAACCACTAAATATAGTTTGTTACATAAAAAAAGTGCAATCATACGCATTTAGTTCCACTAGACTCCAACGTGGACCACTTACAACATGAAGATGAATAACACCACTGTAGACAGATCTAGATTCTATTTGAAAGTTTGAAACTTTTGAATTGTGAAACTTTTGAAATTGAGAAATTTGAAAATACCATGTAATAAATTGAACATGAATGAGTATCATGCCCCATGTAATGTACTAATTGATATTAAATTTCAATTTAAAATTGAAACTATTTTAAACTTGTAACTTATAATTATTTTGAATCATGTAACTATTTCGCACATGCCCATGCATATGCATATGAAAATTCTAAATCATGTTATAATTTTGAAAACTATATAATGCCATACATTTGAAGTTTGTTACTCATGAGGTTTGAGTTATTAAGACAAACTCATTATGATGCTTCCCCTTTTTGAGATGAGAGACATATCCTACAATTCACTTATCTCAAAATATAATTATATAATAGATGAAAAAAATAATCTTGTAATAAAACTTTAAATAATTGAATTGGATTGCTTTATAGTATTGAATATAACATTGAGTTGCATATAAATCATGTGCTAAATAGATATAACATTGAAGAACATAATCAACATGTGCATGATCTATATCATGGCACCAAAGTAAGAGTAGAGTAAGAATAATGCATGATAAGAATCATGCCATTGTATTAATAAGAAAATAAAATACAAGCAATGTGATCTAATCTCATGTAGTTTGCATATAATGTCATACATAAATCTCAAAGGCCACATATAAGAGACATGTGAATGTTGTAGAAACTCACAAGGCCAAGGGCCACACACAAATGGCATGATGATGTCATACAAATAATAATAGGTATATATTTCACACACAAGGATAAGGACCACACATAGTAAGCAAACAAGTTCAAACTTATCATGTAGTAAACTAAGAAATAATCATAGAGCAAATGAGACTAGTTACATTATTCATATGTATCAATGTCATTGTTAAAAAATATCATATCCATGTAACACATTGTAAATTATGAGTGACTAGTAAAATATGTATCATTATCATTTTTAGCAAATGGCATATCCATGTAACATAGTATAAAGTATGAGTGAGTAGTAAAATATTTGTATGATATATAGCTCAACATGGTAGAAAGGTTGTAGATAGATACAACCTGTTGAATTATTCATGAAGAACGAAGAGATGCTCCTAACTTAGCAAGCTTGTTGGGTAATAATGGAGCCCAATATAAAATAACCATGTAAAAGTATATCTTTTATTACACTCAAATACCTCGTAAAAAGTAATGTATTTTTGAAAATTAAAATATGTTATTTATTTAACATATAATAAATAACATATGTAAATAAGTATGCTAGGAACATAAGCGAGAAGCTTTTAAGGTGTTGATTTTGGATTTTTTGAAAATATGTGAAATTTTTTAATTTTTTTTAAATATTTGAATTTACAAAAGACTAAAAAGGTGCTAAAAAATAAGGCTTAAAACATAGTAGAAAAGAGAGGGATTCAAACAATCTAAAATAAGGTTCCAAAGCATAGTGTGATAAGAAGGAAGGCAATCCATGCACCCTCAGTGTATGAATCATAGTAGTGTAGATAAGGATGCTCATGCCCCTAATGTATATAAATAGATGTGACCATGAAAGTGCAAAGGGAACCACAACATTATAGGATTGTAATAGTAAGCAAACATTTAAAACATTTATAAGATAGTTGTTTTGGATTGTTTAAATGACTTTGAAGATAAAAAAAACAAGTGCTCAAAGTGAAAAATAAAGTCAAGAGGTAAAAGAATACTTGTAATGGGAATAGAAGAATTAGTAATGAATTAAAAGTAGAGAGATCTATACAAAGCAAGATATGCAACTATAAACCAATGATATCATTGATAGGATGCCTATGTGTCTACCCTATATCATCAGGATCATACCAATTTTCTATAGAATTAGGATTATAGTCATCAATGTAATAATTATCATAGGAAATAACTTACTTATTAGGTTGTGCTTGAAATTGTGATATGCCAATTTGATTATCTTTTGTATCTATGTATGAGAAACTCATTACACCATAGATTGGAGTTTTTTTAAGAATATGTTCATCTTTGTAAGGATATTGCATGCCATAAATAAATAATAATAGTGAATAATTAATTGAACATTAGGAAGAGATGTAATTTGTGCTTTGAATTTATCTTTTTTATTGATGCATGAAGTAGATATAATGTTTGATTCTTAGAAAACATATTTGTATGATTAGACTTTGTAATAATCTTTTACTTGAGAAATTTTAAAAAAATGTGTTTTCTTTCTTATCTTTTTTTCTTATAAATTTTCTTTTGGTAATTTTTCTTTTTACAATCTTGATTTTTCATCTTTTTCTTTTTGTAAACTTAGTTGCTAATTTTGATTTTTGAATCTTTTCTTGTTCTAAATTATCTTTTTGTATTTGTTTAGCCCTAAATTGAGATGGGTCAATATAGGATAGGGTTAATAATATAAAAATGAATACGTACAATGGTGATAAACAAATTTATATCAGATTAATTAATTTACACACTCAGATAAATAATGTTCTTAATTTATATAGTGAGATCTACTAAAAATAGAAAGTACACCTATTGATTGATATTGAAATAAATTAAAACAAGAGTACTTGGTTTATTATGCACATATAGATATAGATTGAAATAGATTGGAAGTGGAATGGATTAGGATCTTGGTATAATCATCAAATTCTATAAGTTTGCATTTTGTGGCCTCAAATACTTGTATTGACACTACTATTTGAGTTAGACGTAAGTGTTTAGTGCAGAATATTAACCGGATATGAGTGCAACCACCTATAAGATTCTAGGTTTTCTATCACCTTTGCTCTAGTGTGTTTAGCTCTCACACATAGGCTATCTCTCTTTGTCAAATGATCAAACCCTAACTTCTTCACCTTTAGAGTGGCTATGGAAAAAATGGGTTAGTGGGCACATGGTGTTGAGCTACCCCAAAGGCCACTCTATCAATGGAAAGTGACTACATATCTAATAATTTAAATAGGGCCTAAATATTATGTAGTTCTCCCATACATGTTTGCTTGTGTGTGCATAATGATGAAATGTGTGGTAATCATGTAAATAGAGTGACCTAGCTTTTAACTTAGAAAATATGGCACATGGAGTTTTTCTTTAGTACATCAGACTTGTAGATGGGTTGTCCCTATGATCGATATTGAAATAAGAAAGAATATGGAAGCTTTACTCATTTGAAATCTTGATTGAATGATTTTGGTAGGTTACCTTGTGAGTTGTTAGGTTTATGTTAGGTGAGGAATGAATGAGGGTTGATCTTATATTTACTAATCCATTTCAGAAATATCTCACATTAAATCACTTATTTGGACCATAAAGATATGCTTTATTTATAATTTGATGACTTTAAGGCACTAGAAACATAGTTTGACACATGACACTAGCATCAACATAGGCATTCAACTGGAACACAAGTGTTTGGGAAGCTATAAATTAGGTACAAGTCCAAAAATTACAGAGGATGATAATAAGTAGGTTTAAATTTTTTTACACAACATAGAAGGCCTGGTTATTAGAATACCATATGGTCACCCTGAGAGTTAAGCAATAGGCACAAGAGATAGTGAATGCAAGCCTTTTGATAGTAGGAAGGTGTTATAACTGAAGCGTATAACCATGAAAAGTAGTTGCCAATTATATAAGATTGAGGTGTTATATAATTTAGATTTAGTGTCTACATTTGCCCCCCTTTTAATCTAGTAATGAAATTATTAGTTTAAAGGAAAATAAATGCATACTTGGGTGTGTATGACATACCTTATCTTTATGTGAGTCCAAATTGAGTGCTTTGTTGGTGATTGACCTAAAACTAAGATCATATTATAATTTATAATTAGTGTATACAATCTAAAATTGAAAGAATTTGAAATGCTTGAAAGTAAAGAGAACATAGTTAGGAGTACACTTGTGTATCGATCCAACCATCTTGCCTTTTTCCAATTTGATTTGAAGAGATATTTTATTTTAAAGATTTGAAATTGAGATTATGACAAATGTAAAACTTACAAGTGCTAATTGGAGGGAAACTCTCCCCCAACCTTGGAAAAAGGTGAGTTTCCACTCAACAGTTGAGATTAGCTCAATCTTACAACCCAATCATACCTATAACCTGGTGAGTGTGAGTAAACCAAGCCAACTCACATTATAAATTTGGTAGAAGTGGATGATTTGATCACTTCATATTATAAAATTGATAAGATTGAAAAATGTAATCACCTCTACCTTACCAAAACTGAAACAACTTTTAAAATAGACTAGATCAATAACAATCTATAAAAGTCTATCCTAGTGTATGTTAAAGCCCATAAAATTATTTGAAATACGGAATCTGATATGATTTTATAATTTAAGGTTCTCTTTTACAAAACAGATGCACACTTGAAGCTAAAACTTGGGTATAATAATGGTACCAATGTACAAAATTATACCATAAATGTGTATCTAAATCATATAACTATGTAATTTTAGAAAATTTGTAAATTGAGTAAGTGTAAAAGACATGTTCCCATGACATTCCACCACTAAATTTAAAGAATATAAGAACTAGTGTAAGTGTGGAGGACATATTTCCAGAACATGTCGCCACTGTAATCTAATAATATTGAGTACTAAATACGTATGGAGGTCATGCTTTTTTCCATGCCACCACTAAAATTTAAAACTATGAAGGTGTGAAAGCCATGCCTCTATGACATGCTCCCACTGATATGCCCCTCTGTTAAGTTGAGGGAAGTAGAAACTGATAGTTACCTTACTTCAAAAGGATAAGATAACTATATAATCTAAGTAAGGATCGTGTAGAATATAGTAGTAGCATGTCTAGGTAGATATAACAATGATGTATATAGTATCTGATCACATCAAATCCTAATATACATGATGTGAATCATAGAAACATATAGATAGTAACAATACAAGATCAAAAATTAATCAAACACACACACAAACACACTCAAAATCAAATCAAAATATGATGGTCTAAGGAGACCTCATACAAGGGGCATGTTCAAATGCTACACAATCAAAGGAACATGACTTAGTCAAATATTAACAAAATAAGAAATAGAATATTCAAATGTCCACACATAGTAGACTATGACATATGTAAATGTCACAATAGACACACATAGGCATGGGGGACACAATCAATGGAGAACATTCAAATGCTTGAACAAGTAATACAATGCATGAAAATAGTGAGCAAGTAACACACTCAAGGAAGTAATACAATGCATGAAAATAGAAAGGAACATGGATTTAAGGGCGCTCATTCTTCATGATGCCACTCATGCGAAAGAAGGTAAGATTGGAGTGTAATAAAAATATAATGAGCAGGAGGAGTGGCAGCACGGGGAAAGGAATTCAATTATTAAAGAGTAAGGTCCTCAAGAGGGAGAAGTGGATCCTGAAAAAGCACAAACAAAGTCGATCTCCCAATCAACTTGACAGCAGGAGGGTTCAGGGCAAAGTCCACAGCAATTGGGATTCAAAGAAAATGAGTATGGCACATGAAAGGAAGGGAGAACCCCGCAAACAGGAACCCAAGAGTTGTGAAGAATGGAGAGAGAAACATGAAGTCTGGAGAATTATGTAGAAAGGAAAAGTTGCGAGCTACATGGAAAGACTCCATGGTTCAAAACCGCATATCACGACGGCCTTTTTAAAAAATTGGTCTGATGAAAGGGTCACCTTGCATGGTATCACAGTAAACTTAACTGAGGATTTTATCACTGAGGTTACAGGGTTACCAACAGATGGACTCAAATTTTCCAAGAAGATAAGCATTTCGAACGAGGCCTTTTGTAAGTTCCCCAAAATGGATGAGGAAGAGCAGAAGTTGGTTAAAAATGGGGATTTTTATGAGCTGGACCAGATTAAAGGGATATGGAGGGATGTCTTAAGCTGCATAAGGGAGTACTTCATCCTGGATGGAAGAAGCAAACGTGTGCACAAGTTCCATTTTGTCTTCCTCAACCATTTCAGGCATAAGGTTAGCTTGTCTTTTCTCTTTTATCTTTGCTATTCCCTGGTTCAAAGTTTACATGCTCATAGGAAAAAGGATATGCGCCCTATCCTCCATGAAGGCCTTATTCTACTTATTGAAGGCTATTGCAAGAATAGGGCACTGGTTAAGTATCCCAAACAGGGGAAAAATAAGGTGTCAAGAAATAAAAAGAATGAAAGTGTAATCAGGAGAGGCGAAATCAAGTCCCCTAGTCCTAAAAAGCAGAATGTAGAAGAAGAAAGGGGACGGGAGAGAATTGAAGAACCCGAGGAGGTAAAACCAGAGGAAGAAGAAGGAACTGAAAGTTGGGATACTAACTCTAGTGATGGTGAAGAATGTTCTGAGGAATTTGAAAAAGATAACGTCAATACAGAGGAGGATTTTGCAAACATAACTGTAGAGACGGAGGAAAATTAGAAAGTGTCGGAGGATGAATTTGTCCAGGAAGACCCTGTTGAGGACCCAAATTCTAAGAACGAAAAGGAAAATTTTGATCAGGATGATATTCAAAATATGGATTTGGAAATTCAAACTGGAATCAAAGAGCGGGAACAAAAGAGTCGAGAAGATATCTTCGAAGAAGCCAGGAACAGTCCCATTAAAAAGTCTGAGGATTGGAGAGGGAAGAATCAGAATGATGAAACACACACACCTATGACCTGGGTTAATTGTAAAGTAGAGGCATCTTCCCAATTTGATTCCTGGATGTTTAGGGAGATCATGGATCTCAGGAGAAAACTGGAAACTTTGGAAGATTCCCTGAAAGCTGCTTGGAACAAAACAAACAACATGGAAAATCAGTTAAGCGAGATCCCAGTCAAGCTCAAAGCCTATGAAAACAATCTCCGGGAACTAATAAAGGACAATGGAATGAAAATGGAGGAAGTAACATCCAACATTTGTACTGCTGCTATCAATATAGGTAAACGAGCCAATGAGGAGACCAAAGCACTGGAGGGTCCCAGCAAAAGGACGAGGCAAAGCTCTAGAAAGAAAGATACACAAAAAGGAGCTTTGTTGGAGGCTACCACCCAGGAAATGGTTTTGAAAGGAAAAGAAGCCATGAACTTGGTACTGGAACTGGATGAATAATCTGGTCCTTATAGTTGGTTTTGAAACTGGTACTAATCTTAGTTTTCTTTTTGTTATCCTTTGACTGATGTGTTACCAGATCTCTATTTATCTGGGTTTTGACTTGATGTTTCTCTGGTGGTTTTAGGTCCATTTAAAACCTATTTTTGCTACTTCCTTGTAGTGTTTTTTAGGCTTTGCCTGTGGACTTTGACGTTCTTTCTTTCGCTCTTTGTAACAGGGTTTCGGGCCCCCTTCAAAACCTGCTTTTACCTCAATCTAAAACACACTCAAGGAAGTACAAAAAGGAAGGCATGAAATGATAAGAAACTAGCATAAACATATCAAACTAGTCCATGGATAGCATATCATGTACATTGTAAAAGGTATAAGCACATATAATGACATGTGTAAGTATATAAGCTCAAACATGATAATGGAAAATGATCATAAAATGATATAACCTACATGTATCATGATCAAATAAGTGGATGTCCCCAATGTCCAAATGATATGAGTAGAGGGAAGGATCAACATTTTAAAGTGCATAGATCATGTGCCTGGTTATGCCTATATCACACTCAAAAGATGTGTGAAATACATGTGTGTATATAAATAGATTATATGTTATCTACCAACATTGAACTAATAACATAGATGCCAAGGAACTAATAAGGTATATAAATGTTGAATATTTTTAGATTTTTGGATTTTTTTATTTTTTTGGTATTCTTGGGATATTTAAAAGGACTAATCAAAGAAGTCTTCATCATCAAAAGGTGTAGGATCACTTGAGACATTTTTAACCCTTTGTTTATAAAGATGCATGGTCACCTTATCAAGGTTATTGTGTAATGGTTTTTTTAAATCCATTAGTGGGGAGGGGTGGCCATATCCATCATGTAGTATGAAAATCTCCCTATCCCTAATAGTTAAGGTGATACACATATTTGTAATATTCAATGTTGCATTCTAATTGGTAAACCAATGTTGTCCAAATTTTAATGTCAAACGCGGGTCTCAATCTAATATCCATATGATCATGGGGACCACCTATGGTCCACATGTTATTGGTAGGTGGATTTACCCATGAGATTCTAGCATCAATGAGGAGTATGCTAATTCAATTTTATTATGTCCCAACTATTGAAGAAATGTGGTGATACAAACTATATCCCAATTATTCTTATCAAACTTGAGATGTTGACAATAGACCCCATCAATATTAATAGTAATAGTTAGATCTTCTTGCCTTGGTAGCTTTGAAGGATGGTTTTCTTATGAACCTTTGGAATTATTATGTATTTTTCCACTTCTCAGACATAATTTGTATGTGAACCCCACTCTTCTATTTTTGAAATTGGGTTGTAATGTCTTACATTGATTTGTATGATGACCAATGATCTCATGATAGTTATAATATGGTAATCCTTCTTTAGGAAATTTTTTTTTGCTTGATCTATGCCTGTTAGGAGGGAAAGATATTATAATCACCTAAAAATGGCACTTGAGTGATAAGAGTGCTACTTGAGATGACCCATCCCTAGCTTCACCCTAGACCTATCTTAAGGCTAATTTTCACACTTATCTAACCTTTGTGTGAGCCACCAACATCCTTAAACAGCCATAAAGTAGTCATAAACCCTCATTTTGACATCTTATCCCTTCAGACATCAATTTTTTCCACTCAAACACTAGTTCCACAATAGAGACAATAACATCACATGGTGCTAGTGTCCCAATTTTGGCATTATTGTCCTTTCCCTCCTTTTTCCACCAACAAATATATTTTCAAATCTAAGACCACATAAAGTTAATGTAGACCTATTTTAACACCTGCACAAGCACCAAAACAATATATATATATATATATATATATATATATATATATATATATATATATATATATATATATATATATATATATATATATATATATATATATATACATGAATTTTAACCTTTTAACCACTAGATAAAAATCAAATGTAAATTACACATAAAAACTTAGAACAAGTTGTGCACAATCAAGGTTATCAATCCCCATTATACACTACTTCTACATTCAACCATTTACAACATTCCTAAGCTCAAATTGCTTAGGTTTCCAGTGTCAGGCACATTCAAAGTACTCAAGTCTAAAATCATACTAGCTTCACTTGCACTTATACCAACATTTGGGTGGGGAGAACTACATCAAGCTTGATCCCTCTTCAAAGTATTGGTATGTAGGCAAATCTCATCATAGAGGGGTGTTGAGGATGCCCAACCTACCCCACTAACAACACACATTAATATTTGTATCAATTGGATATCCTAAAAATAGAGAAGATTAGGGTTTGCACATAAAATCAGTCAAAACATGTCATATATAGAGATCTAGAACTCATGCACATAGGAATAGGCTTGACAGACCCAAGACATAGGTGCAACTAGAAGCTTAGAATGGTTTTGCATAAAGAACACTATTGCTAAAACATAGATACTAGAACCACATGGAGCCACTGTGCAATTAGGGAAGTACTATCCAGGAGGGGTTTTGACACCTAGATCCTATTTTTGACACTTAGACCAACCTCTGTCTTAATTTATAGCCTCTAGATCTTTTATTTCAATTAGTTTCTAGCTAAGTTCTTATTTACATTATTTATTGCTATTTTTAAAAAGGTCAAATTAAGTCAATTTTATTATAGATAAGTGATTATATTTACTACACATTTCTACCTTCATTTACTATACTCAAACCCTTTAACATAGGATTTATTTTCTTTCTAAGTCCTAAAAGGTTAAAACAGATATCATCCTATGTTCAAGTAACATAGAAAATATTATATCTATTGTATCTTGGTTTGATGTGATCTGTAGAGTCTATCATGAAGCCTTATGAGAGACATCCACATTATTTACATTATGTATTTACATTTAACCCTTGTAAGATTAATTTAATGTATCAAAGAGGGATGTATGGAATAACAAGCATTTACATGTTCATCTGCTATTTTTTCTTTGCCTTTATCTTGATTTGGTTATGTATCCTCTATAGGTAAATTTAAATTATATGTATCAGGACTTATAGGTTTGAATAACTTATGCAAAATATGGTCAAGTGGATCAAAATTACATTTTTTCAATGTCTCATTTGAGATATCATGGGCTAGATCATCATCACTGTCATATTAATTTGAAAAATGGCCAGCTCAATATTAACTAATAAAGGAAGCTCAACTATTTGATTTTATTTTGGTTTTGGTATCATTGGTTCCTTTGGCAATGGTTCTTGCTCCTAACATGCATTTATGTGCATCTCGATGTGTGGTGTTTTATTTGCATTTGTAGATAAAGGATCCATTGTACTTGACTCACCTATTTTAAAATTGTGTATATTCTCAAGCAAAATAAATTCTTTAGGTGGAACCAATGTAGGTATGCTTTCTGTATTAGAATGTATCATTTTGAAAAATTTGAAAGGTTAATCATCATCATGCATTGAAAATAAGGTCCTATTATGTATGAATTTTATACATCAATGTGGTTTAAATAGAACGGCCTCCATTGTATGTATCCAAGGTCTACCCATAATAAATTATAATGTAATGATTGAGACATTACCTAAAAAGTAGTTGGAACCATTTTTGGACCTGATGTCACATCTAATGTTATTTGTCCAACTAGAGGGTTGTGTGAATTATCAAATCCCTTGATATGCATAACTTAATTTTGAAGAAGATTGGTGCTAATACCCAAAGGGGTTAAGAAATTTGTGCTACAAATGTTTAGGCCCAATCCATTATCAATGAACACCCTTTTAATTCATTTCTTATGCATAATCACTTATATGAACAAAGGAAATACTTGGTCAATAATATCTTTGGGTGTTAAATCTATTGGATCAATCGTAATTATTTTTTCATTGTCTTTTAGGTCTTTCATGATATTTGTAAAGTAAGCTGGTTCAATATCACTAGGTACTTGGGTATCATATAATGTTTCATATATGATATCCTTATAGATAGTGGTTTGCTTTAGAAGTTCAAGGATTTAGATCTTATCATGTGTGTTGCTTAATTTGTCAACAAGGCCATATCCCTTATATTTGATCACCATTTTTGGCTTATGAGGCACATGTTGTATATTAACAGGTGGAAGATTAGTTTAGACACCTTTACCTTTTTGAATAGTGACAAAATAGACCATGGAATCCAATATATGTCATGGGTGAATAATGGGTACATGATGGTGGTTGTCACTCAAATAAGATCTATGTGGTGTAAATAGTTGAGAGCATACACATTGGTGTCTATATATTAGATCTATAGTATTACAAAAGGAATTATGAAGAAAGATTAAGTGTTGCTTTCTTTTTAAAACCCTCTCATTATATTGATGAATTTACCTATTTCATTGAATGGTAGTTATGATTAAGAAACTAAAATATCAAACCACAATTATAATCATAAATTGGAGCGCAAAATGGGTTATAGATGTATCCATATTGCACTTGTTATTAACAAATTGAAATCTGAATTTTAACTTGTGAACCTTGTTAAATTAGAAACAAGAAATAAAAAATAGAGAAACAAAAAACCCTAGGTCAAAATCTAGGGTTTTAGGGACCAAGGGTTAGGTTCACCAAATGTTTAAACCTAAATTGAGATGGGTTAATATAGTATCGGGTTAAGAATATAAAAATGAATAAACACAAGGGTGATAAAAATATCTATAGTAGGCTAATTAATTTGCAAACTCTGATAAACAATGTTATGAATTTATATATTGAGATATGCTAAAAATAAAAAGTATATCTATTAATTGATATTGCAATAAATTAAAAACAAGAGTACTTAGTTGCTTTACTATGTGCATGTAGATCTAGATTGAAATATGCTGGAAGTGGACTATATTAGGATCTTAATATAGTAATCAGATTCTATAAATTTTCAATTTATGGCCTTGAATGCTTACGTTAGATCTGGATGATTATGTTGACATTATTGTCTAAGATGGATGCAAGTCTTTAGTATAAAATATTTATTGGATTTAAGTTCAACCACCTAGAATATTTTGGGTTTTTTGTCATCTTTTGTCTAGTGTGTTCGATTCTTGTGCACAGGTAGTCACTCTTTATTAAATGATCAAACCCTAGCTTCCTCACACTTGGAGTGATTTTAGGAAGAATGGGTTGGTGGGAACATGGTGTTGATCTTCCCTAAGGAATACTCTATCCATGGGCTTTGCCTACATAGCTAATATTCATAAGAGGGCCTTAGACTTATGTAGTTCTTCCCTACATGTTGACTTGTGTGTGTATAAAGATGTAACATGTGATAAATAAGTACATAGAGTGACCTAGCTTGTAACTTGGAGAATATGGCTCATGGAATGCTTATTTAGTACATCAGACTTGTATATGGGTTATCTCTATGATTGGTATTGAAATAGGAAAGAATAAGGCAGTTTTGATCATTTGAATTATTGATTGAATACTTTTGGTAGGTTACCTTGTGAATTTTTAGGTCTATGCTAGGTGAGGAATGAATGAGGATTGACCTTATATATATACCAATCCATTTTATAAATATTATGCATTAAATCACTTAAGTTGACCATTAGGATATGTTTTAATTACAAATTTGATGTGATAACTTTAGGGCATTAAACACTTAGTTTAGAATAAGACACTAGCATTGCCCTAGGCATCTGAATGGGATGTAAGTATCTAAGAATTTAGAAAATAGTTTTATGTCCAAAACTTATAGAAGATGATAATAAGTAGGTTTAAAGCATTTTTCATAGTATATAAGGCTTGGTTATCAAATAACATATGGCTAATTTGAAATATAAGCAATAGGTATAAGAGATAGTAGATGCAAACCTTTTGGAAGTAGGAAGGTCTTACAACTAAAGGGTATAACCATGAGAAGTACTTTCCAAGTATACAAAACTAAGGTGCAATATAATTTAGATTTAGTGTCTACAATATCCATATTTTATCCTTGTGTTCTTTGTGCACTTATTGTTTAGGATATACAATTATTTAACTTAAATTGGATAAGGATCCTATAATGGTTAGATAGGGCTAAGAATATAGAAATGAATAAGTAAAAGGGTCATAAGCAGATCATTAGGCCAATTAATTATAAAATTTAGATAAAACATATACTAAATTTATTATGGTGAGATATACTAAAAATAGAAAGTACAACTATGCTAGATATGGCAATGACAAATAAATGATATACTTAGTTGGTTCTATTGGTAATATAGATTTGTATTTAGAATAGGTAGGAAGAAAATTGGAAGAGTATTCTAGAACAATCACCAAATTCTAGATAAAGTGCCTTTGTAGCCTTAAATACTTGCATCAGCCTGGGACAATTAAGTTGATTCTAGTGTCTAGTTTGGATGTAAGTGTCATGTACAATATACCTATTAAAATAAGATGCACCCACCTGGATGCCTCTAGGTTTTTTGTCATCTTTACTTTGATGTATTCAAATCTAGGTCATAGACTATCACTCCTTGTCAAATAACAAAACCCTAGTTCTTCATCCTCATAGTGGATGTGGGAAAATTTTTGTTAATGGGCACATGGTGTCAAGCTAGCCCAAAGACTTATCTATTAATGAGCACTACCTAAATAGCCAATACTCTAAATAGGGTGATCCATGCACAATCCTTGCATATTCAAGATTATTTCTTATTTTCCCTACCATGCAGGGTGAGAACTTCTCACCTAATCTTGCACACTCCTTACCTAAAGTTTGCTCACAATCATATGCATAAGTTCCATACCATATCACATAATTCTACGTACTTAACCCTGCACACTCTGCATTACACAGTCATTACTACACACTTTGTAGCTTGCAGACTTGTGTACTACACAAGTTCTATGCCAACTTACAAATTTCAACACTCTTCCCAACTCTTAACATCACACACCTCGCAATCCTACACCGTAACTCACAATTTTATGTGCCTAGTTGACTCTTAGACTCAACAACACATCCACATGTAACCTTACCTCTACCACATGATTGAAGGGGTTCACCAACCATCATCTAGCCTAGAAGATGAATCAATGCAACTATCTTTTTGATAACTGATAGTGGCTTTAACCACTCTTGTATTCTAATTATTTAAGTATGTAACATACACATCCAACCAAAAGTTGATGATTCACACAATAATAACATAGATAACATGATCCACATATCTATTTTGTAAAACATTCAATATAACACATTGTACTGGTTTTCACTAGTCTTTGTTAATGAATATAAGTTGCATTTCTTACAAGTAAGACTTATGCTCCACTGAATGTGTTTAGTTATTTATTTTTGAATTAACTTTAGCCATTCACTCTGCACAACTAAAACTCAATTTTCTCTCGCATGATTGGTTTTAAGCCTTGTGGTGCAGATCATTGGTATTAGAAAAAAAAAGTTCTATTCCTTTTTATGCATGTAAACATGTGAGTGCAACTTGAGAGGGAAAGTTTGTCTATTGATTATTTTTCAGAATATCCAAAAGAAAGTCATAACAAAATTAAGACGGTTGATTCCTAGAAGCAAATTGAGGTATCCCCTAAGGTATGAAAGCTCATCACCAATGTACTAAAGGCATAGTGCATCAAAAATTTTGGCCACTTTCATGAATTGATAATACAACTCAATCCACACTCAATAACAATTTCAACAACAAACCCCTTTCATAGTTCAAGATAATCTTGACATCCTTTTATTCAAAGGCAAGATCAACACTAAATCATTGGATGCCTAGATTCAACAAATTGAGGTATACTTATCAGTCAATTATTTCATCAATGTTAAGAAGATCACCTTCATAATATTGAAGATGTCCATATTGGTCATTCACTATTGGGAGAGCTTCAACACATAACACATGCAAGAATGTGTTCCAATTGAATCCTAGAATACTTTTGTCAATGCACTAAAGGATGAATACTACCCTCTACACCACTTTGAAAATGAATACATCAAGTTATAATAATTGTTCTAGCACAAACATTAGTCTGTGGAATACTACACCAACATTTTTCATGACTATTTTGTGTACCTACATGAGAACTTGAGCAAAAAACATAAGGTGTTGAAGTACATCAACGAAATCTCACCTTATTTCTATGTAAAGATGGAATTATTGACTTATGATATTTTGGGGAAAGCATATTGTAATGCTATAAATATCAAATCCAATGAAAAGATGAAGCAACATTTCACCTCTTCATCCAATGCAACATGTAAGGCCCAACCTTTGTACAACTCTACATCATATCTTTCTATGTAGAAGCAACAAAACACTTATCATAAAGGACAATGTTCTAAAAGACTACTCAACCCTTGAAGGATCTAGCACCTTTTGCTTTAGACAAAGGTTTAAAAGATAAGTTTACTGATAAGTGGTGCCATCACCATTGTTCATCCAATAATGATGATTTTGAATGCTACATGCGACAATCCCCACTTGCACAATCTACATAAAGACCCACATTGATGGATGACACTTATCTACATGCATCTTATCTAAGCACCAACACCAATATGATCAACATCTCTGAAGAGTGTGAACATATTTTCCACACCCAGTTATAGATGAAGGGTTAACCTCTCCATGTCATCATCGACAGTGGTAGTTAGAACATAATCGTGAAATCTATAGCTCAACAAATTGGTCTTACCATTGCTATGAATCTAGATCCATATACTTTAGGGTGGATCTAGTAGGAAAAAGATATACATGTCCAATGATAATGCACTTTTCATTACAAATTCAAGCCTATGGAGGACAATGTCACTTGTGACATCGCACCTCTAGAAGTCTGTGACATCTTACTAGGGAGACTATAATTGTATGACCGTAAAGCTATATATCAATTCAAGCCATAATGTTGGACTATTCACGCATAAAATCACTTCTACAACCTTTTTAAATCAACACCCACAACCAAATTCACCTTGGTATCTACCAAGTAATGTTGTAAGCTCATCTTACATGGACAAAAGTTCATGTTACTCATGGTCTGCCATGATACACCTGTGTAGTTAAAATCAAAACACATCTTGGTAGTGCACAACACTCACACATCATCATAACAATAATAACTCAATAAGTTACTAGAGTAGAATAATGAAGTCTTCATAGAACCTGAAGGCCTTCTAACACATTATGTAGTAAAACACCACATCAATTTGATTCCTGGATCCCCTCTTCCAAATATCCCTCTCTATCATAGATCATTTTAGGAGAATGATGAAATCTAGTGCCAGATTCAAGATCTTAGTGATTAAGATGAGATGAAGCCTAGTTCTTCACCTTATGGGAGTCTGATAGTCCTCATACCCAAGAAAGATGGGTCCTGATGACTCTACATATATTATTATGTACTCAAAATAATCATGGTGAAAAATTGGTATCCATTACCATGCATTAACAACCTTCTGAACCAATTTTGAGGCACACATTACTTCACTAAGATTGACTTGAAGTCAGGTTACCATCAACCTCCAGTCCATCCTAAAGATGTCTAGAAGAGAACCTTCAAGACTCAAGAAGGATTGTATGAATAGTTGATCATGAATTTCAGCCTTACCAATGCATCAACCACTTTCACGCACTTGATGGATGATCTACTTAGGTCATTTTGGAACTCCTTTGTCATCATCTACTTGTATAAATTCTCATATTTATCAAGATTTGGAAGGATCATATAAATCATATACCACACATCATAGACACTTTATGACAACATAAGTTTTAGATTAGAGGTAAAAGCAGGTTTTGAAGGGGCCCCGAAACCCTTTAACAAAGAGCAAAAAAAGAACAATCTAAGCCCACAGGCAACACCTTAAAAACACTACAGAGATGTAGTAAAAAATAGATTTAGAGTGGTCCTAAAACCATAGAGATACAGCCGAACAAGACCCAAAAAACAAAAGTCTGAAAGAACAACAAACAAAAAAACTAGCAAAATAAAACCAGAGATCAGTACCAGTTTCTTAACCTGAAAAAAGGACTAGATTATTCATCCAGTTCCAGAATCAACTTCATGGCTTCTTTTTCTTTCAAAGCAATTTCCTAGGTGGAAGCCTCCAGCAAAGCTCCTTTTTGTGTGTCTTTCTTTCTGGAACTTTGCCTTGTCCTCTTGCAGGGGCCCTCTAGTACTTTCATCTCCTCATTGGCACGTTTCCTAATATTGATAGCAGCCGCACAAATATTGGATGTTACTTCATCCATTTTCTTTTTGTTATCCTTTATAAGCTCCTGGAGATTGTTTTCATAAACTTTGAGCTTCACAGGGATCTCGCTTAACTGATTTTCCATGTCGTTTACTTTGTTCCAAGCAGCTTTCAGAGATTCTTCCAAAGTTTCCACTTTTTTCTTGAGATCAATGATCTCCCTACACAACTAGGAATCTAATTGGGAAGAAGACTCAGCTTTACTGTTAACCCAAATCAAAGGAGTGTGTATTTCCTCATTCTATTTCTTCCCTTTCCAGTCCTCAACCTTTTTGTTTGGGCTATTTCTAGCTTCTTCAAAGAAGTCTTCTTGGCTCTTTAATTCCCGCTCATTGAATCCTTCTTCAATTTCCATCTCCATGTTTTGAATATTTTCCTGGACTGGGATTTCCTTTTCATTCTTTGACGTTGGGTCCTCACCAAAATCTTCCTGGACAGTGTCATCCTCCTCGTCTTTCTGGTTTTCCTCCTTCTCTTCTGTTTTGGTCACAGAGTCCTCCTCAGTATTGACTTTGTCTTTTTCCATATCCTCAGATCCTTCTTCATCATTACTAGAATTGGTTTCCCAGCTCTCTGTTCCTTCTTCTTCCACCAGATTTTCCTCCACGGGTTCTCCAATTCTCTCCCGACCCCTTTCTCCTACTGCATTCTATGTATTAGGATTAGGGGTCTTAATTTTACCTCTTCTACTTTCATTTTCATCCTTTTTATTTCCTGTCAACTTGTTTTTCCCCTGTTTGGGACACTTTACCATTGCCCTGTTCTTGCAAAAGCCTTCAATGAGCAGAATAAGGCCTTCATGAAGAATAGGGCGCAAGTCTTTCTTCTTATGAGCATAAAGGCTTTGAATCAGGGAGTAGCGAAGGTAGAAAGGAAAAGATAATCTTACCTTGTGCCTGAAGTGGTTGAGGAAGACGAAGTGGAACTTATGCACTCGTTTACTTCTACCATCCAGGATGAAGTATTCCCTAATACAACTTAGGACGTCCCTCCAAATCCCTTTTATCTGATCCAACTCATAAAAATCCCCATTTTTTACCATTTTTTGCTCCTCCTCATTCGTTTTGGGGAATTTGCAGAATGCTTCGTTCGATATACTGGTTTGCTTTGAAAATTTAATTCCTTCCATTGACAAACCTGTAACCTCGGCAAGAAAATCCTCAGTTAAATTAACAGTTATGCCATGCAGGGTGACCCTGTCGTCAGACCAATTTTTAAAGAAGGCCGTCGTGATGTGCGGTTTAGAGCTGTGAAGCCTTTCCATGTAACTCATGACATTTCCTTTTTGCAAAATTCTCCAGACTTGGTGTTTCTCTCTCCATTTTGCACAACTCTTGGGTTCCTATTTATGGGGTTCTCCCTTCCTTTCATGCGCCATACTCATTTTCTTAGAATCCCGTTTACTGTGGATGTTACCCTGGATCCTGCTGCTATCAGATTGATTTGGACGTCAAATTTGTTTATGGCTTTTCAGGATCTGCTTCTCCCTCTTGAGGGCCTTGCTTTTTAATAATTGGGTTTCTTTCCCCGAGCTGCCACTCCTCCTACTCATTAAGATTTTGATACACTCCAATCCTTCCTTCATTCGCATGTGTGGCATCAAGAAGAATGATCACCTTTAAATCCACGTTCCTTTCTAAGGTTTCATCCCACCTCACTTTATGCCCCTCCCGGACAACACAATTTGCAAGCCAATCTGCAACACCATTGGCTTCACGGTAGGTATGGGTGATTTTTATTTCTTTAAATTTCTTCATAAGGGTTTTCATCTCCTTAACCTTATCCTCTATGGTCCAAGACACTGAATTCTTATTATTAAGGATATTAATAACATTCAAAGAGTCCCCTTCAAGCCACAATTTAGAATATCCCAAATCCACAGCTAATTTAAGGGTCTGTAGAACAGCTGTAGCTTCTGCAATATGGCAATTAGATATACCTATGGGAATTGCAATAGCATCAATAACCATTCCCACATGGTTTCTCAAAACACCACCACAACTAGCATTTCCTGGGTTCCCTTTTGCTGCACCGTCAAAATTACCTTTAATCCATTCTTGAGGCGGACTAATCCAAGTCACATCTGATCTGGGGTTATCATGTTTACCGAGAGTAATGTCCTTCCTCAGGGGATTATCCACATTTAGATTAGAGCTTAGATTTTTTTGAGAAGAAAATTTTTCCTTAAGAGCTCTGATGATGTTCTGGCCAACCACCCATCCAGGGAGCTCTTTGTTTCTAAATATTCAGTTATTTCTTTCCTTCCATATTCCCCACCAGATATGGGGAAGAGTAATTTTCCATAAGAAGAGAACTTCAGGATTCTTTGAAGGGTAATACCAGCTTTTAAGAGAAAGTTCAACATTTTTTTGATGAACCCAAGTAATACCCCACAGATTGAGAACCTCCTTCCAAACAAGCTGAGTGAAGGAACAATTCACAAACAGATGATCTCTATCTTCAAGGTCTCTCTTACACAAAATACACCTATTAACAATATTGATTCCACGTTTCTGTAAATTATCCAGAGTCAAAATTTTGTTTTGGAGGAGGGTCCAGCAAAAGAACTTGATTTTAGGAATGAGCCCCTTGATCCAGGCTCTAGTCCAAATCGGTTTTCTGCCATTTCCCTTAGAGATGAAGAAGGAAGAGACTTTAAACTGTCCACTTGGCTCCTGATACCAAACAATTTTATCTTCTTGGTTAGGATTTAGGGATATAGCATTTAGGGATAATTGAATATCCTTGAGCTCTTGATCATAGTCAGTGAGGTTTACCCAAGTGTTGTTCTGCCAATATTGATTAACCATAGTGCCCACTCTTTGTTTACATCTTTCTATAACATCTTTATCTTGGATTTCTTCCTGTAAAGGTTTACCTCTTACCCAGATATCTTCCCAAAATTTCACCTCTTTACCATTACCAACTTTCCATGCACTTCCTTCTTCAAGAACATGTTTTGTTCCCTGGACTGCCCCCCAAATAGCAGACGAATGAGAAATATCTGGAGTGGAAAAGAAATCATGGAGTGACTGTGCCTTAAATAAATACTTATGCATCCAAATTTTACTCCATTCATTCTTTTCCTGAAAGACCCTCCATCCCTGTTTAGCTAGAAGGGCAGTGTTCATACTTCTTATTTTCCTTATGCCAAGTCCACCATCCTTTATCGGTTTGCAGATGTTATCCCATGCAATAAGAGGCATTCTCCTTTTCTCTTCAGATCCAGACCAAAGAAAGTTTCTTTGGATTTTTTCTATTGCCTCAGCAAATTTGGAGGGGATTTTGAAGAGACTCAACGCATACGTAGGTATACTTTGAAGACTTGCTTTGAGGAGAGTTAACTTTCCTCCTTGACTAAGAAGACAGCCTTTCCATCCCGCTAACTTCTTGCTAAATTTATTGATAAGACCTTCCCAAAAAGCTTCGGGGGCTTTCAATCCAAAAGGGAGACCAAGGTATATGGAAGGAAAAGAACCTATAGAACAATCAAGAACATAAGTTGCAAGCCAACATAACAAAGTGAATATTTGACACCACATAGATCTAATAACTAGGCTATACCATTGATCGCACTGGTATTAGAGTAGATCCAGAGAAAATCAAAGTGATCCATGATTGACCTACTGCATACAATCTCACAAAATTGAGGAGTTTTTTTTAAATTTCTAATTTCTATCGTAGGATCATCCTTGGTTTCTCACACATCTCATGGAATCTCAACTAACTCACACATGCTAAAGCTAAGTTTGAGTAGACACATTCACAACAATACATTTTTGAGGCACTCAAACAATGCCTCTACATAGTGCTTATTCTTGTAATGCCTAACATTGGACAAACCTTCTAAATACACACTGATGCATCTAATTATGCACTCAATGCAGTGCTCATGTAGTATGGACATCTAGTCACATACCACTCTGAGACATTTAGTGACATAGTGCAAATGTAATCCACCTATGATAAGGAATATATGTTATTGTGCAAGCAATTAAGCAATGGTGATACTACATTCTCAGGAAGGATATAGTTGTTCATTTGTACCATAAACCACTTTAGTTCCTATAATCATAGAACAAGATGAAAAATACACACCACATGAAATGGATGAATTACTTGTAGTAGTTCCATCTCATCATTTACCACAAGAAAGGGAAGTCACAAATTACCTTAATCAACTACTAATTCACATGTTCATCATAATACTAGATATGTATGACCATAATTTTGTATACTGGGTTCCTCTTTACTTAGCTAATCAGGACTTCATGGCATCTTACACACACCTCATGCAAAGTAACCAAGTGAAAGATTTCTATTTATTTGAACAACTTCTCTATAAGATCAAACATCTATGTGTTCCCTCTGACACACCTCACTAATGACTCATCTGGGAGGTACAATACACAAAGAATTCATTATAGTTCAACATGATAAATACTCTAGCTACATTACAGTCACACTTACACTAGTCACATATGTGCATAAACATGGAGCACCAAATCAAGTCTTTCATTCCTTGTTATATCTCTGAACCCATGAATTAGAAGATGGGACATTACACACCTCTACCAGTTCCATCTAGACCATGAGAATTTATTAGCATGGATTTCATGACTGGATTGCCTATGATGAGATGACAACATGATGCTATGTTCATTGTAGTGGATCACTTTTCAAAGATGGAATCATGGTCACATGTAAAAAATATATTGACATATCTAGCACTACTAAGGCATTATTCAACCATTTTTGGATTCATTTTGGGTTACCCACATTTATCATTTCTGACCATGATCCATGCTTTATGAGTTTTTTTAGAAACCATTATGAGAATTAATGGGCATGTAGCTAGATCGGTCGATGTCTTTTAATCCTTAGATGAATGGGTAAATTAAAGTTGTCAATTGCACATTTATTCATCTTATACAAATGTACAACTATGCACATGCTCACATTTGGGATGATGATATCTTATACATTCAACATGGCTACAATAGGGATTTTTATATCTCTAATGGCTACAGTCCATTCCAAACATGTATTGGGTTTTAACCTTCAACACCTCTAGATAGTTTCTACCATACACCATTAGGCAATGAGTCATTCACACTAGAATGGGAATTGAATAAAGTTGAGATTTTTTTGCACAACATCCAATTTATTCACCAATAGGTTTAACAGATTCTCTCTTGTACTCAAGCTAAGTATAAGGAGCTCCATGATGCACATTGCACACCTCATGCATTTTGAGTTGGCAATAAAGTCTAGTTGTAACTTTAAAGGAGTAATTTAAAGGTCCACACTGGAAGATCAAGCATCTGTGCTATGGACCTTACACCACTTTACATGAAACTAGTGAGAATGTCTTCATTCTTAATTTGCCTCAGTACTTGGGCATGCATGTAGTCTTCAACATGGAACTTCTCAAGCCTTACACTTGACCATTTCTTGAGCCAATAGTGACACAACATCCTTTTGATTTAGATCTTGAGCACTTGCATCTTATAGAGAAGAACTAAATCATCAAGGTGATCGACACACGCACCCATCATGACAAATGTCAACTTTTCTAAGTAGTCAAGGTTGGGTAATATATTAATCAAGCCAAGTAGTTCACTTCACAACAAATTCAAGTGTAATTTTTTTAACTATGTATCGATGCAATAGAGACAATTACTCTTTAGGAAAGGGTGAATTATCCATGCATAGTCCCTACATAATTAAGATTAATCCTCATTCACTCTACTGCATAGGGTGTACACCCCTCACCCAATCTTTTGAACTCCTTGCCCAAAGTTTTTTCATAGTCATATGTAAAATTCTTGCACCATATTGTGGACTTATATGCACTGACCCCTACACACTTCACACTGCACACTCATTACTATGCACTTTGTAGATCATAGACTCATGCATCACATAAGTTTCACTCTATCTCACTAACTTCTACACTCTTCATAGCTCATAACACCACACACCTCATAGTCCTACATTATAGCTCATAGTTCCATGTAACTATCTAATTCTTGGACTCCATAGCACATCCACTTGTTGCCTCACCTTAGCCATGTGCTTCAAGGGGCTCACCAACCATAATCCAGCTTGAAAGATGAACTGATGCAACTATCTTCTTGGTAACTAATAATAGTTGTAACCACTCTTGCAACCTAACTATATAAGTATGTAACATATAGATCCATCCAAATGTCTATTCTCTACACAATCATAACACATATAACATGCTCTACATATCTATTCTGTAAAACATGCACTATAACATATTGTACCAATTTTCCCTATTCTCTGCTAATGAATAGAATTTGTATTTCTTGCAAGTAATACTTCCAATTTATTGAGTGTGTTTAGTTGTTTATTTTTGAATTAACTTTGCACATTCACTATACACAACCAAAACTTGGTTGTACCCTACACACTTGGTCCTAGGCCATATGGTGCAGATTATTAATATCAGAATGGAAAATATCTATTCCCTTATATGCTTGGAAACACATGAGAGCAACTCAAGAGGGAAGTTTTGTCAATTGGTTTTATTTCAGAATATCCAAAGAATATCATATCAAAAGTAAGATGGCAGATGCTTAGAATCAACTTAAGGTAGCCCTCGAGGTATGAAATCTCATCATTGATGTACTAGAGGTACAATGCACCTAATTTTTTTTCCATTTCTATGAATTGATAATATATCTCAATTCAATATCTTCTACCACACATCCATTATTTGTTCAAGAGCAGTTTTAGTAACAAACCCCCTTCAAAGTTTAAGTCAATCTTGACATCCCTTTATTTGAACATAAGATCAATGTTAAAGAATTGGATGCCTAGATTTGACAACTTGATGCATATTTTTTAGTCATTTTTTTCACTGATGTTAATAATATCACCTTCATAGTTTGAAGATGTCCATACCAATCGTTCACTAGTGGGAGAGCTTTAACATGTAATGCACATATGATTATGTTCTAATTGAATCTTGGAAGACTTTTTTTGATGTGATGAAAGAGGAATACTATCCTCTATACCACTTTGAAGATGAATACATCAAGTTCTAATAACTACACCAATGCAAAGATTAGTCCACAGAAGACTACACCAACATTTTTCATGACTACTCTTCATACCTACATGAGAACTTGAGCAAACAACATAAGGTGCTAAAGTACATTAATAAAATTTCACCTTATATCTATACAAAGATGGATTTATTTAATTTTAATAATTTGGGGTAAGCATATCCTAATGCTTCAAATATCGAAGTGAAGGCAAAGATGAACTAACATGTCACCTCTTTATCCAATGCAATGTAAGGCCTAGCCTTTATACAACACCATATCATAGCATTCTACATAGAAGTAACAACACACTTATTGAAAAGGAGAGCAATACCAAAATACTATTCAACCCTTAAAGGCCCTAACACCTATTGAATTAGACAAAGGCAAGAAGAAGTTTGGTGATAAGTGGTTCCATCACCATCGCTCATCCACTCATGATTATTTTGAATGCCACATGAAATAATCCGCACTTGTATAATCTACATTAGGACACACATTTATGGATGACACCGATCTATATGCCTCTTGTCTAAATACTAACACCATTGCAATCGATATCCATAAAGAGCATGAATGTCTTTTCCACACCAAGTTCTAGGTGAAGGGTCAGCCCCTCCATGTGATCATTGATAGTAGTAGCCATAAGAATATCATTATGTAATCTACATCTCATTGCCTTGGTCTTACCACTGATGTGCATCCAAAGCCATACTCTTTAGGGTGGCTTCAACAGGGGAAAAAGGTTTGACAACAATGCAATTTTATTACAAAGTAAAGCTTATGAAAGATAACATAATTTATGACATCACACCTCTAGAGGTCTACAACATCCTACTAGGAAAACCATATTTGTATGACCATGAAGCTACATATCAAGCCAAGCCACAACATTAGACTATTTATATGTAAGATCACTTATACAACCTTTTTGAATTAGTACCCATGACCAAAGTCACCTTAGTCTCCACCAAGTAATGTCGCAAGCTAATCTCACATGCACAAAAGTTTATTTTACTCATTGTCCATCCTGATACACCTGCACAGTCAAAATTGAAGTACATCTTGGCAGTGTACAACATGCACACATCATCATAGCAATAACAACTTGATAACTTATTGGATCAGAATAACGAAGTCTTCATAGAACTTGAAGGCCTTTCAACACATTGCATAGTAAAGCATCAAATTAATTTAGTTCTTAGATCCCTTATTACAAATAGGTCTGTCTATCACAAATCATTTTTTTGAGAATGATGAAGTGTAGTGCTTGATTAAAGAGCTTCTTGATCAAGGTAAGATCAAGCCTAACTCTTCCCTTCATATAAGTTCGATAGTTCTTACGCCTAAGAATGATAGGTCTTATTAACTTTGCATAGACTATCTTACACTTAACAAAATCAAGGTGAAGAATTGGCATTAACGACCTTCTAGACTGACTTTGAGGCACACAATACTTCACCAAGATTGAATTGAAGTCAGGTTACCATTAAGTTCTAGTCCATCTTGAAGATGTCTAGAAGACAACTTTTAAAGCTCGATAAAGATTGTATGAATGGTTAGTCATGCCTTTCAGCCTCATCAATGCACCAAAAAATTTCATACACTTGATGGATATATACTCAATCTATTCCTTAACTCCTTCATGATCATCTTCTTGGATGACATTATCATCTTTAACAAGACTTGGGAGGAGCATATAGATCACATCTCATGCATTGTAGACACTTTTCACCAACATAAGTTACAATACAACTTAGAAAAGTGTACATTTAGCACTGTATAGATCCAATTCCTTGGTTATATCATTGATCACACTAGCATTAGGGCAGATCTAGAGAAAATCAAAGTGATCCACAATTGGCCTACTCCACACAATCTCATAGAATTGAGTAGTTTTCTTGGACTTTCTAACTAATACTACAGGTTCATCCTTGATGTCTTACACATCTCATGGACTCTCATCCAACTCACACATGCTAAAACCAATTTTGACTAGAAACATGTGAAACAATGTGATTTTAAGGTACTCAGGTAATGCCTCTGTGTAATGCCTATTATCTCAATGTTTAACATTATACAAACCTTTTAAATACACACTGATGCATCTGACTACGCATTTAATGCATCACTCATGCAATATGGAAATCTAGTCGCATACCACTCTAAGACATTCAGTGACATAGTGCAAAGCTACTCAACCTATGGGAAAGAACTATATGCTATTATGTAAGCAATTAAGTAATGGTAAAAATACATTCTCAGGAAGGAGATAGTCATTATTTTAGACCATAAGCCACTTCAGTTCCTACAGTCATAAAACAAGTTGGAAAATACGTGCCACATGAAATGGATGAATTACCTATAGTAGTTCCATATCATCATTAAAAACAAGAAAGGAAGGACAACAAGGTCACATATTTCCTTAGCCAACCATAAATTCATGTGCTCATTGTAGTGCTGGACACACATGACCATAATTTTATAGACTAGGTTCCTCTCTACTTAGTTGATCAGGACTTCCCAACAACTTACACCAACCTCACACAAAGTAGCCAAGTGAAGTAGTTCTATTCATCTGAATAACTTCTTTACAAGCTCAAACATCTCTATGTTCCCTCTAGCATACCTCATCAACAACTTATCTAGGAGGTGCACTACACTAAGACCTGTAGACACTTTAGCATGATGAATACTCTAGCTGCATTGTAGTCACACTTATACTGGTTGTACATATGCATAGACATGGATCACCACATCAAGTCTTGCATTCATTATTGCATTACCAAGCCCACAAATTAGAACCTAAGACTTACACACTTATACAAGTTCCATCCAAACCATGGGAATCTATCAACATGGATTTCATGACTGGATTACCTATGACAAGATGATAACATGCTATTGTGTTCATTGTAGTAGATCAATTTTCCAAGATGGCATCGTGGTCACATGCAAAAAAGACATTGACATACCTAACACTATCCAGACATTCTTCTACCATTTTTGGGTTCATTTTGGGTTACCCGCATCCGTCATCTTTGACTATAATCCATGCTTTATGAGTCTTTTTTAGAAATTATTATGGGAATTGATGGGTATGTAGCTAGATTAGTCAATGAATTTTCATCCTCATATGGATGGACAAACTGAAGTGGTCAATTGCACACTTATTCATATTTTGTGAATATATAACCATAGACATGCTTGCACTTGTGATGACAATCTCTTATACATTCAACATGCCTACAATAAGGCCTTTCATAGCTTTGCTAGCCATAATCCATTCCAAACATGTCTTGGGTTTCAACTTCGACACCTTAAGCATTTCCCACCATGCACCATTATGTAATTAGTCATGCACACTAGAATGTGAAGCAAATAAAGTCAAGAATTTTTTGTGACACATCTAATCTATTCACCAATAGGTTTAATAAATTGTCTCTCCCACTCAAGCTAAGTATAAGGAACACCATGACTTACATTGCACACCTCATGCATTCTGAGTTGGAAATAAATTATAGCTATAACTTTAGAAGGATCACTTCAAAGGTCCACACTAGAAGATCAATCCCATTTGTTATGGTCCTTACACCATTTTGTACGTAATTGGTGAGAATGCCTTCTTTCTTGATCTAGTTTGATACTTGGGCATGCACCTAGTATTTAACATGGAACATCTCAAGCCTTACACTCTACCACTTCTTAAGCCAAAAGTCACACAACATCCTGATGATTTGGATCCTAAACACTTACATCCTAAAGAGAAGGACCATATCATTGAAGTGATTGATGCACACACCTGACAGGGCACACATTAAATTTTCTAAGTGGTCAAGGTTGGGATATATATTAATCAATCCAAGTAGTTAACTTTAAAACAAATTCAAGTGGAATTTTTTTAACTATGCACCAATGCAATGGAGACTATTATTCTTCAAAAAAGGGTGAATGATCCATGCATAGTCCTCATGTAATTGAGCTTACTCCTCATTCACTCTACTACACAAGGCATGCACCTCTCACCCAATCCTTTTCACTCATTACCCAAAGTTTGCTCATAATCGTATGCACAAGTCATGCACCAAATAATAAACTTCTATGCATTAACCCCAATGTACTCCACACTATGCACTCATTAATTTACACTTCCCATCTCATAGACTCACATAACACACAAGTTATATGACACATCATTGACTTATACCCTCTTCATAGCTCGTAACACCACACACCTTGTAGTCCTACACTATAGTTCTAGTTCTATGCACCTAGCCAAATCTTGGACTCCACAACACATCCAAATGTCACCTTGTCTCAGCCACATGCTTCGAGGTATTCACCAACCATCATCCAGCCTAGAAGATGAACTAGCACAACCATATTATTGGTAACTGATAGTGGTTATAATCACTCTTGAATTCTAACTATATAAGTATGTAACATACATATCTATCTAAGGGTCAATGCTCCACATAGTCATAACATAAATAACATGATATGCATATCTATTCTATAAGACATGCACTATATCACATTGTACCAATTTTACCTATTATCTGCTAATGAATAGAAGTTGTATTTCCTACAAGTAAGACTTCTATTCCATTAAATGTGTTTAGTTATTTATTTTTGAGTTAGATTTGCGCATTGACTATACACAACTAAAACATGGTTGTCTCATGCCGCTTGGTCTTGGGCCTCATGGTGCAGATCATTGGTATCAAAGTGAAAAATCTCTATCCTTTTTATGCCTATAAACATGCAAATACAACTTTATCAATCAGTTCTATTTTAGAATATCCAAAAGAACATTATATCAAAAGTAAGATGGTTGATGACCAAAAGTAACTTGAGGTAGCCCTTGAGGTATGAAAGCTCATAGTTGATGTACTAGAGGCATAATACATTAAACATTTTGGTGAATTTTAATGATAGAACTCGATCTAACACCCTCAACCACACCTCTACCATTTGTTCAACAAGGTTTTAGAAACAAACCCCATTCAAAGTTAAAATCAATCTCAATATCCCTCTATTCAAAGGAAAGATCAATGTTAAAGTATTTGATTCTTGGATTTGACAATTGAGGTATAATTATCAATCAATTATTTCACTGATGCTAAGAATATTCCCTTCACAATACTGAAGATGTCCATACTAGTTGTTCACTAGTGTGAGAGCTTTAACACACAACGCATGTAAGAGTGTGTTATAATTCAATATTTTAATACTTTTTTGATGTGATAAAGGAGGAATACTACCCTCTACACCACTTTAAAGATGAATACATTATGTTCCAATAATTACATTAGCATAAAGATCAGTCTATGAAATACTATGCCAATATTTTTCATGACTACTCTCTATGCCTGCTCAAGAATTTGAGTGAACAACATAAGGTGTTATATTACATCAACTAACACTCATATTTTATCCATATAAAAAAAAGAGTTATTGACTTCTGATACTTTGGGTCAAGCATATCATAATGCTGTAAAGATCAAATCCAAAGTAAAGATGAAGCATCATGTCACCTCTTTATCTAATGCAATACACAAGGCCCAACCTTCATACAACTCCACATCATAGCCTTCTGTATATAATCAATAAAACACTTATTTCAAAAGAGAGTAGTACCAAAATAATTCTTAACCCTTAAAGGCCCCATGACCTTTTACTTCAGACAAAGGAAAAAAGAAAAAGTTTAGTGATAAGTGGTGCCATCACCATCGCTCATCCACTCATGATAATTTTGAATGCCATGTGAAATAATATTCACTCTCACAATATACATTAAGACCCATATTAATGGATGACACTAATCAAGATGTCTCTTGTCTAAGCACCAACACTACTACAATCAACATCTCTAGAGAGCATGGATGTATTTTCCACACCATGTTATGGGTGAAGGGTCAAGATATTTATGTGATCATCGACAGTGATAGCCAAAAGTACATCATCACACAATATACAAATCAATGACTTGGTCTTACCACTGTTGTACATCTAAAGCCATACTCTTTAGGGTGGCTCCAATTAGGCAAACATATACAAGTCTGATAATAATGCTTTTTTTAGTATAAAGTCAAGCCTATGGAGGAAAACCTCACTTATGAAATCACACCTTTAGAGGTCTATGAAATCCTAATAGGGATACTATACTTGTATGATCATGAAGCTACATATCAAGCCAAGCCATAACATTAGACTATTCACGTGCAAGATCACTTTTATGACCTTTTTAAATTAGCACCCATGACCAAAGTCACCTTGGTCTTTGCCAAGTAATGACATAAGCTCATTTCAAATGTGTAGAATTTCATGTTACTCATGGTCCACACTGATACACATGTATGGTTGAAACTGAATCACATATTGGCATTGCACAACACTCACATATTATCACATCAATAATAACTAGATAACTTACTAGATAAAAATGGTGAAGTTTTTATAGAACCTAAAGGCCTTCTAACACATTATGTAGTAAAGCACTGCATCAATTTGGTTATTTTATCCCTTCTTCCAAATATCCCTCTCTATTGTAGATCATTTTGGGAGAATGATGAATTCTAGTGCTAGATTTAAGAGATTATTGATTAGGGTAAGATCAAGCCTAGTTCTTTAGCTTATGAAATTTTGATAGTCTTCACACCCAAGAAGGATGAGTCCTGATGACTTTACAGAGACTATCACATACTTAACAAAATCATGGTGAAGAATTGGTATCCATTGCTATGCATTGATGACCTTCTAGACCAACTCTGAGGCAGACAATACTTCACCAAGATCAACTTGAAGTCAGGTTGCCATTAGGTTCTGATCCATCCTAAAGATGTCTAGAAGGCAACTTTCAAGAATCAAGAAGGATTATATGAATGATTGGTCATGCCTTTTGACCTCACCAATGCATCAACCACTTTCATACATTTGATGGATGATCTATTCAGTCCATTCCTAAACTCCTTCGACATCATTTACTTGGAATGCATTCTCATCTTCAATGACACTTGGTAGGAGCATATGGATCACATATCGCACTTCTTAAACACTTTTCACCAACAAAAGTTACAAGATAACATAGTGAAATATGCATTTAGCACTACATATATCCAATACATAGGATTCATTATTGATTGCATCGACATGAGAGTAGATCCAAAGAAAATTAAAGTGATCCAAGATTTGCCTAATCCACATAATCTCACAAAATTGAGGAGTTTTCTTGGACTTGATAACTTATACCACATTTTTATCCTTATTTTATTGCACATCTCATGGGCTCTCAACTAGCTCACACACACTAAAGCCAAGATTGACTGGACACATGTGAAATAAGACACTTTTGAGCATTTAATAAACATTTCTATGCATCACCTATTATTGTAATGCCCAACATTGTGCAAACCTTTGAAATACATGCTAATACATTTGACTACACACTTCATGCAGTGTCATGTAACATGGACATCCAATCGCATACCACTTAGACATTTAGTGACATGGTGAAAAGGTACTCAACTTATGAGAAAGAACTATATGATATTATACAATCAATTAAGCAATGGTGACACTAAATTCTTGAGAAGAAGATACTTATTCATTAAAACCATAAACAACTTCAAATCTTGTAATTGAAAAATAAGCTAGAATATGCATGCAACATAAAATGGATGACTTACATGTAGTAGTTCTATCTCATTATTAAGCACAAGAAAGGGAAAGAAAATAAGGTCACATATTGCCTTATCCAAATTTTGGTTTATGCACTGATCATAATGTTTGACACGTGTGGCCATAATTTTACAGACTGGGTTGCTCTCTACTCCATTGATCAAGACTTCGTATCAACTTACATACACTAGTCTCACATAAGGTAACTAAGTGTAGGAGTTTTATTTGTCTAAATCCAATGACTCATCTAGGAGGTGCACTATGTCAAGACCTTAGGACACTTCATCATGACAAAGACTCTAGCTGCATTGTAGTCACACTTCTACTAGCTGCACATGTGCATAAACATGGAGTGCCACATCAAGTCTTGAATTCATTATTGCATATCCAAGCCCATGAATAAGATATTATGACTTTACACACATATACTAGTTCCATCTAGACCATGGGAATCTATTAGCATGGATTTCATGATTGGATTACCTGTGACAAGATGACAAGATGACATTGTGTTCATTATAGTGGATCAATTTTCCAAGATGGATATTATGGTCACATGGAAAAAAGACATTGACATAGCTGGCACTGCATAGGCATTCTTCAACCATTTTTATGTTTATTTTAGGTTACCTACATCCATCATTTCTGACCATGATCCATGCTTTGTGAGCTACTTTTTTAAAGAATTATGAGATTTATGGGTGTGTAGATGGATCGATCAATGACTTTTCATCCTCAGACAGATGGACAAACCAAAGTGGTCAATCAAACACTTGTTCATCCTCAATGAATATACAATAATACACATGCTCACATTTAGGATGACAATCTCTTATACATTCAACATGCCTATAATAGGGATCTTCAAAGCTCTATTGGCCACCATCCATTCTAGATATGTATTAGGTTTGAACCTTTGTCACCTCTAAACATTTCTTACCATACACCGTCAGACAAAAGTCATGTACACTATAATGGGAATTAAACAAATCCAAGAGTTTTTTATGCCACATCCATTCTATTCACCAACAAGTTTAGCATATTCTCTTTCTCACTCAAGTTAAGTACAAGGAGAGCCATGATGCACATCACACACCTCATGCATTTTGAGTTGGCAATAAATTCTAGTTGTAACTTCAAAAGAAGTACTTCAAAGGTCCACATTGGAAAATCAAGCCTCTGCACTATGGTTCTTACACCATTTTGCATGTAACTAGTGAGAACACCTTCATTTTTGGTCTACCTTAGTACTTAGGCATGCACCTAGTCTTCAAAGTGGGACTTCGCAAGCCTTAAACTCCACCATTTATTGAGCCAATAGTGACACAACATCCTTATGGTTTAGATCCAAAGTACTTGTGTCCTATAGAGAAGGACTATATCATCAAAGTGACTAATGCATGCACTTGTCATGGCACACATCAAATTTTATAAGTGGTCAAGGTTGGGTAATATACTGATCAATCCAAGTGGTTCACTTTATAGTAACTTTAGGTGTAGTTTCCATAACTATGTACTAATGTAATGGAGACCATTAATTTTAAATAAAGGGTGAATGATCGATGCACAATCCTCACACAATCAAGATTATTCCTCATTTAATTTACTATGTGGGGCATGTAATTATCACCCAATATTGTTCACTCTTTGCCCCAATTTTGATCATAGTCATACACACAAGTCCCACACCATATAATAAACTTATGCACATTGACCCTTATGTACTTCACACTATGCATTCATTATTGTGCACTTTGTAGCTCATAGACTTTTATGCTCTTGACAACTCATAACACTGCACACCTTATCGTCCTATTCTATAGCTCATAGTTTCATTCATCTACATGACTCTTGAATTACATAACACATCCATGTGCTTCAAGGGGTTCACCAACTATCATCTAGCCTAGAAGACAAACTGATGTAACTGTCTTCTTTGTAATTGATAATGATTGTAACCACTCTTGTATTCTAAATGTATAAGTATATTACATACACATATAACCAAAGGTTAATGTTCCACATAGTCATAACATACATAACATGTTATGCATATCTATTTTTTAAAACTTGTACTTTAGCACCTTGTACCAATTTTCCCTATTCTCTGTTAATGAATAGAAGTTGCAATTCCTGCAAGTTAGACTTCTTCTCTATTGAATATGTTTAATTGTGTCTTTATAAATTAGTTTTTCCCATTCACTCTATATAACCAAAACTTGGTTGTCCTTTGCACACTTGGTCTTGGACCCCATGGTATAGATCAAAGGGCCTCATACCTATGTAGTTCTCCCCTATGTGTTGGCTTATGTGTGAATCATGGAATATGTGAAAATGAAGTACAATAGTGACCTATCTTGTAACTTGGAAAATATAGCTCTTGGGATACTCCTTTAGTATTTCATACCTATAGATGTGTTGTCTTTATGACTGATATATAAATAGGATAAAATAAGAAAGCTTTGCTGACTTGAATGCTTGATTGAATGCTTTTGATAAGTTTCTTGGTGAGTAGGTAAGAAGTTTCTAGGTGGTGAATGAATGAGGTTAATATTGTATTTATACCAATCTCTTTAGAGAATAAATTGCATAAAATAATTTAGGATAACCATTAGGATACATTTCATTTGAAAATTAGATGACTTTTATGGTACTAGACACTTATATCAGAGTAGGACACATGCATCGACATAGGTTTCTCTCTGGGATGTAAGTGTCTAGGAATTAGGAAATTAGGTACACACTCAAAAATTACATAGGCATAAGGTAATTAGGTTTTAAGCATTTTGGGCAAAATTGAAGGCCTGGGACATTAATATAAGACTGGTCAAACTAAAATATAGGCCAAGGGGCATAAGAGAGAGTAGATGCGAGACTTATAGAAGTAAAAAAGGTATATAATTAAGAGGAACAACTGAGTTCTAAGTTTTCCAAATGTACAAGAATAAGGTGCTATATAATTCATAAATAGTGTCTAAATCTCCCCTTTTAATATTGTAATAAAATTACTAGTTTAAAGGAAAGGAATGCATACTTGGGTGTGTATGACACACCTTGTCTTTGAATGAGTCTAAATTGAGTGATTTTTTGGTGTAGATAGTCAATGCATATAATATAAAATTGAAAGCATTTAAATGATTGAAATTGAGAGATAATAAGGTTTAGGAGTACACATGTGTATTGATGCAACCATCTTGCATTTTGATAATTTCATTTGAAAGATGTATCATTATGAATCACTAAAATTGAGATTAGAACATGTACAAATTTAGGAAGTGAATATATTTAAGGAGATAGAGAGATAGATAAGAGGGTCCATGCCCCCAACCTTGGAGAAAACATGGATTGCCACTTGGTAGTTAGGACTAGCTCAACCACGCAACCCAATCATACTTATAATCTAATGAGTGTGAGTGAACTAAGTCAACTCACACTATAAATTTAGTGAGGCTTGATGATATAATCAATTCTTACCTAACAAACTTGGAAAGATTGAGTGATCAAATCACCTCAACCATACCAAAAGCAAACCAACTACTATAGTAGATTTGTTCAATATTGTCCATAAAAGTCTAACCTGATAGGTGATGACAGTCCCTGAAAGTGTTTTGAATATGAAAATTGATCTAGATTTTGTAATATTAAGCACACATTGAATAAAATATTCACCTTAAATATGTCTCATGCCAAAAATATGTGTAATAATGGTACAAATGTATAAAATTTTGTTACAAATGTGTGTATGAATTATATAACTATGTGCTTTAGCCAATTTGGAAATTTGAACAAGTATGGGTGACAAGTTACCATAATTTTCCCCCACTATATATTAAGAAATCTAAAAATTGATATAAGTACCAATGTGGAGAATATGTTTCTAAAACATGCCCCCATTGTAATCTAGGTATGTTAAATATTGAATAAGTGTGGATAACTTATTTATCAAACATGCCCCCATTGAATCTAAGATTCTGAATGTGTGGAAGCCATGCCTCTTTGGCATTCCCCAGCTGATATTCCCCCCTTGAGGTGAAGGAAGAATAGAAACTGGTAGTTACCTCACATCAAAGGATAAAATAACCATATAACTCTGAATGAATCATGTAGCATATAAGAGAACATGTCTAGGTAAATATATAATTGAAGCACATAGAATGTGATAAAATAAAGTCATAATATGCATGATAAAAATCATGGTAATGTTTAGGTAGTAACAATACAATCTCAACAAACAAATCAAGGATACACATAAGAGCACTCAAAATCATGTCAAAAGGCAATTGTCCAAGGAGACCACAAACAAGGGACATGTTCAAATGCCACATAATCAAATGGACTTGACTTAGTTGAATGTCCATAAAATAAAGAATGAAATATTCAAATATCCATAGAACAAGCAATGATATTTTCAGATGTCAAAGAATCAAACAAAGGAAGGAGGGCCACAATTAATGGATCATATTCAAATACACCCTAGAAAAATAAAATAGTAAAGTAAGAACTTAAGGAAGTACATAAATTAAATAACAAACAACCATCATAAACATATCATATTAGCCTATGGATCAAATGTATTATAAAAAAAGTCAAGTACATAGCATATCAAGTACATTGTCTTGAATTTATTCGTTAGCCATAGGATTGGTCATTTTAGCCAACATTGTCTTGTACCTTTAGACGTATTCAATGATAAGTTCATTGGTTCCTTGTTTGATTTTTTATAATTTAGGCACAATAAACCTCAATTATGTTAATATATAAGTGTGTTAAAAATTTATCTATAATAGGTTTGAATACTTTCATAGATTGGAGAGGTAAATCATAAAACCACCTTAAAACATAATCCTTGAGGCTCTTTAGAAATTATTTGGCCAAAAGCCTATCATTGGAGGAATAATCAAGGCATGATGGATAAAAACACTAAATATGCTACTAAGGATCACCCTTACCATCATAAAATGGGAACTTAGGTGCAACAAAACTAGTTGTTAAAGGGTGCAAAGATATCTCAGGTGCAATAGGGTTATGCAACACATCTTGGGAATCAATAACTTTAGGATACTTTAAATCCTTTTTCTCAATATTTATAACGTTTTCATTCAAGGTCTTTATATCTTGAAGGAGTATTTGAACTGTAGATCCATTGGGGTTTAAATTAACAAGTTGAACATTCACCAATGAAGAAGTGAACATGGTTTGAGTAGTAATAGGCATTGAAACTAGTATTTGAGTTGAAAGAATAGATAATTCCATGGTAGATTTAGCAATAATGTTTTTAATAAATAAAGTTTGGAAGACATAATCTATGCCTCCACTAGATGTATGTAGATTGATAGGTATGAAATTAGTTTTAGTACCTTCTAAGGACTCACCATCACTAGGTGAAGAAGCCTTAATTTTATCATGCTTACTTATTTCATCTCTTGTAACATACAAAAATGCATCTAATAAGATCTTGTTATTATTGAGTTGAGCGATCAATGATTATTTATCTTCCATTTTAAATCAAGATTTTGGATTAACATTTTCCATTGCTTTAACAAATAAAAAATTCAAAATTTACAATAAAGTACATCAAATAGAAATATAAGAAATACAAAATTGTAAGCTACTTAATGTTTTAAGCTCAAAGATTGGGTTCACCAAATGTTTAACCCTAAATTGAATAAGGATCCTATTGGGGCTAGATAAGGTTAAGAATATAGAAATGAATAAGCACAAGGGTGATAAATGGATCTATAATAGGCTAATTAATTGAAAAAAATAGATAGAACATATAATGAATTTATTCTATTAAGATATGCTAAAAATGGAAAGTACAACTATGCTATAAATGGTAATAACAAATAAATAAGATACTTTGTTGGTTTTAATGCTAACACAGATTTGGAACTAGAACAATAATGAAGTAGACTAGAAGAATATTCTGGAATAGTCACCAAATTCTAGATTAAGTACCTCTATAGCCTCAAACACTTACATCAGCCTAGGATAATTGTGTTGATTCTAATATTTGAGTTGGACACATATATCTTATATATAATACCTACTAAAATAAGATGTGACCACCTAGATGCTTCTATATTTTTCATCACCTTCATTCTAATGCATTCAGATCAGGGTCATGAACTATCGCTCCTTGTCAAATAATAAAACCCTAGTTCTTCATCATTGTAGTGGATGTGGGAAAAATGGATTAGTGGGTACATAGTGTCAAGATTCCCGAAAGAACCCTCTATCAATGAGCACTACCTAAATAACCAATACTCTAGAGAGGGACTTAGACTTATGTAGGTCTCCCCTATGTGTTAGCTTGTGTGTGAATCATATAATATGTGGAAAGCAAGTGCAACAATGACCTAACTTGTAACCTGGTAAATATAGCTCTTGGATTGCTCCTTAAGTAGTTTATACCTATAGACATGTTGTCCCTATGACTAATATAGAAACAAGAGAAAATAGGGAAGTTTTACACACTTGAATGTTTGATTGAATGCTTTTGGTAAGTTACCTAGTGAGTAGGTAAGAAGTTTATAGGTGGTGAATGAATGAGGGTTGGTCTTGTATATATACTAATCCCTTTGGAGAATAAATCACATAATAAAACTTATTCCAATCATTAGGATAAATTTAATTTGAAAATTATATGACTTTTAGGGCACTGGACACTTGCATTGGAGTAGGACACCTGTATCAATGTAGGTGTTTGTTCAGGTTGCAAATGTCCAGGGAGTAGGAAAATAGGTATAGGCTCAGAACTTGTAGAGGCATAAGATAAGTAGGTTTTAATAATTCTAGGTTATATAGAAGATCTAGGTCATCAACATAAGACTGGTCAAACTAAGAGATAGTCTAAGGGGCATAAGAGAGAATAAATGTGAGACTAGAAAAAGCAAAAAAGGTCTAGAATTGAGAGGAATAACCAATGTCTGAGTTTTCCAAGTGTACAAGACCAAGGTGTTATATAACTCATAAATAATGTCTACAATAATATAAGTAGGATATGTAATTGATGTATCTATTATGGGATCACCACTATCAATGATACTTTGTATTTTGTTCCTTAAAGCAATTTTTTTGGTATGATGCCCAAGAATTATATGATATGCACAATAATGTTTTGGTATTCTTAGAGTAAGAATAAAAGGTAAAGTAATTGGGTTGTTTTGAATCATTTCTCTTAGAATCTCACTTAGATTCTTATTATCCTTTTGTATACTTTTAGAAGCATTAATTATAGATTTATGTTACTTGGGAGGTATATGATAGCTAGATTAAGGTACATGACTGACAGTCACATACTCTAGATTCTTTGTATTTTTTTTTTAATTTTCAAGTGATATGATATTGATTTTGATTTTGAAACTCTTTTATTGATTTTATCATAGTGATGATTTGATATTGAAGGGCCTCACAAGTACAAACACTAGGTATTTTAAATTGAACATGGATATAAAAACCATCAAGAGGAGGTGTGAGAGATTGAGGGATAGGATTTTAATTTAAATTGAGAGATGGACATTGATTAAATATGAGCTACTTGTTTATTTTTGATTGATAACATTTAAATAATTATCAATAACAATACATGCATTTTCATTATGTGGTAAATCTATGCTAAGATTATGACATTGTGTCATAATAGTAACATCATGTGAAGATAAACATGTGGTTAAGTAGAGGAAATATCATAAGATGTGCTAGAAGAAATGTCATGGATTTAAAGTGTAGCTTGTGATGTGTGAAGGGAAGAGGAAGGACATCCATCCTCATTGGTTGATAAGGTGTAATAGTTATGACATATATGCTATATATCCACTATTTGTAAAGGATTAATGTTATAAATTTATTATCACTTTGAAATTTCTTTATTAAGAAATCCTTTTTTGAAAATATTTTGATATTGCTTTGATAGATTTACCTCTAAGTGTTGCTTTATTTGATACTTGAATTTCTCTTTTTACTCTAGATTATTAGCTATTGGAGGAGGTAAATGAGGGTCTCGAGTAAGATATAAAGGTGAATTTATTTCTATAGACTCATGTTCCAAAGTTTCATCAAAATCAAAATTTTTATTGATTCCTACATCATCATAATCATAATCCTCCACATGTGCTTCTTCCATAAGTTTTTGCTTATTGTAATTTTTCTATACATTAGCATCAATAAAACACACAACATGATTAGATATCAAGGAAAATTTACTATCCATGATATATACATTGAATTTAAATACAAAAAATGCAATAAATAGAATACGTTTTTCTTTCAAATAATATTACACAGATAAAAAAGCTAATGACTATCAATACAATAAAAAAAAGTAAGGTGTAAGGGTGATCAAGGAAAGGGTTTGAATGATTATGTGGGATCTAAAATATAATTATTCCTTTGTTGATTAGTGTCAACCCAATGTTTTAGATCACTAAAAATGAAGACAAAAACATTTATATAGCCAACTAACCCTATTTATGAGGGTATGGTGAGAGTAACTTCCCTAGGCGATACACTCCTCGTAGGTGCACCAAAAATAAAAATCCTAAAAGAGGCTTCCTATGGTATAAACAAGGGATCCTATTAATTTATAATATACAATGAGTTACATGGAAACTAAAGTCCATGTTTAGTGTCAGACAATGGTTATGAGTATTGGGACAAACCCCTCACACCACGATGTTTGTAAAATAAATCACTGTGTAACCTGTAATGATAGTTATTAAATAGTTTTAAAACTACCAGAACATAGTTTATAAAAACCAGCACAAGTAAATAAAAAATAAAGAAAAAAAACATTTTTTTGTATAGATATCATAAAATTTCAAACCAAAATACAATAACAATGCTTGTGTCAGATATTATCCAAGGTGACAATACATCATTTTTAGTGTCAGATTAACTCCAAGGTTGAAGAATATTGGCTTGTTGAGTGTCATATTTATATCCAAGGTTGAAATCTAGTTTATTTTAGTGTCAATAATTTATAAAAATTTGAATGGAATCCTAGGATAAAAATCAAGAAATCTACTTGAGAAGCCCTGTGTATTGTGTCATGTCTAAAACTAGAAATTTAAATTGCTTTGGGATAAGGCCATGATAGGAGGATAGGGCCACATTTCAACCTTTTATGTTGAATATTTCCATTTCCTAATTAAACACGTGACTAATTTTTTGATTCAGGTCTATGCGCTTATCTGTGAGGATTTATTGATGTCCTATGTGTGGTGATTTTTTATGCAGAGGCCTATAAAATACAAAACCCTAGATATTACATAATAAACACAATAGAGATCATATGTCAAAAGGGAAGAATAGGATTTGGGGAATATCCAATTTATCCTAAAAACCCCCCATATAATCTAAGTGCTACCTACATAGCACAAAAGGGTCTCAGGTCGATATAGTTCTCCCTTCTAGAGTGAGTGTTTGAATTTTGCATTTGATATATGAATGCCACTAGATAGATTACTTTGATTGATTAAAAATGAGTTCCCTTGACTGGAAATGAAATAAAATTAGACTTGGCATATGACTATTAGAATGTTTCAAAATTGGAATTGGAGTAAATAATATTTTTTACTCAATGTGTAATAGAATTACCAAGTGATTGCTAGATGTGTTTAGAAAAGCCTTGATGTGATTATATAGGGGAGTATTTTGAATATTACATCTAATCAATCTTGTTTGAATCATATTAGGGGTTGGATGTAATGTATCAAATTTAAAAATTTATCATTGGGGCACAACAAATAAGGTCATAGGGCATCCCTATTTGACATAACATGGTCTTGTCCTAGAAGGACAAAAAATAATGGAAAAGATATGACAAGTACATGTAAGTAGATTAGAGATGTCTAAATGATGTTTTGATTATTTTCAAGATAGTTTTTAGAGTAGTGTATGCTCTTATATAGATTATGGGTTAGCAAAATGGCAAACATACCAAGTGAGGTAAGGATGTCAAGATTAAACATTATCAAGCACTCAATGATTAAATTTATGTCTACATATAGACACCTAGCTCTATTGAAAAAAAATAGCATGTCATTTCATAATAATATGCTCAAGAGAGCTTGCATTAGCTGAGGTTTGTGATGGATTATGCACAGTAATCAAATGAGGTGTGTATGATGCGTATGTAAAAATAGGAATATTAATCTGGTGGAAACCTTTTGATGCCCCCATACCTAGGGATGTTGTCACATATGTAACTAAAGGTGTTGATATAGGAATAAAATCAATAATTGATACTAGAACACCTGAAGGAAGATTGAGATAATTTTTATTGTTCATTAATTATAATCTATAATAATGTATAATTTTTTTATGGATTGGCATTAAAGATATTCAATGATTTTTTTTGTTAATTTCAACCAATTACTTTGTATTAGCTTTATTAGTCTCAACAGTCATGATAAGTCTATCAGTAGGGTGCATAGTATGCCTTGTAAGATTCAAAATGTATAATTGTTCTTCTTCCCAAGTCACACTTATTTTTACAAAGTTTTACCCTAACTATGTTTGTATCATAGGGACATCATGACATGATTCAACATTGCAATAATGTGAGTTAAGGAAGGCAATTATATATTATTCATTTTAGCCTTTTTAGTATCCATTTTAAATGTGTTGACCCAAAATAAATAAAATATGGAAAATACCAAGCCTATTGATAACAAAAATTTTATCATACCAAGGAAGAAAGGATACCAATAAATGTGACTAGGAAATGTATGTTTGATTTGTATACTCTTTGATATACTGATCTTAGGTGTAAATAGTAAACAAGGCCCAAAGGGCACTAACTATGGAGGATTCCACCATCTCATAGCTATAATGTCCCATCTCTAGGGTACTTTGAGAGTAACTTACCCTAGTTAATCGCTTATTAGTGAACTACAAAACCAAATGGTCGAAAGGCTTCCTATGGGTAAAAAGCTAAAATCTTATGTATTTTAGATATACTATGAGGTGCATGGGAACTAAAATTCATATAAGGTGCTATCTAATGGCTTGAATATTAGAGTAGTACCCCTCATACCATAAATCCTATGAGTTTTACAAAAGCTAAAACATAGTTCTAGAGAAACAAGAAAAAAATAAATTGAAAGAAAACCAAATTATAAGAAAATATTTTTGTTTAATGAAAATGAGGAAAATGCTAAAACCTTAGTACAAAAATAAAAAAATAAATGTTAAAAAAATGTATGGGTTCACTAATATGTTTTACCCTATCTTTGATAAAATAATTAAATGTTTTAAAAATATGTATAAAAATTGATAAATTTATTCATATTTTAATATATTAGATTTAAGCATAAATCAAAATTTAAAAGAAAAATTGACTAAAATAGAAATTGAAATTGACAAATGTCATACACTAAAAAAGTAAGCACAACTAAATACAAGATACTTAGCTTTTGTGATATTTGGTTGATTGTAATTAATATATGATAGTGAGAAATAGAGAAAGATAGGACTATTACAACTCACATTTAGAAGCATGAGATGTGTATATTCTTGGATAGGTCTACACTCCCTAGATAATAGTGAAGGTTGGTCATGTTCATTGGTTGTAGACTTGTCTGTGTTTACTATGATGAATTTGTGATATATCTACCTTCTACACCTATGTCTGTTGAGAGGGATGGTATATTTTGATCATGTAGATGATGTGCATAAATAAGTATTTGCTTTTCATTGCCTCTGAAACCCAAGGGGTACTTTTGAGAGATTAAAACCTATAAAAGAGAGAGGAAGTGTAATGAATTGAGCTAACCCCAACCACCCCCATAATTATTGACCACTACCTATGTATCTAGATATTCCAAATAGGGAATCAATCCACATGCAATTATCCCACCTAGAGATGATTGGGCAATTATGTTCCTTGACTATATGTATACACCTAGAAATTTGTCTTTGATACTTGACAATGTTAGCTCTTGACTTGACTTGAAATCCTTCTGAATTGGATTATGATTTTTCCTATTGAATAATATTGAATTTTATAAGAATAGGACAAATTTATCAATGTGCATTAGTGTATAAATTCTCAATAGATAGTGCCAAGATAGAAATAATGAATAGCCTTTGATTTGTATTTATAGTGAAATATTTTGAATTTTTTTTTTATAGGACCTTATGAAATGTGTGGGAATACCCAATTAAATATTTTAAAATTTGGAAAATAGCCATTAACTAGATTAGGATGAGGTTACACTAGGTGGATAGGTCCATGGAAACAAACTTGTCTACCTAACACAAACCTGTCCTGGAGAATTAAGGACAATTATCTTGAGATGGGAAGTAATCTGAGAGTGATATAGAAAGGTTTGTGCATTGATTTGGAAATTATGTGTAGTATTGATGGAAAATTGAGGGATTGATCTTGCATATATATAAATGTATTTGAGGAATAGTGACTAAGAGTCATGTAATTAGGCATAAGTTAGGTGGTTTAAGATATGTTAAGAGATAACATTGTCAATTACCTTTGACCAAATTTAGGTATTTACAACTAGAAACCAACAAAAACAAGGGAAAGTGTAATGGGTTGAGGTGAGCCCATTCACACTTATATAATGATGAGCATTTCCTAAATATGTGATAATTTGAAGATTTCAATCAAGATACACGTAGTTCTCTAATGTAGTGTGATTATGCCATTGTGCTCCATCACTATATGTATGCAACTAATGATTCATATTTGATACTTGAAAATGCTTGCCTTTAATTAGCTTAGAGTGTTTCATAATTGTCTTGTGACTACTCTTAGTGATAGGTTTATAATTTTTTAAGAATAGGGATGATTTGATTAATGTGTAATAATGCATAAATGTGTTCTAGATAAGTGCTAAGTCCCTTTTGACTGAGATATTGATTTACTTATATATGAGTCCAATTGGGCAATTTATCATGCCACTAACATGATAGGAAAATGGTATGACCTTAAGGAGAGGTTTGATTTAAAAAAATAGATATTATTAAGAGTGGGTTGTTAGTTATTAGATTAGGTTAGTATCAATTAATGATACTAACTAAATCTAACATAACTGACCTATGTATAGGGGGACTGAATTGAGAGTATGGAGATGTTTGTACAAGATATTTAATAGGTTTGAAATAAATAGTGAGATTCTTCTAGGTGCATAACCATAAAATGAAAGGGTTAAATCATAGAATAACATGTAAATATGAGAGAATAGAGGTTAGGACCTTGTTTGTGTGCTCAAGTCATATGTGGCTAATGTGTGTCAAGCTTGTCATTGTCAAGTATCAAATATTACATTTTAGTATCTACAAATACCCCCTTTTATTCTAGTAATGGAATAACTAGATTAAAATGATTAAATGTACTTGAGTGTGTACAACACACTATCTTTGGTATGAAGCTCAAATTGTGTATGTCACTCAATACCAAAACATGCATCATGTGTATTCAATATCCATAGATTGACTATTTTGTCCTAAAACAAAATTCTTAAAATTTTGAAAGAACAAGAGTTAGAGTACACCTATATGTTTTTGAAAACTATGTTTCCTTTACAACTTGTTAGAGATGATGCTTCATTGTTGAAGCATTATACAAACTTATGCTTCTTTATTGAAGCACATGGAGAGTTAGGGTGATCATGCTCCAAATTTGTGTAACTATTGAGGTTTTTAGGTTGGGAAGAAAACATTTTCAAATCCTTATAAATGTGGGGATAAGTACACAATGTACCAACTCAAATAAGTACACAAGTTAATGAGAGGACCATCAAGCCAGGTTTTCTCAAAGAAAGTGAATCAACCATTGCATATGGATTACATATTCAATCATAGTGTTTTACTGAAGTTTTCTCAACATCACTCCATGTAAAAATAAGATAAATATTGAAATGAAATGACAAAGTTCATGCCACCATCATGAACGTAGATTTGATTGTATAGTTTGCCTTAATGTAGAATAGATGCATGATCAAAAGAGAATGAACCATGTTCATGCCTTCATCATGACCCCAAAAATTTACCATTAAAATTTAAATTGTGTTATGTATTTGTGCATGAACATGTATCATTCCCACTAAATATGTACTAACTGATATAAAATTATATGCATTTATATGTTGAATTTGAGAAATTGTATCTCAAACGCATATGTATATGGAGATATGTATTTTTTATTCCCTTAAACTATGTAGATATACCCATTTATTTGCACCCCAGTGTGTATGAATCAAATTTTAAGTGTTTTTAGAGTGAGTACATATGCATGGAATATTCCCCTATAATCTATATCAATGTGCCAAAAGTTGTCAGGTATTTTAACCATTATGAATCTTTGAAATTTGTACTATGATTTATTTTTTGCTCATGGAGGCATATGTATCTATGAAAATACCACTATAACACCTTCCTTTTTGAGATGAGGAACATGTCATGTAAGTCACTCATCTCAAAATAAGAGTTAATTGTATCATGTCATGTATATTGATAACATCATGTGAACCTGTGGAGAGTATGACATCATAGTAGTACATATATCGATCACATGTAAAATATGTAATGTACGACATGTCTGGATAAATTTATAAATGACACACATAGTATATGAATATCTAAATAAAACAACATAGTAAAAGTACATGATATAGATCATGGTACCACTAAATTTTTACAAGCACATCAAGCTCAAGTATTAGTGTCACACATATGGCCAAGGGATGCATACGAGGGACATAAAAATGTCACAACAAACAAGGCAAAGGGCCACACATAAGGGGACATAAAATGTCACAAATAAGGGACATCAATAATGTCATATTAAATAAGGCCCAGGAGGCACACACAATAATCAAGCAAAAGTAGCCTATCATTTAATAGGGTAACAACATCAATGGAGAATAAAACAAAGAATTAGTCTAAACCATTCATATGTATCAATGTCACACTATAGTATAATTTTATATCTATGTATCATTGTGTAATATATGAGTAAATAGTAAGGCATGTGTAAGAAATATAGGCAGTTCAACATGGGGAAAAAGTCATAAAAAATATAACTTTTAATGGTGAAAGTTGTGGAATAAGATGACCCCAACATTGGCAAAGCCACTAGGTAAAGGAAATTCCAAAATATTTATGTCCACGTATAACTTGTATGTCTTTCATAACAGTCATATATCATGAAATGTATGTGTGTATGTAAATAATATGCTATCTACCAAACATGTGATAAATAACATATTATTTCATCAAAATGATCCTTTACACAAATATCCTATAGAAATAAAACCTTGAATGTATTAATATAACATTCAGTTCTAAGCAATGTAATATAATAAATACAATATGTTTTTTCAAGCATGTCTAATAAATATAACAATGATTGTACAAATATGTAGCTAAGGGTTAGAAGAAAGCATATCTTAATTATTATTTGGTTCTGAACTGTCACTATTGTTTAGCTTCCTTTAGGTCCTGTAACTTAGCTTTTTATTTCATTTGTTAAGATTTATGAGTGTTTTTATTTCCCAAACACCAATGCTAAACTCTAGACACTAACATCAATGTTAGTGTCCTCTATGGAAATTTATGTCCTAATAAAAAAACAACATTTTTTTTGAAAATTTCACTTGGGTCTTTCTAGGTTTTCTATTGCCTTTCGGATTGTGTTTTCAAATCTGCACATAGACTCTCAATATTAGAATATAACTCAAATCCTAGATCCTCCTCTTAGGTCTTGTCACCTTACCAAAAATAGGTTAGTAGGTTCACAAAGTAAAGTTGACCTCAAGGATCCATCTATCAATGAACATTGTCTACATAGTCAATACTTTGAAGAGCACCTTAGACATATGTAGTTCTCCCTTATGCATTGGATTATGTGTGAACAATAATGTACAATTCTCCATGAAAGTACATGTAGTGATCTATCTTATAACTCAAAAAACATGGCTTATGAAATACTCTTTTTATGATTCAGACCTGTAATATGACTTCCCCTATTACTAATATGAAAATAAGATAGAATAGAGTAGAATAGTTTAGTTGTGTAATTGATTTTCAATAGTGAAGTGTAAACTTGAGGGGTGCTTGTTAGATGAATAATGAGTTGGTTTTAGCTTGTATTTATACCACCTCTTTTGAAAATTTCCTCATGAAAGGGTTAATGAAACATAATAGGCCAACATGTACATATCAAAATATTTGTAAATTTTAGTGTTTAAAAAGCACATACACTTACGTTGGACAATGGATAGTCACATCAAGGCTACTATCCAAGTTTGAACATAACTATCCAAGACCATAGAAATTTGTTGGATCTATTTCATTAATAGTGAAGGATATATATATGAGTTTAATCATACTATGGGCTATATGTGATATGGGTAATCATAATAATAGGGTCATACTACAAGATAAGCATTTGGGCCTAATGACATGGTGATTGGTAGTTTGTCAGCTATAAGGTAAAATAATTGAAGGTTAAAGCCTTGAGTGATATTTTTCAAGTGTATAAGACTAGTTTAACATATAAATCTAGATTCAAACATCTAAAATTTCCCCCCTTTAATCAAGTAATGCATAAGGATATAATTACTAGTTTAAAGGAAAATAATGTGTACCGTGGTGTGTATAACACTCCTAACTTTGCTTGGTCTATATTATAAATTATTGTATGTGTATGAACTATAACCAACTACATGCTACATGTGTAATTAGTGCATATTATATGAGAATTAATAATTGAAATTTATTGGAAAGAAAAGAGAGCAAGGAAGGAGTACACCTGTGTATCAATACAACCATGTTGGCCCTTGATAGTTTGATTTGGTAATGATGCATCCTAATTGAAGCATTGGAAGGAGGTTCACAATTAAACCTTGGAGATGTGAATAGTAGAATTGGAGGGTGATCCTTACCCCAATTTGGTATAAGGGTAATTTGTGTTAAATCCATTGAGATCTCAAAATATCAATCACACCACTCTAGTGTATCATAATTACGCTAATATCACATGAGTCAATATCACACAAGTCAAATGTTATAACCATACTAATTCAAAATAATAAAAAATAGTGCCAAGTCCATTGTGGGTTCTAAATATTGATCACGCTAATTAAATAAGCCAATTGTTATTGTAGATAAAAGCTCAAATGTTGCATTTTTGTAGGGTCAGTGCATGAATAGTTTGTATAATTAGAAAATGTATGTGTGATTTAGTGTATTTTCATGGAATATGCACCTCAAATGTGTCTCAAGTTTAAGTAGCTATAAAAATGTAAACTATGATATATAAAATGTGTATAATACATATCACAAATCTGAACATTTTTTTTCCAAATCTATGCCAAATGTATATATTCATGTCCTAAGTTAATATCTAAATCATGTAAAATAAATCAAATTATGCCAACTCTATTAACTGTATGTATGTGGAATCATGTCTCTATGATATTCCCTAAATGATATGCCCCCACTTTTGAGGTGAAGGGAATGAAAAAGTGATAGTCACCTTATCTCAAAAGGATAAGACAACTATGTTGTATTTGTGTGAATTGTGCAGTAAAGAAACATATAGTAGTATCATGTCAAAGTAGATATATCAATGAAGCTTGCAGTATACATACAAAAAAATTCCTAAGATGCATATTGTGGATCATGGAAATGTCTAGAAGATAACAAGCTTAAAAAATAATCAAGCACACATGCAAAATTACTCAAATGTCACACTCAAGTACCTGTGAAACATATGTGTGCATATAAATAATGTGCTATCTACTAAAATAAATTTAAAAAACATATGAAAAAGCTAGTAAACCTGTGAAATGCTAAATATTTTTGTATTTTTGATTTATTTAAATGTTTTTTTGTTTTCTTGAATATTTAATTTTTGTAAATTTTTGATTTTTTTGAATTTTTAGGAATGTTTGAAAACAGAGTGTTAGCCAGTGATTCTATCAAGGGATGCTTATAAGATGCTCTATACTCTGAGTATGGTAAAATAAAATTGTCATGCTGCCAAAGATCATCTATATGTTCTAAATCTAGAGATAGAGAATATGTAATACTATGTTTATGCTCCATAGGAATCTATGGTATTTTTTGGTATATCCATATCTGAAACCTATTTATTTGATTTAGATTTTTTGAAAATGCACAAGCTATTCAATAATCTCAAGTGAATAACATTTCCTAAATAAAATGTGTCACATGTATGCATAGAAGAATCATAAAGTGTATCATGTTGCTAAGATTGTACTTATTATCTTTATTTGAATTATATTGTCCTTCATTGCTAGTAACCATGGTTTTATGAGTTTTGCATTATATTGAGTAAAAATGGGCTAACATGCATTACAATACAACATGATTCCAATCCAAGTGTGACATTTCATTGAATATATCCAACACAAAAATCATATGCAATAGCTTTATTCATGTGTTCCATGCCATACACAAGAGGTGTAAATACATTATAGGTATATATATTGAATTTACAAGTTTGGTCAACTATGATATTTTGACCTTGCTTTCAATCTATGTAAGTCTCAATAATTTGATGCTTTGTGGAATGATTTGTTATTTCTTCATATGAAGACACAAGTGTAGAATTATCCTTTTGATGCATGCCTTTCTTTTGAATGTTCTTTATTAAAAAACCTTTCTTGAGAATGCTTTCATGTTTAGCTTATGTGTCCTTTTGTAACTCGTATTTCTCATTTTGTAATTATTCTTGTTGAAGTCTTTATTTGTCCATTTTCTCTTTTTCCAATATTTATTTTTCTATTTTTATTTATGTACCCTCTCTTGATCCATTTATTTGTCTTTTTGAATATTTTCTTGCTCTATTTGTTTTCTTGTTCCTTTCACTTTTTTACTTTTGTAAATTGATCTTTTTGTAACCTCATTTGTTCCCTTTTTTTTAGTTATTCTTCCATTTTTATCCTATTTTTTCCCTCTTTTTGCAATCTATCTTGTTTCATTTGTTCTTTTTTCAATTTTTATTTTATTGATAATTATGCCAAGATATTTGGATCAAGTGAATGCACTAGTCAATCAAGTGTAAAATGCATCTGCAAGTTAATTAAAATCAAATAAATGAGAATATTGAAATGTAAGTAATCACAAGATCATCCAACACATTCAAATAAAATAACTCACCAAATTAATATGTACATATAGGAAAGTGAATGTGTAACTCCTCCATGAAAAGTGGTCAAAGACCCAAGAATGGAATGTAACTCCTTATACTTGGAATAGCCAGTCAAAGAGTAACTCCTACTAGATAATAATTGTAGGTAAATGTAACTCCCTATGATAAAGTACACCTAATAAAGATAATTTTATAGGTGTAGGCACACCCATATGAATGAATAATTCATAATAAAAAATACATGGAAAATAATGTCCTTTACTAACACCCCTATTAAGTGTAGTTTAGGTGGGTAAAATAAAATAGGTCCTGACAACATAGATTGATGAGGTACCCAAGTAAAATGTAACTCTCATAAAGTGGATAAAAGAAGAAAAACCATAATAAAAAATCCTCCCCTAAAAGAGAGAAAATAAGAAGAGGACTAAAAATCCCCCCTAAAGATGATGCTCATACAACCCACACCCTAAGAAGAACTCACAAGTAAAGATATTTGATCTCAGTGAATGGTTTAATGAATATGTTAGTATTATACTCCATGGTCTAATAATATTTGAGATCAATGACTTACCAATGAATGAGCTACCAGATGAAATACATGTGAATCTATATGTGCTTAGTCCATTTATGTTGAACCAAATTCTTGTAAATTTGAATAGTACTTTGGTTCTCCTCGAAGATGACTGTGGTTCACTTGAAGTGGATACCAGACTTTGTGAGAATTACCTAAAGCTAAATATCCTCAGTAGTAGAATTAACATATCATTTATATTTTACCTCAATATATGATAAAGCAATATAATTATGCTTCTTACTTGACCAACTAATCAAACCTAAACCAAGGGATAAACTATAGCCTAAAGTGGCCTTGCAATACCGAGGATTACCAGCCTAATCTGAATATGTGTACCCAACCAAGTCCACATCAATTCCATCTCTCTAATGAATCCAAAATTTCTATGCACCCTAAATATAGTGGAGAATCCTCTTAGATGATTTCTAATATAGCTCATGGGGCTCCTGCATGAATATGAAGACTATGCCTAAAGCATATGAAGAGTCATGTCTACTCTGTGTCAAGTAGATGAGATTTCTAAAAAGTTTTTGATACAAGGTAGCATCAACCAAAGGTTTATAAAAATAAACCTCAATATTGAATCCATATGGAAAGGTAGTCAGAGTTGGCTTACAATCAGCCATATGAAACTAATCAAGAAAATTAAGAGCATACTTAGGTTATGTAGTGGTAATTCTTGAGTCATATTGTGAAACATGGATCCCAAGGAAGTAATGGAATAAACCCAATTCAGTCATGGAAAACCTATCATGAATATATTATTTCACCACTACAATATATGTTGAAAACTTCCCATGATCAATAGATAAACAACATATAAGACCATAACCAAAAGTGAATCATCCTGACATAATAATTAGATGTTTAAATCATAATGGCATTTAATGAATCCTGATGAGAGAGGGAAGGAATCCATCTTGGCATACCAAGATTGAGGGGCCTATTTGAGGACATATATTTATAAATTTTGCATACTAAGGAATAATCCTTGACAAAATCCTATGGCTGCTCCATGTAAATCTCCTCCTCAAGGTCACCATGAAGAAAGACATTTTTCACATCCATTTGATCAACATCCTAATGATGAGTTATGACAATGGTAACAGTGAATTTGATAGAGTTCATATTTTCAACTGATGCAAAGGTCTTGATGTAGTCAATGCTAGGCACCTATGAAAAACCTTTTGTGACCAATCATGCTTTAAACTTATCAACTGACCCATATGCTGCATACTTAGTTTGATATATACATCTACATTAAACTATATTTATTCCCTTAAGAAGGTATGCCAAAAAATAAGTGTTGTTCCTAATCAAGGAACTAAACTCTTAATGCATAGAAATGTCTCACTCAAAAATGCTATACGTCTCCCAAAAAGTATATGGATTGGAGGCAATGGCATAAAAAACATGTGGCCCACTTCAAAACTATGAACATGTTTGCTTGACATATAAAGGATCCCCAAACCATGTACATGCACTATGTAGTGTCTATCTACCCCCAAAAGGATTGAAATTAGGTGAGCTAGGTGGTGAATAATCATCCTCCAAAGTATGGGTAGGTGTATATGGAGATGGATCCCTATCACTACTCTTTCTATTTAAACTAGAAGAAGAGTCCTCAACCTCTCAAATGTGCTCAGGTTGATTTGAATCTTTAGAATCATCATTGAATATAAGTGAGTCAAATGAAGTGGGATAAGTGTCAAGTGTTGAGTCTGAGGGACTCTCCTGAAAGAAACCACTTCTTTTTATGAATAACTCATGTGTGGTCAAATGAATAAACCAATATCCCTTAACACCATCTTGGCAACCTACGAAGATGCAAGGCTTACTTTGAGGTTCCATAGCCTTGCATTTATTTTTAGGTATACATGACATAAATAGAGAATATGAGACCCTAAAATTATCAAATGTGGGTTTATTATTGTTCTAATCTTTAAAAGGAGTGAGTCCTTTCAAGGCTTTATGAAAAACCCAATTTTGAATGTAGTAAGCACAGTTGATTACTTCTAACCAGTAATGAGGTGTGAATGATTTAGAGTGAATCATAAAATTATACATATTTTTTAAATAATAATTATTATGTTATGTAACACCATTATTTTTGGGACTATATGAAATTACATTACAAATTAATCCCCTCTGATGTACAAAACTAATGGAACATGTTGACATACTATTGACAATTTTGCCACCATTGGTCAAAGTTATTTATGTGCAAGTTTTAAATAAGACTCCATTCATGGAGTGAATATTAAAAAAGGTATAAAAAACATCATAAAACTTTTATTAGGTTAAAATCATGCTCAAAAACAACTCACAAGTCCAGATTTTGATAGAGGTTTCTTTTATTCCTCCAACTAGCTATTTGTAAGCTAGTGAAGACAATTTTTAGATGTTCGGTGCATGAAGGTGAAGAGGAGTTGGATAAAATGTTATTAGATAGAGTTTGGGGCCCATATTAACTCAATATTACATTAATTTTTTTTAGGTTATATTGGCTTAAATTTATGAACAATTGTTAAGAAGAACATGTGTTCTAAAACCCTTTTTAAACCCTCATGGCTTAGTTTTAAACAATATGTTTGAATTTTAAAAGATGGTGTTAGATCATATGATGAATATAAGAAATTTATAAACCTTTATAAATTAAAATTTTAATTAAAATAATGGATAAATTCAAAGGTACAAGCATTAGGGTTTTAAGCAAGTAAGAGAGACAACAAAAAAAATAATTTTTGAGTGGCTTAAGTGATTGGTTGAGAACATAAAATTATTGTAATGATAATATGAATAATTAAAGGAAATAATTAAAAAATAATGAGGTATTTATCCCTCATAAAATTTAATAAAATGGTAAAACAAATACCTACAGGTCTTCATAAATGAAATTGTGCAAACTAAGAAACACCAAAAAGTGCATATTTTGAGTTTTATAGAATGAAAACTCTTAAAATTTTACACGGAGGTATATTTTTATGTTCTTGAATGTTTTAAAGTGGTTTAAAGTCTGTAATATATCTGAGAATATATACAATTATAATATACAAGTCTGATCATAAAGGGAATTAAGGTTTCTTCACTCTTCTACTCACAAATGGAGTTGAAATTGGGGTTTCAAGTCCCTCCAATGGAAACCATTGATTTAAGAGTGTGTATAATTAATGTAAAGTTATGAATCAATTTTAATGCAATTAAAACCAATTTAAAATAGGATAATCTCATTGAAATACATCTCCAGGTCATCTCTAGGGCAGCAAGCAGGCACTTTTATAGAATTTTTCTTAGAGAGTTTGGTGAAGAGTTTTCGATATTTCCAAACTTTTATAGGTCTTCCAAATTTAAAGCTATAAAACTATAATATTAATTTTTTTGTTAAGGAATGTAAATAATTTTAGATGCTCCAATCCAAATCAGGGGTTTTTTAGAAAAAGAGAGTACAAGAGAGCATAAAATAACATTTATTGGAGTTGTACATGGATTTTGAAGCTGAAAATTTGTTTGAAGGTCAATACCACCATGGTGATTATTATCCAATAATATTTTAATTATAAATATAAATAAAGTTTATAACTCTCATAATGCATTCAAGAAGCTTGTCAAAATTACACAAGATAGGCATATGGAAGAAGAATTAGTTTGGAAAGCTGCTTTGGTCATCATCAAGTGTACACTTATCAAGAATATTTAATGGATAATTCAAAATCCATATACTCACATATATAACTATGGCAAAAAATTTTAGACTAAATTTAACAACTACATTTCAACAACAAGAAGTCTTCAATTATCCCTACAAAAGTGGAGTTCCAAAATATGCAAAGGTGAATAAGTGGAGTTAAGGTCTTGATAGAATTTAGATCCCTATTTTTTGTCAAGATATCCCTTTCAAAAGGAAACATGCATCCCAATTATACCACACCACCCTTTGGGTTATTTTTTGAAGAGACATGAGGGAAAAAATTCATGCAAGATAGCTCAAGTTAAACTCTAGGTGTGAAGTCAAGATAAGTCTAGTCAACTCAAAATGCATGCAAGATAACTCAAGTCAAAATCCAAGGTACAAGTCAAGATAAGTCAAGTAAAATTATAAGATAAAAATAAAGGTAATTTAAGTCAAAATTCAAGATTCATATAAGATAAAAAGGAGTTAACTTAAGATCAAAAGGAGTTCAATATAAGTTGCAAGTTCAAAAGGAGTTAACTGGAGATAGTTAAATATCTCTTCAAGTTGAAGACTATTCAAACACATGTAAAGACCTTTGAATTTTTTCAAAACTATTTCTCTCTGTTACCATTCCATATTACAAGGAAAATAAGTTTTAAACTCCAAATTTACTACGTTTGAATTTGAGGAAATAATTTAGAAGATTGGGTTGGAGTTGAAGTTGGAGTTGGAGTTCAGTCAAAGTAGGAGTGAACTAGGACTAATAGGGACTCATCTTCTATCACTTATTCATTTCTATATGTACATTAATTTTTGAATTATTAGGAAGACATTAGGTTTTTGGCTTACTGAAACTCTGCCAAAATTTTTTACTACCTTACTTTTGAATCAATAAAGAGTTGAATTTTCCCTCCAACTTTAAGTTGTTCGTGAAGCGTGTTCTTAATTAATTGATAGAACTTAATGAATAATTATTTTTCCTATGTTTATATATCACTATCTAATATTTATGTAATAAATAATAATTCTTATAGGTCACATAAAGTGTCTAAGTCTGATTTCTACCTAATCTAGAAGTGAATTCAACTATTGTTCTTTCCTTCCAAGCTAGTGTGAGTGTCTGTCAAGACCTTTGTGTGAAATACTAATGAAAGAGCCATTGTATGAGAATGAAGTGAATGTGTGCAATTTATTTATATTCTAGAGTGTGTCAAGTATAGACATAGTTTATCTTAACATTGGTGCATCACACCAATTTTTTTTTCCTTTCCATTTTTAGCTTTAGCATTGCTCCTTCTATCCTTTTCCTAATCAAGAAAGCACATAATTAAAGAGTTTATAGATAAGTAGGTAAGTGTACCAAAGGGAACCAACCATTAATATAGATATTATATCTAATTATAAGGTCTCATATATTAGATATTTTCTATTGTATCAATGAAAGTGATAAGAGGCACACATTTTCAACAGGATGCACTTGAGTGATAACAATTTATGGCATGCTCAGTGGGACACAGATTGAAGCTAAAAAAGGACATTTATAGCAACAAGAGCTAACATTTTCATGCTTAAAGTCACTATAAGTTTTGAAATTAGAGGTATACCATTTGAATTTATTGAATTATCTGAGCATTATAACATAAGAAGAAGGTTTTTTACAATAAATCCATATCCAACAAGACTATTTCTGTCACCAAATCAGCCTATTGTGCAAACCAATTCAAGTTTAAATCTTATTATTCACATGGTTATCCTAAGAAAATAGGTATTTATTCATTTAAATGATGTAATACCTCTCAATTTAGCCTAATATTATGATATTATAGTCTCAACCCTAAAAAGTTTACCATATTTTATAGGTGAAGATCAAACTACACCCATATAACATATCAAAGATGTGGCCAAATAATGTTCCTTCCACCAAGTTACCTAAGAAAATGTTTCCATATATTTAATTACTACATACTTAAAGGTAAAGGAATTGTAATGGTATAATAACCTTATCTTGAACTCCATATCCTCTTGGTATGATTGAGGTGAACCATTTTCTAGGCAATTTGAATATAAATCAGACCATCTATCCCTTGTTGAGTAGCTCACTACCATCAAGAGAACACCCCATAAATTCATGACTAATTTCAATATTAGATTCTATAAGACATATAATATAATATCTCTTATGATAAGGACATCTCCTAAATAATATTTCTTATACTTTTTGTGAGCCTTAACTTCTGATATTGTAGTTATGATTCAGTCTATGGGTGGTAGGACACTCCCAAATGCCTATGAGGTTGCCATTAGAGTTAAAAATAGTCTAATTTAAACTAGTAAACTTACACCTAGGCCTATAATTAAATTTTTTATATAATTTAACCCTTTTATACCTCCTCTAGCACAATAAATATCCCTAATTTTAGCCCCTCAAAATCAAGTTCAAGCTCCTCATAATGAATTTATTGAACTACTAAAGGAGGGAACTAGCCCTTCATCATGAGATTATTTGCATCATAAGGTAACCCACACATTGTATATCTTAAATTGTATCAACATGATTAATAATAGGCATAATATATATTTAGGTTTCAATTTTAAGTGATAATAGTTTTTGGCACGCCTGGGGGGACCATAACACAGAAGATTGCTAAAAGAATGTTGATAATTTTGCCACCATTGGTCAAAGTTGTTTATGTGTAGGTTTTAAAGAAGAATCCATTAATAGAGTGAATATTAAAAAATATTTAAAAAAAATCATAAATTTTTTATTAGGATAATATCATGCTCATTAATAACTCACAAATCTAAATTTTGACAGAGGTTTTTTTATTCCTCTAACTAGTTATTTGCAAGCTAGTGAAGGTAATTTTCAGATGTTCAGTACATAAAGGTGAAGAGGAGTTGGATAAAATAATATTATTTGGATTTTTGGACCCATATTAAATAAATATTACATCATTGGTTTCAAGTTACAATGTTTTAAATTTATGAACAATCGTTAATAAGAATAGGTGCCTTAAAACCCTTCTTAAACTCTCATGGATCAGTTTTAAGCAGTATGTTTATATTTTTTGAAAAAAAAATGTGGTGTGATATATTATGTATAATATAAGTCATTTTTAAACCTTAATAAATAAAAAAATTATGGAAATTAATGGATAAATGCAAAGGTACAAGCATCAGGGTTTTAAGCAATCAAGAGAGACAATTATAAAATACAAATTTTTAGTGGCTTAAGTGATTGGTTGAGAACATAAAATTATTATAATGATAATATGTGTTATTAAAGGTATTAAATTAAAAATTATTATGTATTCATACCTCATAAAACTTAATAAAATGGCAAAACATAGACCTATAGGCATTGAAAAATGAAATTGTGCAAACTAAAAAATACCAAAAAGTGCATAGTTTGAGTTTTATTAAATGAAAAATCTTGAAATTTGAATTATAAGTATATTTTAATGTAATTTAATTTTTAAAAGTGGTTTAAATTATGTATTTTACTTGAGTAGATATAAAATTCCAATATACAGGTCTGATCATGAAGGGAATGAAGGTTTCTTCGCTCTTTTGCTCACAAATAGAGTTGGAAATGGGTGTTTTAGGTCCCTCTAATGGAAAAAATTAATTTAAAAGAATGTATAATTTATGTAAGGGTTTGAATCAATTATAATGCAATAAAAAACAATTCAAAATAGGCTCATATCATTGAAAAATATCTCCAAGTCATCCCAAGGGCAGCAAATAGGAACTTTTTTATGAATTTTTCTTAGGGAGTTTGGTGAAGAGTTTTGGAGATTTTAATTTTTTTAGAGTTTTGACCCATTGAAACATATAAAAAAATAATAATAGTTTTTTTTTAGGATGGAACTCATTTTATACCTCCCAATATAAATCATACTTTCTTGAAAATAAGAGAACATAAGAGAGCATAAAATAACATTTGTTGGAGTTGTACATGAAGTTTGTAACTAAAAATTTATTTGAAGGTCTATGAAACCATGGTAATTATGTTAAAATAATTTTTTTTCTCCATATATATTATAATTATAAATATAAATAATTTTTTTTGCTCTCACAGTGCATTCAAGAAGCTTGACAAAGTTGCATAAGATAGGCATATGAAAGAAGAACCAGTTTGGAAAGCTGCTTTGGTCATCATCAAGTGCACACTTATCAGGAATATTTAATGGATAATACAAAATTCACATGCTTCCATATATCTAACAATGTCACCCAATTTTTTAATAAATTTATAAACTATAGGTCAACAACAAGAAGTCTTCAATTAGCCCTACAAAAGTAGAGTTTCAAAATATGCAAATGTGAATAAGTGGAGTTAAGGTATCGATCAAATTTAGAGACCTATTTTTAGGCAAGGTATCCATTTACAAAGGAAACATACATCCCAATTCTAATATGCCCCCCTTTGGTCTATTTTTGGAAGAGACATGAGGCCAAACATGCATGCAAGATAGCTCAAGTTTAACTTCAGGTGTGAAGTCATGATAAGTCTAGTCAACTCAAGATGCATGCAAGAAAGTTGAAGTCAAAATTCAAGTTTCATTTAAGATAACTCAAGTCAAACTCCAAGTTTTAAGTCAATTATAACTCCAATATACATATAGAGGTAACTGAAGTCAAACTTCAATATGAATTCAAGATTAAAAGAAGTTAACTAAAGTTCAAAAGGAGTTCAATACAAGTTACAAGTTCAAAAAGAGTTAATTGAAGATAGTCAAATATCTCTTCAAGTTGAAGACTATTTAAACACATGCAATAACCTTTGACCTTCTTTAAACCTTTTTATCTCTCCTACCACACCATATTCCAAGGAAAATAATGTTTAAACTTGAAATTTACTATGTTGAAATTTGGGTAAACAATTTGGAATATTGGTTTGGAGTTGGAGTTCATTTGAAGTAGGAGTGAACTAGGATTAGTAGGGACTCATTTGAAACTTCTTGCATTATTTATATCTTATTATTTTCTACTTGTACATTCATTTTTAAATTATTAGGAGATTATTTTTTTGGCTTACTAAAACTCTACCAATAATTTTATACTACCTCACCTTTGAATCAATGAAGAGCTGAATTTTTCCTCCAACTTCACGTTGTTCGTGAAGTGTGTTTTCAATTCAGTGATATAACTTAGTGAATGATTGTTTTTCCTATTTTTATGTCTAAATATATCACCTTTATGTATCAAATAATAATTATTACATGTCACATAAAGTGTCTAGGTCTTATTTATACCTAATATAGAAGTGAATTCAACCATTGTTCTTTCCTTCTAAGCTAGTGTGAGTGTCTGTCAAGACCTTTATGTGAAATACTGATGCAAGAGCCATTGTATGAGAATGAAGTGAATATTTTCAATCTATTTAGATTCCAAAGTGTGTCAAGTATAGGTATAATTTACCTTAATGTTGGTGGATCACCCCAATTTTTAGTTTTCTTTTCCATTTTTAGATTTAGAATTGTTCTTTCTACCCTTTTCCTAGTCAAGAAAGCACAACACTAGAGAATTTAGAGATAATTAGGTAAGCGTACCAAATTTAACCATCCATTAATCTATATATTATCTACATTATAATGTTACACACCTTGGAGAGTTTCCATTGTATCAATAGAAGTGAGAATAGGCACACATTCTCAACAGGGTGCACTTCTTAGTGATAACACTCACCACCATTATCTATCCATAGAACCTTAATGAATTTCCCATATTGTTTTTACATAATATCCTTAATGTCTCAATTTTTTTTAAAAAAAATAGACTTATATCTAAGGAAGTAGACCTATGTATACCTTGAGAAATAATCAATGAAGGTGAGAACATAATTAGCCTGAGTGAAAGATGGTTTAAGGAATGCCCCAGATACATTACTATGTATTAAATCCAATTCCTATGTATCCCTCCATGATTTAACCTTGTTATATTTATATTTAGGATGTTTATCTAATGTAAAACCCTAAAAAATACCCTTAGATAAATGAATAGAAGGCAAACCTATGACCATATCATGTTTATTGAGTTATTCTAAATAATAATAGTTAAGGTGGCCAAATCACTCATGTCATAAATATTTTACCTTATCTTTGTGTGTAAGTAATGTAATAGGAGGAATTATAGTGAAAAGTGTGAGAAGGTTTATAATTGAGCCTGGTGATATCCCCTTCCCACTACCATTATAGATTCACTATGCAACTCTTTAATGATTATAAAATCTGGAGAGAATTCAACTCTTATGCCGTTATTGATGTGAGTGATCTGGTACACTGATATAAGATTGGTTGAAAGTGAGGGAACACTTAGATTTTTTTGAATTTTCTTCCATTCACTTCAATAGACCCTCTCCTTGAAACTATTGTTAGAGTGTCATCACCCAATGTGATAGAATACATGTTATATGGTTTTAAGGAAGTGAATTGAACTTGTGAAGAACCCATGTGATGTGAAACACCTAATTTAATAACCCAAGATGAAGTAAGATATACAAATAATACAATATCCTTGCCCTTAAATTTATCTTTACCATTTTAATTTGCCTTATAATAATATGGAGTTGATGAATTCTATTTTATAGACTCAAGAAAACCTATGCTATTCTTTTCTAGAATATGAGTTATGTAGTCAATCTATTTATTCATACACTTGTGTTCATCATGCCCATTTTTATTGTAATAGGCACACTTAACCTTCTCTTTATTAGGTTTATATTCAAAATAGGAGGTTTTAGTGGTAGTTTTAGAAGAGGTAGTTTTTATTCCTTATTCTTCTCTTGATCATTTTTGTTCTATTTTTTCTCCTTATTGTTTGAAGCCTTCTGTTTCCCATTCCAAATGATTAGAGCTTGTGGTTTTGAAGAATTAAATGTTCCCATATGAATTAAATAATATTTATCCAAATTTAAGTCAACAACAAAATCATCTAAAGAGGGAAGTTTCCATGTGGTTCCAAGAGCTCTTTTGGTAGCATGAAAAGTAGAGATGAATACCAAGTATTCTATACCAAGTTGAGAGAGTATAGACAAAACCAATTGATCATCCTTATTATTTATTTCAAATTACTTTAAATACAATATCAAAGGCTTAAACTTAGTGAAAATATATTTTAGGATGTCAAAATTGCTAGGACTCAAACTAATGAGTTCATTCTCCAAGTCATGACCTATCATTACATATAATTTCCTAAAGAACTTTTCCAAAGTGGTACGTAATTAATATTGTTTCATAGATTCAACATGAAATAGTAATCTAGGAGACAAAAAAATCCAAAAGCTTCATCACAATGGTTAAATCATTTAACTTTTTTTGCATTGGTATTTGGTTTAGTCTAAGTGCCCATAATTATGCAATGTAAACCCTTACTCCTCAGAGTGATTTTCATTTTAGATTTCCATTCATAATAGTTAAAGAGAATGAGAGTAATTATAAAAATAGAATCCATAATACATAATTAAATTTATTGTTTCAGAAATGAAAATAAGGCATGAACATAATTAAAAAAGAGACACACAACACCCCCCTAAGATTATTTCAAATCAACACCCTAGATTTTGGCATTTTATAATTCCAGTGTGATTACAATATAAATGGTTCCGATTGAATGAACACAAAAAACAATAATTTTTGAAAAAAATGACACTCAAATTCAAGTTGACTATAACAATTTATCACAAATTTTTATTTTCTACCATTATTGGCTCATTTTAAATGTTTGCACACAAAAATTAAATGCACTTTTATTAAAAAACTAATTTCAGTAAAAATAGGGATGAGAAGATGTGAATTATAATTATGCTACCACTTGAATATACCATGTGTGATTCACATGCATTGGTAATGATTGAATTTATAATTTATAGGGGGTTTCAGGGGGGCTAGTTATATCCCCCTTGCCATAAATGAAAGATATTCTAGCAAGGCCATTAGGCTGAGCCAAAGATTTAAAAAAAACTAAGTTATTTTGAAACATGAACAGTTACCATTATACACAATCTATAAAATATAGATGTTGAACACAAATGTGGAGAGAGGAAGTGCCAAACAGGGAGTTAGAATGCTAAGATGCCCATGCCATAGTCCATATGCCACCACAAATCCTTTGCTAGGTTTTTATGATCTGGAAAACACTTTGAGATTGTGTATGCATCTGGAGAATAACCAAGAACACATTTCTCTTACCAATAATAAAAATACTTGATATATACAAATACTTCAATCTCTACCAAAAAAATCCCAATAAATGGACATGAAAAAACTAGTTTTGTTTGTAAACAATGAAATCTCATGATTATAAACAAATTAAAAAAAATAAAACCAAACCTAGTTTTTTTGTAAACAATGAAATCTCATGATTAAGAAAAACTAACAATAAAACCAGAAAAATGAATGCCATAATAGTTTTGATACCATATCAGGTATTACACCAAAATCTTCAGATCAAGTGAATGCACTAGTTCAATGCAAACATGATTCAATCAAGTGCACAATGTAACTATAAGTTTATTGAAATCAAATAAACTAGAATATTATAATGCAAGTAATCATAATATAATCCAATATGCTCAACTAAAATAACTCACAAATGAATATGTACATATAGAAAATTGAATGTCTAACTCCTCTATGAAAATTGGTCAATGACCCAAGAATGGAACATAACTCCCCATACCCAGAATAACCAGTTAAAGAATAACTCCCACTAGCTAATAATGGTAATCAAGTGTAACTCCCTATGATGAAGTACACCTAAGCAATCTAAATCTACAAGTTTAGGAAAACCCATGTGAAGGAATAATCCATAATAAGACAATACATGGAAAATAATATCATACACTAATAATCTCTTCTATTTCTACTTTATTCTTGGATCTACTTCCTTTTGTAGATTCTTGTTCTTTTGCAATAGTAAAATGAATATACATATTTGAATTATTTGCATGAGTATTTCCAATATATCCTAATATTTTTCTCTCATTATGAATATGTTTAGAGATATGATGAATGATGCCTTGTGCATGTTTTCCAAACCCTTAAACATGATAAATGAAGTGTTGTAGATATTGTTGTCCAAAACCATATTGTTTTGAAAGCTAAGTATTATTATTGAGAGGTAGATTTGTATCATGTCCTTGGTATAATTGTGCCTTTGGTATCCATTTTTTTTTCTTTTTTAACTTGTGTTTTTAGAAATTCACTCATAAGGTAAGTGGATTTATTGATTAATGTATCATTGATAGATCATCACTGTCTATGAGACTTTGTATTTTGGTCTTCAAGGCAAAACAACAATTTGTATGTTGCCCATGCATTCTATGATATGCAAAATAATATTTTAACCTTCTAAGAGGATGTAAAAGAGGAAATTTGATCAATTTTTTTCTAATCATGTCCCTTAGAATCTCACTTGAACTCTTATTAACCTTTTGCATATTTTTTGAATCACTTGTTGGAGATGATGTTTTTGTTATATTTTAATTTTGATATGAAAACTTATTAGGTACAACATTGGTAGATGAAGATACAAATGCATGAATAACACTATAACATTATGAATGTTTTTCATATATTATCTAATTTTATAATAATGTGATATTTGAAATAAATATTGATTTTGATTTTGCAACTCTTTTATTAACTTGCTTATAGTAATGATTCGATCCTTGAGGGTTTCACAAGCACAAACCCTAGGTATTTTAGATTGAATATGCATACACACATCATCTATAGGGGATATGGGATGTGAAAGGGTTATAGAAATGATAGGTACAATAAGATGGGCCACCTTACCCCTTGGAGTAGTGATAGCATGGCCTTGGTTAGAGGGATAATAATTATCACCCTATTTAGGATTAGGAAGATGGAGAGATTCATTTTTAGCCATTTTAATTGCTCTAAAGGCTAAGATAAGAATAGGAAAATAGATACATATAAATGTTAATAAATATTCCAACATGATAAGGAAATAAACATTAAATTTGAAACCCTAAGGTGACTTTTTAAGAAGGAACCCTAGATAAAACTAGGGTTTACAATATTCAACAATTAGCAAGTTCACTAGAATGTTTCATTCAAAATGAGTTTTTACACAAATACCCTATAGAAACAAAAACTTGAATGTACTAATGTAATATTTAGATATAAGTAATGTAATATAATATTTGTAATGAATTCATTCAAACATGTGTAATAAATATAACATTGTTTGTACAACTATGTGATTAAGGGTTAGAAGAAAGCATATCTTATTTACTATTTGGTTCTAAACTGTCACTATTACTTATCTTCCTTTGAGTCATGCAACTCAAATCTATGTTCTATTATTTCATGTTTTTGAGTGTTTTTCTTACCTGGGCACTAACATCAAATTCTAGACATTAACATCAAAATTAGTGTCCTCCTATGGATGTTTATGTCCTACACAAAAAAATAGATTCTTTTCTAAAAATTCCACTTGGGTCTTTCTGGGTTTTCTATCACCTTTCAGATCATGCATTTAGATCACGTGCATAGGCTATCAATATAAGAATATAGCTCAAACCATAGATCATCCTCTTAGGTTTTGTCACCTTGAAAAAAATGGGTTAATGTGCTCATGAAGTCAAGATGACCTCATGGACCCCTATGTTAATGAGTGTTTCCTACATAGCCAATGCTCTCAAGAGGGATTAAAATGTATGAATTTCTCCATTATGTGTTAGATTATGTGTGAATAATGGTGTAGAATGCTATATGAAAGTGCATGTAGTGATCTAGCTTATAAATTAAAAAATATGGCTCATGGGATGTTTTTTGAATGATTTATACCTGTAATATGATTGCTCTTATGAGTAATATGAAAATAGGAAAGAATAAGGAAGAATAAATTAGTTTTGTAATTGATTTTTAGTACTGTAGTGTAAGCTTAAGAGGTGCTTTCTAGATGAATAATGAGTTGGATTTTATTAGGATTTCTACCATCTCTTTTGGGCATTTACTTATGGAAGGACTAAATAAACATAATAGGCCAACCCATATATATCAAAATACTTGTAAATTTGAGTGTTTAGAAGGCATAGACACTTGTGTTGGAGAATGGAAAATAACATCAATGTTGCCACCCAAGTTTGAATGCAACTATCTAAGAACATAAAAGGTTGTTAGAGATTTGTAACTAATAGTGAAGGATATATATTAGAGTTTAAGCATACTATGGGCTATATGTGATTTGGGTAATCATAATAATAGGGCCAGACTACAAGATAAGCATATAGGCCTAGTGATATGGTGAATACAAGTCTATCAACTACAAGGAAGTTAAAATTGAAGGGTAGAGCCTTGAGTGATATATATCAAGTGTACAAGACTAGTCTAACATATAAATCTAAATTTAAGCATTTACACATAAGTAAATAGTGTATTCTAGTAGTCATGTCATGTTCAACTCTTGATTTTAATTTTTTTTTGAATATTTAAATGTTTTTTGTATTTTTTGATTTTGATTTTTAGAATTTTTAATAATTATGGAAAAGCTAACCAAAGATCTTATCAATGGGAGGATCATGAGAAGTACACGTATCATGTGGTGGAGGTGTCCTCTATCATGGATCAAAAGAACCAACCATGGGTAGGTCAGGATTTGACAAAGATTCATATGGTGTACCATATATATCATGATAAATACTCATAGGAATTAGTGTAAGATAGGTAACTTTAGATGGATGAGGACTCTATGGAGTCCACTGTATAGTAGAAGGGTGTCTCACTACCTGTGTTCATTGTGAAACATAATGAATTGTCTATGGTGCTAAGTATGTACTATATGATATGGCAACCTTTATGGCCATCAAGTAACTCTTTGATGTGATTAACACTAAATAGCTGGATATATAGATAGATTATGTATATGTGTAGCAATCATCTATGTATATTGATTCTAAATAGGTGTGTCAAACATATCTAAAGAAAGATCATAATTATATGTATCAAACATATCTAAATAATGATCTTAAATATGTGTATAAACCATCTCTAAACAATGATATTGAATATGTGTATCAATCAAATATGGTGGTGGTGGGGGTGGAGGAGGAGATATCAGTAGCTCTAAAGGATAATCATATCATACACCTAGACCTATGAATACCCTATTACAGTGTATGTAATTTAGGCATATGTAAACTATAAATGGAATTACATGAAGTATTTACATCTAAAGGCATCCTAAGAACATGTCAGAGACACCATTACCATGTAAAACTAGGAATAGTGTGGATAAAATGGCTGAGCCTACTTGAAGAGGTAATAGTATGTATCCTAAATTATTATTATTATTAATCTATAGATTCCATTAACTAATTTTGATGTATCTTATAAATCTTGTCATATGTACCTAAGGGAGTGAAAAAGTGTCATCTTCCAAATGTTCTCATTTGAACCATTTTTAATCATAACAATGTGCATGGTTTGTTCATCAATGTCAGTTCATATGAATAGTACTTTAAAATATGAATTATCATCAACTATCTCATTAGCATTGAATGTGATCATGGGCCTTTGGGGTGAAAATATTGTTGTGTACCAATGATATTATATAGTGTATGGTCACTTACCATTAGTGGATGATGCTATGATCATAATAATCTAAGAGGGGAGTTAGGATAGTGTTAGTATGATAAAAACCAAATTAAAACACACTAAGAATATAACACCTCAACCCTAGATATTAAAGGAGCAAGAGAACAATGCAAGTAACTAATAATGGAAGACAAGACAAGTATCATTTACCTTCCTTGACAACAAGAGTTATATGTTGGCCATGGAAGAATGTTCTTAGTCATGTGCTCAAAGAGCCTTTGACACTGGTGTTCCTTGCATCATCTCTCCTTGTCACCTTAACAATGCTTGGCTTGGATTTTAATTTGGCTTTGATGTAGTAATCTATAACTATTTGTGCATTATAACCTTACAATAATGCTTTGTCTCTCAACAATTGAACATTATAACTTTGGCTTAAGAGATTGTTTTAGAATGGTCTTGGCACTTCTATTTATAGGTTTTCCACTAACTATAACCTAAGTGAAGTTAGGTTAGATTTAACTATTATTAAGTTTAATTTAACTCTAGTTGAGTTAAGGAGGGGATAATAAATTAATATTTGGGATAGAGATCCCATTTATTAAGCATGACTGTCCATTTCTAAATTTAAGGCTTTAATAGAGATATTTTCAATTTTTTTGACTTTGAAGATGATGACATCATCATGACCTCAATTTTATTATAATTTACTTTTTTACAAAATTTATTTTTACTAATTTTGCATGGAAACTTCACTCAATAATTTAATTTGATTTGATTATTTAATTCATTCTGTTTAGCATTTTTGCACTTTAGAAATTGCTTAAGTGCCCTGCTTAATAGGTCCAAAGGCCAATCTATTAATTTTCCAGGTTGTAACTTGACTGGAGATGAATCCATGAAAGGTTAAAATTATGTACAAAATAATACCCAAAATAGGGATGCCTCAACATGATTTTGGGTACTAATGTCTAATGTGCAGATGAAATTGGGACATTTAGTTATTCTTAGGATTAATTTACACTATTTGGTAAAAACCAATCTAAAGTTTTGTTGGAACACAGCCATGGCCAAAATGGGGTGTCTACAATTTGCCATTATTTGGAAAGATGTTTCAAGATACATTCATAGTAACATATTCTTAAAGAATGAAAAAGACATTAATACTTTCGCTAAGAAGAAAATCCATGTAATGATGGAATGGTGCTCCAAACAAAGTTTGGGAAGCCTATGATGCCCCCTCAAGGGAGCGGCTGACACATACAATTGATGGATGGTCCCTTGAAAAGAAGAAAGAAGAAGAATGAAATTAACCCATGGGTGAGATTAATCCAATTAATATAATGCTTGCATGCATTGATTTAAAAGTATTGATTTTCACAAAGGCAATTATAATCAATAATGGGGGTTAAGACATTGATTTGCCCAAAGGTAATAATAATTATAGGCAAAGCTATGTGCCATAGTATAATGAATGGCTTGAAATAATGATTTTCCCAAAGGTGGTTATAATCACTAAGATGACCTAGATTGAATAATGATATTTCCCTAGTAGGGCAGATTTGATCATGATAAAATGGTTGTGCCCTAGTAGGGTAAGTTGGCAAGCATAACTCAAATATATAACCTGTCACACAAATTAAATATAAGTGGGTACAAACATAGATGTGATGGTTTAATGACTAAATAAGACACAAAAAACTAAGTACATGAGGATGCACAAAGTGATGAAAGAGATGATTAGAAGAAAAAAGGTGGCTGAGCTGACTCAAGATACATCATGTATATAAGCGCTAACTACATAGTCCAAATAGACCTTAGGCAAATGTGGTTCACTAGAATTGGGAGAAAATGGAATGAGGAATAGAATAGAAGAATAGGAATTGAGTGATGTGAATGATTTAGTTGTACCTTCCAATGTAGAAATGCTCATCCTTATTAGCATTCATACAACCAAAATGGTCAATGAGTTTAGTTGATCAAGGAGAGTGGAAATATTTTCCAAAGTAAATAAAGAGATGTTTCTATGGAACTATTGCTTGTAAGATCCACCAAACTAATTTTTGTTGCAACATGATATAAAACACCACAATGACCATGGCTATAATGTGCATAAGGACTGACTCTCGATCTAATAAATAATTAAAAATAATGCACCAATGATAAAAACCATGATGACAATGTTGACATATGAATATGGATGGACTCAAGTATAATGCATAAGGAAACACCCAATGAATGCATATATATTGAGTCAAGGCACAACAAGGAAAGCAAATAAAAAGGCAAACAAAAAACAAATAACTAAGCAAATAAACATACATAAAGCTTAAAAATAAAATCAACAAAAAGTATCTTATCATTAACCAAGTTAAAACCTATATGTGAAGGCTCAATGGAATGATAAACATATGGTGCCCCTAAAGAAGGATATATGTAAGGCAATAACATTTGGGAATAAGATATCCTAGTATAAGTTGCATGCTTTGGTGTTTCCCCAATAAGGTGAAAGCTATGAGGTTGGCCTAAAAATGCAAATTAGATGGTGCCCTTGAGCAATGATACATGCAAAGGGAAGGTTACACCCCCAATGGATATGGAATGGATTGGAAATAATAATGGTTTTTTCCATAGGAGGGTAGATCAAGGATGGATAACTAGGTTTAGATAGGATGAATGTTTTTGGATTATTTTGGGGCTTAATATCCCTCTAGGAGATTGTAAGTTGATTTTTCTGAATGTTTTTACAATTTTTGGTATCTTAACTCATTAGAGATTGATAAGATACCACTCAAAAAGTGGTGAAAGCATTGTCTTAGGTTTAATTGAAAAATAATGAGAGTGTTAGACAAACCTATAAGAAGGAATGATCCAAAAAAATGGTGATTGAAATCAATCACCAAGAATGGCCAAGCTGACTCCAAATGAAATAGGTAATTGGAACCTACCTACATAGTCCCATGGACATAAGGTCCAACATGGACTTCAGGCCAAAATTAGTTCACCCATGAATGAGATGAAACACTATACAAAATGAACTAGGCAAATATAAATGGTCATGACAAAAGCCATGAGAATATTTTAGTTATATCGGTCGACTAGGAGATGCATGCCCTAAGTGGCATAGATATAATCTGAATGACGTAGGATATAACCATGTTTTAAATTTTTTCTAATCATCTTAACTCAATCGAGAATGACAAGATACAAAATGGTCCAACTTGTAAAATGATGAGAACATAACTTAGGGTGTCTATAATGCATCTATTTCAAATGCAAAATGCACACAATTGTTACTTACAAAATAACGAGAGTGTTTAATAAAATTACACACAAAATGGCTAGGGAATTAGAAAAGGGGTGACCAAGTTGACATAAATGTAAATTAAGTGCTGCCTACATAGTCTTGATGGACCTTAAGTCAATGTAGTTTGAAGGTATGGCAAAGTATGAAAGGATGGTAAGGTGAGACAAAGGGCAAGCTAAGGCACATGGAAAGGTATGAAATAATGGCAAGGTGAATGGAAAATGGAAAAGGCAAGGTGAATAACAAGATAAGGTAAATGTCAAGATAAGGTAAATGACAAAATAAGGCAAATGGAAAGGCAAGGTAATGGAAAGGTAAGACAAATGAAAAGGTAAGGTAAATGGAAATATGTGGTAAATGGAAAGATAAGGTAAATGGAAAGTCAAGGTAAATGGTTCTATTATTCTTACTGATGTGGAGATGTTCATCTTGATCAACATATGATACAACCATAATAGTCAATTATGTCAATTACTAGCCCACACCCCTTATGAATAGTTGATCTATCAAGAACTTGCTACTGATTTAGACTTCAATAATGCTATTATGATCTTTGTTGGTCATTGATTCTATTTCCTCCAAAATTTGAGACAAGATGTTTTCATAGCCTCTATAAAGGAAAGTGCATATAGGGATGGTAAATAAGGATAAATATTGGTTTAAAGGTCTAATTTGGTAATGGAGAAATGAATAATAATGGAATGTACAATGGTTGAGCAACAAATGAAGATTGGGATTCTTAGGCACACACAATGTTGATGATTCTGGTTTCAACATAATTTTAGTTGTGATAGGTTTGAAGACTTTCGAATATGCTCTTGATAGGACCACCATATTTTTTTATTATTTGGGCCTGAGAGTAACTACCATCTAAGTATACTATAGATTGGAACTTGTATTGATGTTATCTTTAATAATGTCTGCATCAGGAATTAAATAACTATTATGCTTAACTATTGGTGCCTAAAATATGTTTTAACCAATAAATTTATCTTTATTATTCCATAACAACTCTGAGAAAGTTTCATTAAGGAATGTTGACTTTTAACTTTGATTGTCTTCTAGTGCCTTATACAAGGTTTCACTAGAATATGTTGAGTTTAGACTTTGATTTCCCCCTAGCACCTCTAAAAAGGATTCACTAGGATATTGTTCTTATTCTACGTGAATGTGGTCTTGGTACCCCTAATATTCTACAATTGATATGTCACCATGGATGTAGTTCAAAAATATGTGAGTCTATTAGTCCCAATCAACATTTGTGGGAGGTGGAATGCCTATATAATGACTATGTTGATTGGTGTTAATGGCATGTGGAATGATAATGGAATGGGAAGAGGCAACAAAATAATCATATAAGACACTAGGAGAACTTGTGTTGATACTGAAGTAATCATCCTCAAAATACATGTAAAGATCACAAATGTATTCAAATTTATCTGCAAGGCATGTGTAACCAATGTCATAACATCCTTGAATGTAATCAGATTCTGAAGCTGAGTCTGACTCAAGGGACTTGAGTTTGATGTTAAGACTGATGTTGATTCTACTTATGATGCTAAATTTGATATCATTTCAAAAATAAAACCTAACTTGAATGTTTATTCTTCATCTGGTGTGGCAACAAAGATGTTATGTTGAATGTTTGGTATTGGAGGAGTAATGGCCTGGGTTTAAATAATGGACTCTTCAAAAATATACTCAACCAAGAAGGATGTCATAAATATTGACTTGTCAAAGGGAGGCTTCTCAACAAATGAGAAATGATCAACATGCAACTCTATAGAGACTGGCTTGTCAAAGTGAGGCTCCTCAAAAATAGGGCAATGGTCAAAATAATAATTTTACCAAAGGTGATTAAATCACTAGGGGGTGACTCAAAAAATATTGGATTATCAAAGTGAGACTCCTCAACCAAAGGGAAAGGTTCAAAGGGTGTTCTAACATAGGTTAACTCATCACAAATAGGTGTTTTAATAAAAACATTTTGGATGGTTTAGTTCTCTTGGCCTTGGCTTACACTTGGTTGCAAAATATCAGATTTGGACAAATTTTGGTATTTGAAAGATGACTCTTGGAGAGGTAATGATTGGATCTATTGTGGTTCAAATACTAGATTGGATTTTATAAAGTGGGATAAATTGTTAATGGATGAAGAATAATCCATGGTTCAATAATGATCCCTTTATAAATAGGCTCATCAAAGATGGGCTCAACAAAGGCTATCTATGCATTCAGAATGGTAACTGCAATCCATCTAGTTGTAATTGCACAACCTTGTTAGGATAATTAGCTATCAAATTTAAAAGGGCCTAGAATGGTAATGAAAGGGCACTATGAATCTTGGTTACCAATTTAGGATAAAGGATGAGGGCCTATAATGGTAATATTTGGGCAATGCATAATTTGGTTATTAAAACAAGCTAAAGGATGAAGGCCTAGAATGGTAATCCTTGGGTATTGCATAGCTTGGTTGTTAGCACATGCCAAAGGATGAGGGCTTGGAATGGTAATCCTTGGGCACTATGGAGATTGGTTGGTAGTGCAGGTGAAAGGAGGATTACTAGCATAAATAGGGGGTCAGTTACCATTATTATTCCCAGGGTAAACTCAGTAATTTAATTACCCCAAAGAAGGGTGATCTTGGCAAATGATAATCAACATGGCTAGGTTTGGAAATTAGTCCAAAGAGGGTGGTATTGGTCTAAGAAAATGGTCTTGAACATGGTCCATAGAACTTGGCATTGGTCTAGGAAAAGTGACATTAGTCTTGAAAATAAACTTGAGCTAGGCATTTGAAAATAAACTCAGCCAAGGCATGTTCACATCTATGACTAGGTCTCATGAAAATAAAATGTCTAAAATTCACAAAACACTTCAAACATAGTCTAAAAATATTATTCCATGCTTGGATGCCTTAAATTTTAGTCTAGATGGAAAACTCAGTCTATTACTACAAATGGTTTAAACTTGGCCTAGAATGGAGCTCTTCTTGAAAACTATCAATGGTAAATTTGGTCTCAAATATCTCCAATGTTCTAAGGTGTTGCACAAAAATAGATAATTAAAGGCAAAGTTTGAATTTTAGTCTTGGTAAAGTGTTTCAAAAAATTATAATCTAAGTCTCAAATGAAAAGAATGCTAGGTATTTGGTAAGAAGGCACAAATCTAGAATTTAATATATAATTTAGGTCCAAAAACTCTAAGGAAATGCTAGGTCTTTGGTAAGAAGGCATAAAACTAGACTTTTAAAATAAACTGGGTCAAGGTAAAGACATGGAATTTATCTAACTCTAAGGAAAATAGTTTGAAACATTTTGACTCAATCTTGGCACATATCAAAACAAACTTGACCTTGGTATGCAACATTCACTCTAAACACATGACTAAAACTATTTGGGAAATTCAATCTCAAGTAATCAAAATAAAAGCGATGAGTAAAGCATTTAAGCCTAAGTGATAAGCAAGGATCTAATGTAAACTAATTGTGCTTAGAGTTATACTTAAAAAGTGAGTTTTGACCTTAGTTTAAGGAAACAAATAGACTCAAGGCACACAAAAATAAACCACTTCTTAGATCTAGGCAAAAGGGTCTTTAAATCAAACAAGGAATTAATCTAAGTTATACAATTCAAAAGTAAGATGTAAACCCCTGAGCCAAAATTAAGCAATACTAAAGTTTAGACCGATCAATTTTGAATCTAAACTTTGAAAGATAAATTTTTAACTTGGTATAAAAGACTTGGATTTCTCAAATGGATAACATCATAGGCCCAAATGGATAGCATAATGACATCATTTGTAGACCAAAGGTACACATGATTTGGAACTTGGTTAAAAATAAGGCAATGTTTTTGGAATAACATGAGTAGTGTAACGTTGCACCTTCAACAAAATGACATGAAAATGGTTTTGGATTTAAAAAACCCAAGGTAAATGTTTAGAATGAAATGGGTAGCATAACAATGCCCCATTTAAACAAATGACACACAAATGTTTTTGGGATAAAAAGTCTAAGGCAAAAGTGTGACATCAAATCGGCATAATAACACCTCTTGGGTGAAATTGTGATAAAAACATGTGATGTATATGTATAATTTTGAATAAACAAATGATTTATAGTCTTAAAACATGCATGTAAATCAACAAAAAATATAAATGGCTTGTCCTATCCCTATAATTGACATGGGTGTGCATAGCTTCTATCAAAATTTACACTGATATACCAATACTTGTGAGGAATTAAGTATTAATTCAAAAATTAAAGATCAAGTGTAGGTAACTTTTTTACGCTCCCCTCTATCTCTCAAGCATTAGTACGTGGCATGAAATTAGAGTGAGGAACACTCAACATTTGGTAAGAAATTCTATGGTAAGTGGGGTTGACTAACACAAGAGCACAATCATGTCAATTGGGTTCATACCTACTAATTTACTATGTAAGGGTCTGTTCCTTTGCATAAAAACTCCAACCATGCACTCTAATGTTTAGTAAGACCTGACCCAAGTTTTCATTAAGATGGGATAGGCTAACCTCTCAGCCCCTTGGTAATCCTAGTACCATGTGCCTTGATTTATATACCCCACCATGGAACATGGTTGGTATGATGCTGGAATATGAAGCCCCTGGTCAACACACCCTTAAATAACTCATAGGGAGGCAATGAACTCCCACCCACAAGCCAAATGCCTAAAAAGAAATAAATAAAAATGGAAAGACTTTAGAGGTCAATTTTGAATCACCTAAGTCACTCAGAGCTTAGGGAGAACTTACATGCCATTCTTTCTGACACAACTTTACAAACAATGGTAATAAACCCAACACTTTTGGTCACTTGAGTTCCCTAAAGGGGATGGGATAGGACATACATTCTAAATTTTGTGTTTTTCAAAAGTAAAGAATTTAATCTAAGTAATTGAAACTATATAAAGAACAAACAAGAATTGAAAAATCACTTAAGAGCTCTAACTAAAATGTAGGTTTCTTTTAATAGTACAAAATTGAAATGTGTTTGAATTTTTTTGGCCCCTTGTCCATGTTTGCACTTATAAAAATCTTAAAAATTCTAAAATACAAATTATTAAGTGATTTTTAATCATCTTAACCAAATGTGAATGAATTTTAAACTTTGTTGTGAAATTGGATTTTGCAAAAATGAAAAATTGATTCAAAAGTACTTATACTTCCTCTTTCTTGGCTCAATTTTCTAAAAAAAGGTTAGTGTATTATTTTTTGATTTTAACCAAGGTGAAAATTTTTCAAGTTAGCTCAATAAAACACAAATTTAACTCTCTAGAATTATTTTGTAGTTACGCAACAAATTATGAATTGTGAAATTATTCAATGATATAAAAACATATAAAACTATAGTAAAAATTTACAGCGAATGATTTCACTATCTCAGAATGATTACGTAACTTTTTTTTGTAATTATTAAACTTAGGTCTATAATTTCACAACTCAGGTCTATAATTTTATAGATCATATCTACAATTTTGTAACTCAAGTCTATAATTTCACAACTTAGGTAAATAATTTCATAACTTTGTGATTTCACAACTTAGGTCTACAATTTTCCAACTCAAGTATGAAAATTTTCAACTTTATGATTTAATAAACTTAGGTCTACAATTTCACAATTTTATTCTATGATTTCTCAACTATCTCAAACCTTCAAGAAAAAGACCAAAATAGAATAAACAGTTTTGTGATTCGATTGCACAATTTCACTAGTAAGTGTCTCAAATTCACAAATATCAAGAAAGCCATGAAAACATAGAGAATCAAATAAAAAATTTATAATTAAAATGGATTATTTCATAATTAAACTCTACGAATTCATAATTTTGCATAAAACAAAGAAAACCCTTAAAACTATAAAATGAATTTGCAAATTTCCTTAACAATTTCACAACTTTCTTTGTCAATTTCATAATTTCACAAATCCAAGTTCAAAATAAGATGATTTCATGATTCTCTAGGATGATTTCATAGTTTGACTCAATGATTTCATAGTTTATTTCACTAAATTCATAGTTCCATAGTCAAAGGGCAAGCAAGGGAAAAAATAAATAAAAATCAAGATATTAAGGCCTAAAATGAATGCTTATTGGCTCCAAAGAGGTCCAAAAAGGAGAGTTAGTATAGTGTTAGTATGATAAAAATAAAATAAAAATATACTAATAATCTAACATATCAATCCTAGACACTCAAGGAGAAAGAGAACAATACAAGTAACTAAAAATAGAAGACAAAAAAAATATCATTTACCTTCCTTGAGAGCAAGAGTTACATGTTGACCATGGAGGAATGTGCTTAGTTGTGTACTCAAAGAGTATTTGACAATGATGCTCTTTGCATCATCCCTCCTTGTCACCTTGACAATGTTTCAGTTGGATTTGGCTTTGATGTAAAAATTTATCAAGATTTATGCATATTAAACTTACAAGAATGCTTTGTCTCTCAACAATTAAACATTATAACTTTGGATTGAGATCTTATTTTAGAATGAGCTTATTTATAGGTTTTCCACTAACTCTAACTAGAGTACATTTATGTTTTAGATTAAGGTAAAAATAGGTTTTGAAGGGACCCCGAAACCCTGAACAAGGAGAAAGATAAACATTAAAGCACAACCAGGTTAACACAAGAACCTGATAACAAAAAAGAGCCAGAACCAGGTTTTACATGGACCTATAACCGACAAATAAGAACATGAAAAATCAGCTATCAAAACACTGATCTGAAAGAAAACCAAAGCTTCCAGATTTGTAACCAACAAACCTAAAAAATGACCAGTTTACTGCCCCTAAAAACCAATCAGCAGAAAGGAATTTTGGATGAATCTTTTAAATTCAGATTTTTCTTTTTGCATGACCGAAGATTCATTTCAAGAGGAGGGACCAAAGGCTTAGACTTCTTTCTTCTGACTGCAGTCCAGCCATCTTCAACCTTAGCTGCCTCAGCAACCCATGCCTCAGAAGACACAGATCTTTGGCCTCCAAAAGGCATAAACTCCTTGTGACAGTCTAACACAGTCTAGCTTTTTGAAAGATCCTCCAGAATAGGGGAAGAGATCACCATCTTCTCCTCAGGCTCAACTGTATTATTAACTACAGCCTCCTCAGAGGCTTCATTTGATTGATTCTCCAGTGAATCCTCTACATCTTCCGATTCGGATTGCACCCTTTCCTCGTTCTCGGTCTCAAAATCTGTTATTGTCTCCAAAGGTAGTTTGTCTATGCTATGTTTAGGGAAATCCTTTGGCCACCAAAAAGGTGAACGTCTGGGTTTGTTTTTCCCAACACCACAATGGGCAGCAACATGTCTTATCTGGTAACACTTCCTACACCTAAAAGGAATTACCTCATAATTCAAGATTTGTGTCCAGGAACCCCTTGGGGAATCAATGCAAATCGCCTCAGGAAGGCCCTTTGAAACATCCAAGACAGCCAGGAATCGTGCACAAGTCGAATGGGAGCTCTTCGTGCTATCTTCTTCATATAGAAACTCCCCTATAACATTTCTAATGGTTTTATAAACTGCCTCTTGCCACAAATGTATCGAAAGATAAGGGAGCCGCACCCATATAGGGATCTTGTGAAAAGATTCTGAGAGAGGATTAAAATCCTTGTGCCACGGTTTGGCCAAAAGAGGAAATCTGCCCTTCCAAGAAAAATTATTGTGGCACAATATAGACTGCCTATCTTCAGGACTTTGAAATATTACTATAAAAAAACCCCTGGCGCAGGTCTGGATTTGACCGTCTTTAATATGCAGCCAACTCTTAGCAATCCAATTCTGTAGATCTACAAACGAAGGCCAGAAACCACGAAAATAGAAAATGGCAGCACAAGAGGAAAACCATTTTTCTTCTTGGAAGATATATTCTGCTAATTCAGGGTCTAGAGTTACCCTAATAGGTTTTAAGGCACTTACAGGTGAAACACGGGTAGATGCAGGAGTTGTATGAGGCCAAACATCATGAATTTCTGCTTCGTAGGCCGCCACATCCGCATAGGATCATCCCCCTGGTCCTTACCCTAAACCAGGATTAAAGGCCAGACACACAGCTGTGGTTTCATTTCCCGCAGTAGGAATCCCTTTCCCTTTACTTGTAGTAAGACCCTCCTCCGTAACAACATCCACAGCCTCGCCATCCGCTCGGCACACTGCACCCGATTTCAAATTTGGGTTCGCGCGCGCAAAATCCAGAACTGCAGCCATTCTATTAGAGTACAGTTATGTTATATTTAACTATGGTTAAGTAATTAATATTTGGGATAGAGATCCCATTTATTAAGCATGTCTCTCCATTTTTTAATTTAAGAATTTAATGGAGATATTTTCAATTTTTTGACTTTGAGGATGATGACATCATCATGACCTCAATTTTATTGGAATTTATTTTTTTAAAAATTCCTTTTCACTAATTTCACATTAAACTTAATCATCTCATTTTATTTGCTTAGTTAATTCATTCTACTTAACATTTTTGTACTTTAAGAATTGTTTAAGTGTTTCACTTAATGGGCTCAAAGACCAATCTATCAATTTGCTAGGTCACAACTTGACTAGAGATGAATTCATGAGAGGTTACTATTTCATATAAGAGAATACCCCAAATAGGGATGCTTCAACATTATTATGTGTACTAATGTCTGATGCACAAAATAAATTGGGACATTCAGTGATTCATACCAATCTGAAGTTCGATTGGAACATAGTTGTCACTAAAATAGGGGTCTACAAATGCATGTTATATGCATAATTTACCTTTGAAGTGTCCTTAGTTTTTGTTTTTTCATGTTTATAAAAAAGATCACTAAAGATCTTAAGTTTTGTATTTTTGTGTTAGAATCTAGATTTTTTTTTATGAGTGACTGAATTGATAATGTCATCACATATAAGATTTTATATTTTATGTATTATATTAAAACATATATTCATTGAGTGCCTTATAATTTAGTGGTAATCATAATATGAACTACCATCATAGTTATTTGGTATGGGTTTCATATTATTGAGCTCTTATGTAGGAAGGAGTGTGATAAGTTTACACTTGAGAAACTTATTTAGTAGCACATGAGGAGGTGATGGTAATTGTGAAAAAAACCTGTTTGGTGGATTTGTCAATTGTAATTGGTTTTTAGGTTAATAAATTACATTGAATTTAATATTCACCTTGTTTTTGATATCATTTGGTTAGACCTTATAACATGGTTTAGTTTAATTTTTTTTTGCTGAGGTAGTCATAAGATTTGATGTACTTAAGTTTGTTCAAAGCAATTAAATTAACTTCCTTTTCCCTCACTTTATGGCATAGCTCATCAAATGATTTGAAACTCTTTAATATAATTGATTCATGGAGTGATGCTATTAAAATTTGTTTAAATATATATTCCAATTCATTTTCAGCTATAACATTGGTCATCTTGGCTAGCATGGTCTTGTATCAAAGTAAATTCATTGGATTCTTGCTTAAGATTAGTAATTTATGTGTAGGATAAGTTCTCATCAATGTTGATATAAAAATGTGCTAGGAATTGGTTAGTGAATGGGTTTTATGCTCTTATAAATTGGAGCAGTAGATCATAGAACCATCATAATGCCTATATCACAAGACTTATTGGAAATAATTTACTTAATATATTATGGTTGTAAAATTAGTCTAAACATGCTACATGGAATGATGTAAAGTGTTATTCTAGATCATCTTTATTATATAAAGTGATTTTGGGAGTGATAAATCTTATTGATAAATGGTAGGCTCATATTTCAAGGGATAATGGGTTATGGAGCAAAACATGTGAACCCATAAAATGGCTAGTTCTTAGTGCAAATTGTTTTAGTCACAACACCTTGGCATGCAAAGTTGTAACAATGTACTCAAGGGAACATGTATCAAGTGATATTGATGATGTAACATGTATATTCATTGTGAGAGAGGTAAACATTTCTTGCATAGGAATAATACTGGTAGTAATGGTCTGGATACCTAATGTGGAAGCTTGAGATAAATTTTTCTACTCATCTCTTTCTATATATAACATTTCATCAAAATGATCTGGATTCATTTAAATATTTTCATTAATGTTTTTGTCCTTTATGGCATATTGTTGATCTTTAGTAGTTGTATCATTAGTTTCAATATTCATAATAAGTTCATTGATAAGGTGGATAGGGTATGTTTTACAATCCATAATAGGAAGAAAAAATGGATTCATGCATTCAATTTGACATCTAAAAGTAACAATAGACATCTCAAATTGGATGTTTCAATAACAAGATTATAGGAAGCCCGAGATTGGTCATTGGCAACTTTACACTTATTAGTGAATTTAGATTTGATCATTGTTACCCATTTGCTCACATAACTGATCCTAATTAGATTTAATATTTATACAAACCAATATGAATAGAATAAATTTATTAATTTTGTTTACTAATAATGTTGATTCAACATAATCATGATTAATGTGTATTATTAGGGGATACTTAAAAATTAGGTCTAAAAATAAAACCTTAAAGCCAAAATCTGAAACCTTAGAAGGATGAGACCCTAATGAAGATATATGGCCAAAGGTGAAATTATATTTTGTGTATAGAAAAAAAAGATCAATGAAACCATGAGACCAAAAATATGAGACATATTTTTATGTGTAAGGATCTCAAAAATTAAATTTTGAACCCTACGCTAAAAAATCTAAAACCTTGAAAGGATGAAATTCCAAGGAAAACCTAGGGGTTTTCACTATTTAGTATGTGTACAGGTTCACCAATACATTACACCCTAATTTTTATTAAGTTGATGAAATTAATCTAATTAGTATAGAAAATTGAAATGTAATTTAGATATTAAGATATGACATTCAAGCATATATTTGAAGATAAAAGACTAAGATTGATTCTTATGATTTGATAAGTGACATATGATAAATATAGTAATTATAACAAATATATGAATACTTAGATTTTTTGATTGACTATATGACTGTGACTGAATTATAGAAGATATAATTAAGATAAAATAATCCTATGATTTTGTGTGATTCTAAAATTGAATCATTATCCACTTTGGGTCATTTTGGTTGATCGAGATCAATATAAATGTTTGATACTAACTTGATGGTTGGTAATAACCTACATGAAGTGGATATATTAGATATATGGTCAACTATGCTTGTATTTATTTGTGTAGTAACCAAAATTAACATTTAATGCTAAAACAATGTAGTTATGACCATTCCTTATGCATACTTGATGTATTATCAATTCCACTATTCTAAATCATTATTCCTCTACTTATTTTTAAATGACCATATATCCTTAGGAACCTCTAATATTTAATATTTCTATTTCACATTTCAAATATCTTAGACTCATTATTAGATTTATTCACACTTCCAATTTAGTTTTCTCTGCTCCTTAGTTAAAATTGCTCCTTGAGGACAATCCTATTGGTTGATAGTGTTTGAATCCATTGGTTTTGTCCTACTAACAATTAATGGATAATTACCCAAATTCAAATTCATCTAACTAGTCCTTCCACATGTTCCATAAGTTTCATTCTAAGAAATCCCCAAAATAAAACTATATAATCATATTTTCTACCCATTTTTTCACTAGATGGCAAGAGGCTACCAATATTACAAATTCTAGAATTATCTAACTATAGATTGAGAGGAAAGCACATATTCTTCACAATTCTAAGTCTACACAGTTCAATATCCTTGAGTTAGGTTTGAATACAACAACAAGGTCAAAATTTAATGTTAAAGCACATAATTATATCATGATTGCACTGGCATATATCATTTGACTCCCAAAATTTTAGTATGGGAGAAATACATGGAGTTTGATCCATATTTAGAGTATTTTTATGTAGGTAGCACTTAATACACAGGGTGTTGAGGTAAAACACAAATTTAGTCCCTAACCCACTTTTCCCTATTTTACATCGATGTTGTTTCCCCTTATCATTTAAGCTAGGGTTTGAGTGATGAAGAAGGCACATAATGACTCTTGTGATGAATTGAATACATCCAAAAAAACACACATTATGTATAGGTGAAGGTACACCCATCATAACTTTCACAAAGAGCGAAAACCATAACAGACATTGGTGAACTCTATAGACACTAGCACAACCAACCTTGTTCATATAACATGACCTTGCTCTAGGATAAAGTAGAGCCCTGTTCCTAATTCAAAACAATATCATGTAGTCCCAAATTTAACTATAATCATTTTTATAGTCATATAGACTCAAGTTCTATCTAATTGATATATTTCTTTATATTTTTCTATTTTGACATTTTTAAAAAAATGGTAAGTTCCAAATTAGTCATGTATGTTTATTTCATAACTTGAATATTCTGATTTACTCAATAATTTATCTTAATTAGATTAATACTTTCTTAATCTATATATTCGATAATATATATTGGTGAACCTATTTATTATTGAATATTACAAAAGCTTAACCATTCATGTTTCTTGGGATTTTTTTCTTCTTTTTATTATTTCCAATTGTTGTATTAGGATTTTCAAATTTAGTAAATTATTTGTTATCAATAATATTTTAAGTTTGTATTTCATATTTTATGCAATCTAAGAAAGTTCTTTTTACCTCTCTTATAAGAAGATCTAGATTAAGTGGTACTCAAGTTGAACATACTCATATTTCTTTTGATAAGGCACACAAGATGGATAAAAAAAAGGGTATATCATATATTTAGATAATAATGAACAATATAAATATGTAGAAGCACATGAAAATATTTCATAGCATGGACAATATAATAATGACAACATTGGTTTTCATTATGAACATAAAGATGTAGTTAAACCTATTAATAATGAATTACTAGATCCTAATAAAGTGTAAGTTATTAATATTTTTTGACAAACAATTTTTGAAAAACCTCAGGATTACCATAAAATCTTGCAAACTCTTTTGGAAATAAAATGTGCAAGCATGGCTCAATTATCTAAGATAGCTATTTGTTGGGCTCCTTGCCTATCTTTACATCACTAAATACAATTTTATATTAACATCTACTATGCGGGAAACCCAAGGATTTTAATAGATCAATATGCCAATCTCTATTCAGTTACTTTTTATACCACCTTTGATTAGCACACATTATATTCCTGATGTACAATCCATTATGTATAATATTGTAGATCTGTAGACAAAGGTGTTACATTTAAGACAAGGTGATTTGAAACTTAATTAGACACTTGGCTTTATTGCATACTCCATTAGGTCATCATATTTCTACCTATCCTTTACCACTTAGTTTTGTGGCACCTAAGCTTACATTGTATGATGGAAAAGGTGAATCTTAGGAATATTTTAGATCCTTTCAATTAATACGTTTGGAATATGTGTAACATCCAAAAATTCACCCAAATAAACCCATAAAAACACTATATTTTTTTCTTCTCTTGTGCAACACTAACTCCACACAAATGACACTTCAACCATTAATGCAATCATACTAATGCATGCATTAAATACATGCATATTATAATCCTTAATTCATAAGTAAATGAAACATTTAAGGTATAAAAACACACTCAAGGTATGTTATATACAATTTAGACACTCACCTTCTATCTCAAAATGGGAGATACATAAAATAATATAACAAGCTAATTATGACCAAGTGGTGTCAACGACACCAGATGCAGAGTGCAAGACTACACTCAATTTTGATAATTAAATAATACCAATAATATCTTATACTAATGATACAAATATTAGATTTCATCTTGAATGGTATGGAACATGATTTGACAATAATTTTTTGACACATTGCTTCTGCAACTACCGCTATAATCACATTAAAGTTGCGTAAGAAAAAAAAACCCATTATTATCCAAATCTCAAATACAATCATCATAATACCCATGATTAAACTAATCAGGTTAACCATTTGTGTTGAAGTATAAATTATCCAACCACGATGCATCTAGACTTGACTAGCTCACCTCACAAGCAACTTATAATTTAGTTAAATCACCTATCAAATGGTGATGGATAAAATATCACATGAGGTGAAAAGTATTTATAGAAATTATTATGTATTATATTAACTATAATATACCACTAGGAACCTAAAAAAACAATCACTATCAATTTAAGTGATAAAATATCTCAGTGTTCCAAATAATTTTTAATGTAAAAATTATTATGCTAAGTAATTTATTAAATAAATTAGGTTGGGAATTGATTCAATAAAAATAGTAAAAACATTATAAAATGTTAAATCAAAGTTTATATATTAATTTAAAGTTAAAAATAATTACTACCAATCACCAGTTTCACTTAAATACTATTATAATTATTTTTGATAACTTGAATTTGAAACAACTTCACAGGTTGTAAAAGAAATCAGTTGCAGGAAATCATCAAATAAATCTAGAGTTGGATCCACCAAAAGGTATAGGAATGAGGTAGAAAATTTACAATTATAGATATTAATTTTTGTGATATAAGTCTAGGGCCTAAAAATTTTAGTTTTAGAAAATCTTTAGTTCTTCTATTAATTTTAGCCAGTTTTTAAAGTAACTTCATAGATTAAAATCAGAATAATAATAAATTTATGAGTAAATTCAATTTTTAAAAGAGTTATTAAAAGTAGTAAATTATTATTTTTTAGTTATTTCAAGTTACCTATATTAATTTAAATATAAGAGGAAATGATATCAACCCCCAAATCTGAGATGCTAGCACTCTAACTTCTTTTAGTAGGGTGCTTCTAAAGGGGTTCTGAAAGCTAAAATAAATTAACAAGAGATTGCTTTTGATAGTTGCCCCTAGAAATAGTTCCATCAAAGAACTAACGAATGAGATAAACTAATACAATTCCTTGAATCAAATTCTATTAGGATAGAGGTAAGGGCTATAAACTTTTATTTATGCAAATTAACTAGTACAATTGTTTTGTAACAATCCCACTAGGTTTTACCATAATATAACATTGATTTTTTAAAATTAAATACATGTATTCATAAAATAAATTTTATCATGAGAAACCTAACTCGTGATCTTTAACTAACTATATTAATTTAATTAACCAAAAGGTTTATAGCTAATCCACTTAGCTAAATCACCATGAACATATATTGAAATCTTAAACAATACTAAAAAACCAATAAATACTACATCTAATCATAAATGATATAGTATAAATTCAACCACAATTGATATAACATTACATCCACTACTATATAAGTCTAATGCATAAGTGTTACAATTCTCAGTAATACATAAAAATATCTCAATGGTAAAACATGATACAAAGCTCCTCTAAACAGAGTCTCCATAACTCATGTATCAATCTATAATCTCAAGTGTAGTACCTATATAGTACTCCAAATAGGAGGGAGAGCATCATTCAAACATTTTTTCATACCAACCATAGACGATAGATTCCTTGCACTATCTCCCAAACAAGGTGATGGCCCTCCCTTCATGGATAGGTCGATAATGATGGTGTGAGAATCCAGAGTAACAAACCAAAACCCATGTGTTGAAGATATCTAATACATAATTTATACCATAAAAAAATATTAAACTATGATATCACACAAATATGAAAACTATATCAATATATGAAATGACAATATTTAATCAAAACATTATTTTGGCCAAAGCTTTCAATAATAAATGATCTCTAGGATCAATCAAATTTATACATACCACTCGATCGGATTACACCTCATCTTGCATTGATGGTGCTAATTAAGCCAGTGGAATCCATCCACTACTTATTTAGTATTATAAATGTGAGATTCGATAAAATATAAATAATATAAAAACTAATAGATTCATTCAAAATATTTTTATTTAACTAATCAAAATTATGCTAAGTAAAAAAATATCATATACATTCATTTAGTCAGTGAAATGAAATGCAATGAATCCATAATATCTAGCTTATTACAATAATAAACAAAATAAAAAAATAGTCCTCAATATAACATACCATCCAAGAAATGACTATCTAGACTGCCAGTTACTTAAACTACTAAGCAACTTATAATATATTTCTCCACAAAATAACATTATCTCACATGATTAATAAATTGTTCATATTCCACATACAATAAAATCTAGTCCAAAACATAATAATAGGCTCTGTATTTAAACTCTTAAATACTATATTTAATGCTTTTATACAAAATTGAAATATAAATAAACATTGTTTACACACTGTTATGATAATAACACTTATATACATAACACATCAGTATACATTAATATATATACTCTAAATTCACATATTCAAATACATTATAAATACTTCATTTTATATGGTATACTTCTAAAATGACATTCACTATCACTCATCTTAGAGTATACTGTAAACACTAAGTATACAGTCAAATTATAAATAAAGACCTCATAATCTCTTATTTTTTAAATTGAGTAATTCCCATTGTGTTTGATAATTGAAACACACAAAATTTTGAAAATAAAACACAACTACTTATTTAACCATCAAGACTAGTTAATGAAATATATCCAATCAATTAATTTAAGATTGACATTTAAGTTTAATGCATATGAGCAAATATAACACACAATTGATTATACCCAATCAGGTATAGTTATTAAAACAACTACACAACTGACCATACCCAACTCGAGTTAATATAATAACTCAGACTTGGACAAATAAAACTATATAAAATAAAAAACTAAACTCACACATTCAATCCTTTTTTATTGACTGTATAAAATTATTGCACAACTCAAGACAAATATGAATACATAGTCACATCCAAATATATGCATAATTCATATATTTAATGAACATAAGTAACACTACACTGCCATGAATACTATAACAATTTTGGGTATATTTCTATGCATAGATTTGAATGCATAATATACAGTCAGTCATTCACCTACCCATACTTGGGTTACCTAATATGACTAACCAAAAATTCCCAAATCCATATATAAACATGTATAATACAAAAATACATAACATAGTCAAGAGCTTAACACTATAAATTTGTTGTGTATATAAATTTGTTTAAATCTAAAGCCAAATAAATCCAAATTGAATCCATAACCTCAAGTTCACCTATACAAATATCTTCATCCATTAAATGTATTACAAACAGTTTCCCACTAAAGCCTTATAGTTCACGATACAAGTACACACACACATATAACATCAGATTTAACTAAGTATATACTTATATATATTAACAATCCTTGAAAAATCACATTATAAATTCCAAAAGTCTGAATTAGTTTACATAGTCAAATAATCATACAGGGAAATGTTTTTAATTCTATATTTCAAAATATCTAAATGAATATATATTAACCTTGTTCAAAAGAACTAGCCCGAGTTGTATTGTATATACCCATTGGAATAATCTTATATATTGAACAATGATATTTGAATTTCAAGAGAAGTTTAGGATAAAGATTTTAAAAGCTTAAAATAATCATGGTCAACTCTATGACTCTACCCAACTTTTTTAGGTTATCTTGTGTTCGATGTAGGGTTATGTAGAGGTCAAGCCTTCCATAGGGCCCTAAATACAACCCTTCAAATTTTCCAAATATTTCATAAAATTGAAAAATTATTAACCTTAACACTTAAAAAATCCATTCAATATTTTACACACAAGAATTGAATTACAAAACCTACTTGTGAATTCCAAAGAAGCCGTATCTATTACTTTTTCATTTCTTCAAACTATCAACTTATTTTCTTTCTATATACTCTCCTCTATATGTAGTGTGTCATCCATTTCACAACCCCCATTCTCTTCTTTTTAACATTTTCCATTAACTTACTCTCCACCATCAATGACCACTTAAACTAACTAAATTAATGCATGCCCAAATAGCTCAACAAAGCTCCCTATTTATTTATTTTTACCACCATGCAAATACACAATAACCTCCACGATTTTTTCCAAAATGATGCTTAACTCAAAGTTAACGAGTGGTTAGTAACCTTAATCACTCAAAACTTCTTTTTCACTGATTAAAATAATCATTTTATAATCCCAAATATAATTGCATGTCATTGACTTCTCATTATTCCCTTTTCGACTTCACAAGATGAACAATAACCAAGTAAACACCAAGCATAATATTCATGATATACCATGCATGAATATCAAATTTTTTAATCATAACTTTCCATGAAAATTCAACCACTCACTTGACATATTAACTATATAGTATGGCAATACTACGATGTATTCAAAGACTATAGTTTTAATGTTACAATGCCATCCAAAAAACAAACACTTTGCAAATACAATGATTTCCTTAAATCATTTTATAATAATAACCAATGTCTAATGTACTTTGAATATGAAACCTTTGATCAAACATTTAATCAAATATAATATCTTTTAAAACAATGTTATTTATATTTTAACATTTAAATTAATTGTTGACGCAAGAAAATGCACCCAGTGACAGGAAGTCAAACTCCTATCTTCTCCTCACAACATGGAAACTCCCCTCTCACCTGTGGGACTAGCGAAGTTGGAGGGGAGAGTCTCTAGGTAAGGGCTAGCTCCCTTTGATGTATTGTTGTTTGTTCCAGCAAGTGAAAAATATAGGTATATATATAAACTAGGGGTATGAAAAGGGAGGAAAATTACAGGAATATGAACTACTCTAAGGAGGTGATACACCAAAAAAAGATGACCTTCTCACACCCACTCTTGAATCAGACAAATACATACATAAACTTAGACTTGGCAGAAAGACCAGGGTGCAAGAAATTGGCAAGGAGGTTCTTATGAAAACACAGGAACAGGGACTCACCAAGATGCTGTGAAATACATACTATAAATGACTTCCTCTGTTTTATACTTCCAAATAGAGCTCTCCTCCTGTCAGCTACAAAAAAGGGCACCTTGTGGATAGCTAGTGTGTTGGTGCTTGAACCTGTGAGAACATTAGAGGACAATGATTGAACACAAATCAAACACTCAGAACATACACAAAATATCCATCTAAGAAGAGGTAAAAAAGCTGTCGTTATTTGATTCAAGTGAAAATTTTAGCAGGGCTGTGCCTTGTAAAATTTGTCAAAAGATAATTACAAATGACCAATTCACAATGTTATATAGAAAAAGACAAGAGGCTCATGGCACCCTTTGGCTTGCAAGTGGCATGTGACGTCCCTTCATTGGGAAGAACAAGTCACTCAAGGAATTAATGAACTACGCCTTTGTCTATTCGAAATTTGCCCTTTTTCAAGGCTAATATATGTTTTGTCCACCCATTTAATGTAAAATGGAGAAAACCCATTTCATCTTAGCTGTTTGTGTCTCTTATGATCAATTTGCAATGGAATATTCCACCTACTAAAGTCATTTCTCAAATGGCGCCACTTGGGCTAATCACTAGCTCACTCTTTCCCTGTCGCTTTGTCCTTTCTCCACTTTGTCTCTATCTAGCTTATTCAGCCCCCAGGGGTGAACTTCTTGGCAGGTCACTGTGTTTTGAGCTCCTTTCCATGGCTAGCACTTCCTTTACTTTGAAAATAGATGACCATCCCATTCTGCTAAATTTGATGTCCACCTGGCCATCAAGCTTTTAAACCCAACAGATATTTCATCCTCCTAAATTTGACGGCCTCCTGAATGTCATCGCTTGAGAACCAACAACTAAACCATTCTATTAAACTTGACATCCACTGGGACGTCATCGAGTCCACGTGGCATCTCCTCAGGTCCATGCTGGCTTTGATTCTGTCGCTTGCTTTCTCCTGAACACCTCAGGGCACTTCTCCACCTTTGTTATTTCTCTCAGCACCTTCTAGCCTTTGAAAAGTCCTCTCAACCCAGCCAAAAGTCCCCCACAAGGGCACCTACCCTTCAGAAACTTTGGCAGGTCCCTTTATCTTTTGGATTGTCCTCTCGAGCTCCCATGGGCAAATTGTCCATGGACAATTTCCCTGGGTCCATCTTTGCTTTGATTTATTTCCACAGACTTTTGTCTGCGGACATTTTCTCGCAGACAAAAAGTCCGCAAAAATTTGTCTAGGCTTATTGTTGTGTATACCGTGGGCTTTTATTTGTAGACATTTCTTGCAGATAAAAAGTCCACAGAAATTCTGCCTGCCTCCTGCCTTAGTGCGACCTGGCCCCTTTGGGACTTAGACTTAGTCAATTTTGAACAATTTGAACTTTGAATTGAAATTGAACTGAACCCGATTTTCCTCTTTGGAATGCCTGCCATGCTTAAAGTGTTTGAACTTGGACTAAGGCCGATGAACTAAGGCTAAAATAATGAACTAGACGATGGACCAAATAAACCAAGCCAATGACCAAAATGTTGAACTGAGTTGGAATAAGGCCATTGAACTTGTGCAACCTAGAAACAACTGTCTTTGAATAACAAATAAAGAAGGTAAATGATTTTTTGGCCTGAGGCAAAAACTGGTCAACAGATGGCAACTCACAGGGGAAGCATGCCTGCTATGCTTAGAAACCCAGTTGCCTTGAAAATCCATTAGGTGTGGAGTCAGATGTAGCTATGAAAGTTTACCAATAGCCCCAAAAGATTCAAGAATCAAACACGTAGAATTTACCCCATGTAAAGGGAAAAAAACACACAAGGCTAAAAACACTACTTGTGCAACTACACTTAGGGAAAATAAGAAAGAAAACAAGGGAAACTATGTATAGCTAAACCAAAATTCAGTGGCAATGCTTCAAATGTATCCCATTAACTAGGATACGTAGCTCTTTGCCATCCAACCTGGAGAGTTGAAATGCATTATGCTGCTTACATTGAGTGATTATGTAAGGACCGCTCCATACGGTGTCAAATTTTGTATGCTTTTCAGGCTTAGCTCGGTCTTCATCCCATTTCAAGATGATGTCTCCTTTAGAGAAATCTTTTGATGAAGATTTCTTATTGAAGTGTCTTTTTACTTGCTATTGGCAAATAGACATAGAAGCCATGGCATGGTCCCTTATCTCTTGGATCTCCATTAGCTCACATAGCCTGACCTCCATGCTGGTTCCTTCTTCTAACTATAGCTGGTGAGCGAGATCCAATGCTAGTAGTTCAAGTGAGATGGGAAGCCTAGCTTCCCTTCCATATACGAGCATATATGGAGAATTTTCGATTGATCTCTTTGGAGTGATTTGGTCGGTTCATAGAGCTGTCTTTAGCTTGGCATGCCAAGTTCTCTGATTTTCTTCCATGGTCCTCTTTATAATTTTGATCAAATTTTTTTTGGTGGACTCAGCCAGCCCATTCCCCTGTGGATAATAATTTGATGAAGTGCTGAGGTATATGCCATACCTTAGCGCCCATTCACTTGTTTTAGCTCCCAAAAAAGCCAAGGCGTTATCTAAGATTATGGTGGCTAGAACCCCAAATCTTTTTATCAAGTCTTCATAAAACTCTAGGACTGCACTTTCATTCACCTCCTTCAGAGCGATAGCCTCCATGCACCTCGTGAAATAATCTATAACAGTCAGCACCCACTTGTGCCCAGTACTGGAGGGAGGATTGATCATCCATATGAAATCTAGGCCCCACTACATGAATGGTTGCTCAACTTGAATGGGCTGTAGAGGGATGGTAGCCAATCACTATTTTTCATCAAAAAGTGCACACTTTTGGCACTTTCTTACCCAGACATGGGTGTCCTTGAAAAGAGTAGGCCAAAAATAGCCAGCTCTCATGATCCTTGCTACCGTAGCTCTAGGGGCGAAGTGGCCACCTACTGGTCCATCATGGAACTCAGCCAATACCTTATCAGCCTGGTTTGGGTCAATGCATCTTAGGAGGACCCTAAAGAAGCCCTCCTAAACAATACTTCATCAACCAAGACATAAGGGAGAGACTGGAGTTTAAAATACCTTCTTTTGGTCTTATCAAGACCCTATGGGCACTCACCAGTAGTAAGGAAATGCCTCAGTTCCAACGTCCAATCCTTTATGACAGCTAGTTCCTCTACAGTGTCTGCATCATGAATTATCAAGCTATCTTCCCTCTACTGCTTTAATTTTGCAACGAGCTATTCACATAGGCCTCTTCCCCTCACCAGCTTGGTGATCTTAATGTCTATGTCATACTCCATCACTTTGGTAATCCACCCTGCCCTCTTCTCATTCAGGTCTCGATTGGTTAAGAAATCCTTGACACCAGGATGTGGGACCATAAGGTGAATCCTACTGTTAGACAACATATGCCTAAATTTCTTCAAGCTCCTCACTACTACCAGGACTTACTTCTCTACATACATGTACCTAACTTCAAAATCCTCTAATCCTTGGCTAAAAAAGGCAAGTGGCTATTCGAGGTCATCACCTTTAGCTTGGGTAAGCATGGCGGATATCACCTCTTCATTGCTGAAAGTATAGAGGTTAAAGTCCTTGCTGAAGTCTGGGCTGATCAAAGTGGGAACCCGAGTTATGGCCTACTTGATGGCCTCAAAGCTATCTTTCCTTTAAGCTATCCATTTGAATTCATCACCCTTTTTCAGCACAGGGGTGAGTTGGCTTGACTATCTCTACAAAATTCAGAATGAACCTCCAAATGAAGTTTATCCTGCGAAAGAAACTTTGCAGGCCTTTCTTGTGCTTCGGTAGGGACATCTCCAGGATAGAGCAAACTCTCTCAAGGTCAATAGATAAACCCTCCTTGGACACAATGTGTCCAAGGAGTTTCCCCTCATAAACAATGAACACACACTTCTTTGGATTAAGAGAGATGCCAAACTCCCTACACCTTTCAAAAATTTGCCTGAGGTGCTCTATGTGTTGGCTCACTTCCTTGGAGAATACTTTCACATCATCAAGGTATACCAACACATTGTTATTCATTAAGCCTCCAAAAGCCACATCCATGGCTCATTGAAAGGTAGCACCAGCATTGGATAGCTCAAAAGGCATCTTCTTGTAGGCAAACGTCCCCCATTTAGTAGTGAAGGCCGTTTTGTGCTGATCACAACCTCGCACTAGAATCTGATTATACCCTGAATAACCATCTAGGAGGGAGAAATGCTCACTACCTGTTACCTTTTGAAGAATACACTCCATGATTGGAAGGGGATAATGATATTTTAAAGAGACTTTATTAAGGTCTCTAAATTCAACACACACCCTGATTTTCTCATTCTTCTTCCTAACAAGAACAAGGTTGGCTAGCCAGCTAGAGTGCTTGATTGGAAATATAATTTTGGACTCAATCAATTTGGCTAATTCCTTCTACATGAGGGGTTCAATAGTCAGATTTACAAGTCTTTGCTTTTGTGTGACTAGCCTAGCACCTTCTTCTAATTCAATAGTGTGCTAGGCAAGCCTTGGGTCAAAGCCCTTCAAGTCGCTATAATCCCAAGCAAAGACATTAGTGAACTCCTGACACAACAAAATGAAAGCCTACCTTTCTTGAAATGAGCAGACTTTCCCAAGTGCAAGTAGCTTGTCCTTGAAGATTTCAACCCTTTCATAATTTTTCTCTTTGGTTGTGATGCATGCCTTGTCATTTCTTAATTGGTCATCTCTATTGAATATGCTTTCAAGTGTGACCAGAGCTTTAGGGAGTTTATTGTTCTTCAATTGAACAATCTGATTGCCGTATTGCTACTGCAATTTCACTTGATTTTATGTTGCAAATTCAACTTCTTCCTATAATAAAAAATCTATTTGCTGGTCGCTTTTGAAAACTTGCCAATTTGCAATGTTGTCAAGAACTAAAGGCTGAACCACCACTTTCAAGTGGCGCAAACCACAGTCTCAGCTTATTTCCTTTGAAACGTCAAACTAGGCACCAACTACTACCAACCTATCCGCTTGTTTGTTTTTCTCTCTAGGAACAGAGGTGATATTGAAAGCAAGAAAATCCTCCACCAAGTCCCAAACTCTATGCTTGTAAGACTTCAACAAGGAATTCTTGGTCAGATTTAGGCCTCTCACCTGATTTACAATTAGCTTGCTGTCTCCCAAAACTTGTAACTCCTTAATCCCTCTTTTTCTTGCCCATTCAAGGCCATGGATCAAAGAATCATATTCTGAAACATTACTCATGCAAGAGAATTAGAAATGAAAAGCTGAAAAGTACCTTTCCTTTGAAGGGGAGACCAATATTGCCTCACCACCAGTGCCCATCTTACTTCTGGAACCATCAAAATATAGCTACCATAGGCCAAGGTCCTCTTGATCTACCTTCATTTAATTTGGTATGAAGGCACCCTCCTCATGCATACAATAAACTCCAAGGTCTGCCTCCTCAATGAACTTGTAAGGATCATGCTCGAAATTATCATTTCACCACTCATCCAAGAGTAGGTCTGCGACTCTTTCAAGGGCAGAGGATGGAGCTTGGTCTATCTGGGACTCTTCTGAGTCAATGATTGTGTAACTAACATTTGCTGCCTTGGGCGTGTATGGTTCTAGATGGTCCTTGTAGAGTGGCTCAGACTCAATTTTCACCTTGGTCCCATACTTGGTTCTAAAAACTAGATATGACCAATTTGCTGCTAGATAGCCACTTATCTTTGATGTGAAGTCCCTGGACAAGCAGATTGCAAAATAAGGGGGAACATCTGCCACCACTATATCATGGGGAATTGAGAAGGTTAGGAAAGCATGCAATGTTAGGCCTAAACCCTTCACAATTCCAACTATTTTTGTAGGTGTCCCATCTAGCTGCAGGACTCCTTTGTTCATCTCTTCATACTTCAGTCCCATCTTGTCAGCAATGCACTTAGGCATCACCAAGGTGCTGGCCCCACTGTCAATTATGCAATTATGTACCAAGAAATCCCATATAACCAAGGATACATAGAAAGGGTGATTTTTCTCTTCTTTTTTTACCTGACCTGAAGTGGAAGGTTGTCCATTTGACATCAAGACATTATCAGTGTTTGCTAGGACAGCTTGCTGATCTAGCTCATGCAATTCCCTCTTCAATACATTCTTCTGGCCTAGGAGAGACAATGAATCCCATAAAGAGATGTTCATATGCAGCTTCTTCATTTGGTCCACTATATTGATTTGAGGGCTGCCTCCCTTTAAGTTTTCTTTGGGGTTGATTCCAAGCTGAACTGTAGGCTGAGGGGCTGAAGGTATAAATGGCTACCTAAAGTTTGGGGCCTTTGAATTGGAGTGTGATGGAGAAGGTGCTACTACCACCTAAGTAGTAGCTTGGGCTTCTGTCACTGCTCTTCTCTTGAACCTCATGTTGGTTGCAACACAATCAGCTTGATTGTCTACAGTGCCCACATAATTAATTAAGTAAAATTCCCCTTCCATATGGTTCATCAGGGTAGAATCTGGCTGGGCTTGATTGCTACTCATGCTGGGTTACATTAAAGGCTCGAAGACCTAGGATTGAGTGGCTATTTGGTTGTTTGCATTCTAAAAAAGTTCATCATCTCATTTGTGTAAACAGCCTATTCTTGATTATACCCCATGGTCGAACAGCTTGGTTGCTCTTGTACTAGATTTTTTTGAACTCGTACCATGACTTTAGATGATGAAAGGGGGCCTTAGTTATAATTTTGAAATGGCCTGGTCTGAGTGAGCTAACCTTGTCCTTGATTATAGCCTTGAAAAGGGGGTCTAAGTGCTTGACCATAATGTTGATATCCCAAATTCGGCCTGTTACTTTGAGCTTGCTACCTTTTAAGAGCTACAAGTTTGTTTGACATGTTTTGTAATAGGCTCTTAACCTCATGAAGTTCATTTGATAGAAAAATAGCTGGCTTCTCAATGATAGGTAGGGGAGCAATTGGGGGAGTAATGGTTTGAATTGGGGGTAACATTTTTGGGAAGAGTGGCATGTGAGGTATAGGGGCTATTTTCTTAGCTTGAACCAAGCAATTTTTGACTACTATGGCAATGTCATAAGCATCAGGTAGTATATGTCCTCCCATAGATTAGATCATCATAGCAATATCACTATTTGATGCCTTTAAATAGTACAAGAAAGTGTAGCTGGGAGTCGATCTTACTAGGATGGGAATTCTATCCCAAGTCTTTTAAAAATACATGTTGAAGTCCTGCATATACTCGTGTAGATCTCTCTTTATAGTCGTCAATTGCTCAACAAGCGAGAGACCATCACTCTTTTCCCCAAAATGATCTATCAACTAAGTGCCCAATTCATTCTAGGAATGTATTGAATTCACAGACAAGGTGCCGTACTAGTCAAGAGCTTTGCCTTTTAGAGACAAAGCTAGCAGTCTGATGGCAATGTTTTCTTCTATTATATTATGAATATTGCAAAGGTTGGCAATATTCCTAATATGCTCAATGGTTGTAATAGGTCCCACTCCATTGAAATAAGGTACATTCTTGAGAGCTGTTCCTGGAATTGGATTGTAGTGTGGGAGATTCAAGGGACTCTCACCATGAAAAGCTGTAAAAGGCAATGCCATGGCTGTGATTGGCTGTAATTGAGGTTCTACTGCGACTGTGTCTCTCATAATAGGTCTAGGAGGATTGGCTACTGGATAAGGATGGGTCCTTTCAAATCGTAGTCTTTTAGCAGAGTTTAAAGGTAATTTAATGAAATCGAAAGGAACCCCTCTTGAAGCAGACCTTGTAGTGACCTTAGGCATAGAAAGTTAAGCAACTAGTCTTAATTTAAAAACTAAAGCTCTTACTAGTGGAGTCACCAGATGCTGGAAAACTTTAATTCACTATATTAGGACTAGCATCAATCCTAAAACCTTGCTGAGTTGTCAAATTGTGTGTCCCACCAGGCATGCAAAAATTGTTGATGCAAGAAAATACACCTAGTGATAGGAAGTTGAAATCTTGTCTTCTCCTCGCAACATGGAAACTCTCCTCTCACCTATGGGATTGGTGAAGTTGGAGGGGAGAGTCTCTAGGTAAGGACTAGCTCCCTTTGATGTATTGTTGTTTGTTCCAGCAAGTGTAAAATACAAGTACATATATAAACTGGGGGGATGAAAAGGGAGGAAAATTATAGGAATACAAACTACTCTAAGGAGGTGATACACCAAAACAAGATGACCTTCTCACACCCACTCTTGAATCAGACAAATACATACATACACTCAGACTTGGCAGAAAGACCAGGGTGCAGGAAATTGGTAGGGAGGTTCTTATGAAAACATAAGAATAAGGACTCACCAAGATGCTATGAAATACATACTATAAATGACTTCCTCTATTCTATACTTCCAAATAGAGCTCTCCTCCTGTCAGCTGTAGAAAATGGTGCCTTATGGATAGCTGGTGTGTTGGTGCTTGAACCTATGAGAGCATTAGAAGACAATGACTAAACACAAATCAAACACTCAGAACATACACAAAATATCCATCCAAGAAGAGGTAAAAAAGCTATCTTTATTTGATTCAGGTGAAAATTTTAGCAGGGCTGCGCCTTGTAAAATTTGTCAAAAGATAATTACAAATGACAAATTCGCAATGTTATATAGAAAAATACAAGAGGCTCATGGCACCCTTTTGCTTGCAAGTGGCATGTGATGTCCCTTCATTGGGAAGAATAAGTCGCTCAAGGAATTAATGAACTGCACCTTTGTCTATTCAAAATTTGCCCTTTTTCAAGGCTAATATACGTTTTGTCCACCCATTTAATTTAAAATGGAGAAAACCCATTTCATCTTAGCTATTTGTGCCTCTTATGATCAATTCACAATGGACTATTCCACCTACTAAAGTCATTTCTTGAATGGCACCACTTGGGCTAATTTCCAGCTCACTCTTTGCCTGTCACTTTGTCCTTTCTCCACTTTGTCTCTATCTGGCTTGTTCAGCCCCCAGGGGTGAACTTCTTGGTGGGTTGATGCATTTTGAGCTCCTTTCCATGGCTAGCGCTTCATTTGCTTTGAAAATAGATGACCATCCCATTCTACTAAATTTGACATCCACCTGGCCGTTAAGCTTTTAAAACCAATGAATGTTTCATCCTCTTGAATTTGATGGCTTCCCGAACATCATCGCTTGAGAACCAATATCTAAACTATTCTGTTAAACTTGATATCCACTAGGACATCATCAAGTCCATGTAGCATCTCCTCGGGTCCATGCTAGCTTTGATTCTGCGGCTTGCTTTCTCCTTAACACCTCAGGGCACTTCTCCACCTTTGTAATTTCTCCCAGCACCTTCCAGCCTTTGAAAAGTCCTCTCAACCCAGCTGGAAGTCCCCTGTAAGGGCACCTACCCTTTGAGAACTTCGACAGGTCCCTTTGTCTTTTGGACTGTCATCTCGGGCTCTCGCGGGCAAATTGGCCACCGATAATTTCCCTGGGTAAATTTCCCCGGGTCCGGCTTTGCTTTGATTTATTTCCATGGACTTTTGTCTGTGGACATTTTCCCATGGACAAAAAGTCCACAAAAATTTGTCTGGGCTTATTACTGTGTATACTGCGGGCTTTTATTTGCAGACATTTCCCATAGATAAAAAGTCCATAGAAATTCTGCCTGCCTCCTGTCTTAGCGCGACCAGGCCCCTTTGGGACTTAGAATTAGTCAATTTTGAACACTTTGAACTTTGAACCAAAATTGAATTGAACCCGATTTTCCTCTTTGGAATGCCTGCCATGCTTAAAGTGTTTGAACATTGGACTAAGGCCGATGAACTAAGGCCAAAATAATTAACTAGATGCTGGACCAAATAAACCAAGCCGATGACCAAAATGTTGAATTGAGCTAGAACAAGGCCATTGAACTTGTGCAACCTGGAAACAACTGTCTTCGAATAGCGAATAAAGAAGGTGAATGATTTTTTGACCTGGGGCAAAAATTGGTCAACATTAATTATATATAATATCATAATAATAATTTTTAATTATTATTATCTAAATCTTATAGATCAAATAAAAATAATAGAATTCATCATAACATCATGATGTTATAATACATGACCATATCTAATTAAGGTAGTAAAGTAATTAAAAAATATATGAATTCACTCAATCAATCAAGCAATTACATTAAACAAGATAAGCTATGTACAATCATTAAATTAGCAAAATCACTCAAACATATCATTATGATCACTAACAACTAGATTAATGAAAACATAAAAGATCACAATAGAAAAAAAAAAACTATAACTATCTATCAAACAACACAATCATGAAATACAAATGTGGTGTGTGCAAGGGTTTCCATATATGTTCTCTATTGTCCCTCAATGTCTTCATCTAAACTATCCTCTCTAATGATGCTTTCCCTCTATCACACTCTAAGAGAAGAATCTATCCTTCATTTACCTCAAAATAATGAAAGTAGTTAGTCTGAAACATCATTATATTCATAAAATAATGTTGTATAAATAACATACAAGATCACAATGTACAAAATATAAAATTACTACTAACTCATAGCAAAGTAATCATGTAAACTAAGAAACACAACTATCTCATAATCAACATATCTCATCAAACTTAATTGATCATTAGTTAATCAATTAATCAACCATAATAATTTACAAATCAAATAGGTTATTCAACTTAGAGAGAAATTGGGATGTGACATCCTCTCCCCTAAAACTGGTTATCATTTCGATGATATTTATTCAAACACAAGTTATGAATTTAAAAAATTATTTAGTATAAAAATAATATAATATGTAACAACAAATAAATTAAATAAATGTGGAAATAGCTTATAAAAATCATCATAGTCCTCCCAAGAGGAACTATCCTTAGAATATTAATCCCATAGGACCTTACACTATGACACTTCTCTATGATACAAATGGAGTTTTTGAGTGTTAATTACTCTGATTGGTTCTACCATGACCACCTTGGGGTCTATAACCTACAAAGCATTCCAATCTAACACGTGTGAATGATCAACAACCTACTTTTGAAGATAAGACACATGGAAGACACTATGCAAAAGAACTAGATCTAGTGGCATTGTAAGCCTATATGCTATATGATTGACCACTTACAAAACCTTAAAGGGTCCCAAATATCTTGGTGAAAGTTTCACTAATTTCCCAAATTTTATCAATATTTTTTGAGGGTTAACATGTAAAAACACTTTATCACCTACAAACAATTACCTAACTGTTCTCTTCAGATTAGTATAACTTTTATATCAATCATTGGCCCCAACCAACCTCTCCCTAATTTTCCTAACTTGCTCTTCTATTTTTGAAAGTATCTTAGGTCCAAATACTACCTTGTCTTCTAACTTGTCCCAATTGATTAGTGTTCTACACCTCCTTCTATATAATGCCTCAAATGGATCCATCTTTAATGCTAATTAGAATGAGTTATTATAAGCAAACAATAAACAATAGAAGGTAATACTCCCATTATTGATCCATGAAATACATATGAAAGACATCTTCAAGACCCTAGTTAACTCGCTTTGTCTATCCATCAATTTATGGGTGATAAGCAGTGCTAAAGTTTAACTACATAGCCAAAGGTGAATTCATAGTCAACCAAAATTTCAAAGTCATCCTTGGATCTTGATCCAAAATGATCTTCTCTATAAAACTATGCAATTGATACACTTTATTCATGAATCTCTTCTCAAACATAGGTGCATCATCCGTCAAGTTGTTTGGTATAAAGTAAGCTACCTTGATTAGTTTGTCACCTAAAACCAAGATCATGTCATGTTAGTTACATGATAATGATAAACCTTGGATGAAATCCATAATGATTACCTACCACTTCCATTTTAGTATATTGTGTGGATATAATAATCTATCGAAATGCATATGTTCAAATTTCACACGCTCATATTCTAGATAATGATACAATAAATACACTACATATCTCTAGATTCCTTTTCAAAAATAGAGTGGTCTAAGCTCAATCATGAGCTTGGTTACTCTTAGATATCCTAAATATGGGGCATTATGCAATTATTATAGCATTGTGCTCCTTAGATTCTCTCTATCAGACACATACATCTTACCATTGTATCTCAAAAGATCATCATTCTCTATCTTGAATCCTTTATACCTAAGATTTTGAGCATTCTCAGACAATACTTTATTCACATAATCATAGAATTCATCTCCTTATGAGAATTTGATCACTTGATATCTGAAATTACTATTGATAGTATCCATAACTACTATGTACTTTCTATGACTTAGAGCATCAACTACTTTGTTCTCTTTGCCTTTAATATAATTAATATCGAAATCATAATCAAGTAAGAAATCCAACCATCATCTTTGATGAGCATTCAAGTTAAGTTGGGTGAATATGTAATTGAGTCCCAAGTTATTAGTCTTGAGCTCAAATGGTTTTCCCAATTGATAATGCCTCCAAACTTACAAAGTATGCATAATTGATGTAAGTTCTAGGTCATGAGCAAATAATTCACCTCATATGGCTTTAGTTTCTTAGACTCATAGGATACCACTAAGACATCCTACATAATAACTCCTCCAAGTCCATCCTTAGATGCATCAATGATCATTGAGAAATGACCATTAGGTTTGGGAACTCTTAGCACTGGTGTTGAAGTAAGCATCCTTTTCAATTCTTGAAAGGATAGCTCATACTTATTTAACCAAATGAAACTTTGATTCTTATATTAAAGAGAGGTAATTGGATTATCTATCTTAGATAAATTCAGAATGCATTTCTTATCTTTGCTGGATCTACTGAAATACCATCTAAAAAGATAATATGTCTTAAATACTACGCTTTATTTTGGAAAAATGCACACTTAGACAACTTTCCATACAACACGTGCTTCCATAAACATTGAAAACCAATTTTAGATACTGCAAGTGCTCTTCCTTATCCTTAGAATAAATAAGAATGTCATCTAGAAAGACCAAAATAAAAAGATCTAGATAATCTTTGAACACACTATTCATAAGATTCATAATTACTGTTGGAGCATTTATTAATCCAAATGATAACACTGTGAACTCGTAGTGCCCATATCTAGTCCTGAATGCTATTTTAGGAATATCCTCTCCATAAATCCTCAACTAGTGATACCCTGATCTAAAATTAATCTTAGAAAAGTCTGTTTCTCCTTGTATTTGATCAAAGAGATCATCAATGCATGGAAATGAATATCTGTTCTTGATCATTTATTTATTTAACATCTTATAGTCTATAAATAAGAAAAGCGTGTCATCCTTCTTCTTAATGAAAATAACTAGTGCACCACATGGTGACACACTTGGGTCAAATAATCCCTTTTGAAAATAAATCTTGAAGTTGTGTCTTTAAATCTATTAGAATTAACTTTTATTTAGGATACTTTATTTTAATTTAAAGATTTTTTTTCTTATGTGAGGAATTTATACTTATGTGAATTATTAATTCATATAAATTTGGATTCCCTGAGGTGACACTCACCTCTTTGTTCTCCTTTTGGATTTGAGATTTACTTACATGAGTAACTCCTTCCCCCACATGGCACACACCTCCCTTCACTTTTTAAGAGACTAGGACACAAGTTGAACACACTTAGGGGGCTTGTAAGGTCATAATGGGATTATATGTAACTATAATTTTCCTCCTCTAGCTCTATAAAAGAGCCATTCCTCTCATCTTTTTTTCACTAAGAATCTCATAGCTCTCTCTATTCTTCTCTTGCACTCTTGATTCAATCTTGTACTTTTGAATATTTTGGTTGCAAGCCTTCTTATAATATCACATTAGTTTTTCTCTAATACATTCAGTTTCTTACTTTAAAACTCTTATCACTTATGATTTGCTCTTGAGAGGTAACTTAGTAATGTGATTTTTTATTTTTCTCACACTTTCATGTTATGTTATCGATGATTATTCTTGGGATAAATCCTTCATGGTATTAGAGATATGATTATCTTATTGAATTTTTTTGAAAAGTGTGTAGATTTTTAAGGATTTTTCACATTTTTTTTGCAAGAGGTCTAACTCTTACTACTTATTTAAATCCATTACTTTCTCCTTGCTTAAATTTTGTGGGTTTAACTTTTTTTTGTAGATTTTTTAGCCACATTAAAATAATTTTTTTTATTCCTCTATTTTTTTAAAATCAAAATTTTTAAATCAATTTATTACTCATATTTATTATTTTAATGAGTGTTAAAATATTGTAATATCTCTATTGTATTTACATACCTATTCTATTTTTTTATTAAAATAATCTCTCCTTGTCTTATTAATTTTTTCTTGGACTAATTTCTTCTTATCAAGATCTTGATAAGATTTTTTTACTAAGTTCTATGTAGGTAGTCCTTCTCAGGAAATTGTTCTGTCCCTTGGCATTAAGAGATTTAATACAAGGTGTTAGAATCCACTTCTACATTCTTTTTCTCAACTGTACCCTTTTTCCTCTAGCCGACGATTTCATTCTCTTGGTTTGAGTATTACAGTCATTCTCTTATCTTCTTTGCATCACCCCTGACAAGTGCACCCTCCTTTTTAAATTTACTATGCCTTTTTTATAGATCAATTTTTTATCTAACCTATTTTATAAGGGTAAAATACTTCATACAAGTCATATAACCTACCTTTGATAGTGCCTCCCTCTCTATGGTGACTTTCTTCTATTCGTTGGCGATGGTGTCTACCTTCTTCCTTGGCTACTCAACTCTCTAAATTTTTTTCTCTCTTCACTCCAACCACATCCCTCCCTGACACTTGGTGCCCTATGCCCAAAATCATCTCCAGGTACACAATTTTGTATTTTTATACCTCTATATTTTTTTACTATGGGAATTCTCACATTTTAAATTTTAAATTTTTGATTAATTATATGCATAGACATTTTTGAATCAGGTAGTTTTTTTGGTGAGAAACATTTTGTTTACTTTGGTATTTTATTCATTTAGATGTTTTTCTCTTTTAAACACTTAAAAAATTTAGTTTTTTTTCTTCGTCACCCCTCTATCTTTTTCCATCGAAAAAGCAATTACAATTATAGAGTTTCTTTAAAAAAAATAAAGAATAAAAATAAAATATTTTATCATCACCTTATGCTAATGAGATTTTATTTACTTTAATCCTTAAAAAAAAAAAAAAAAAAAAAACATTCAACAACTATTCTACTTTAGTTTGGCTTTTTTAAAGCTTATATTATTGCCTTTTTTTCATACACAATTTCATAAGAGCAATAAGTAAACTTGTTTTACCTTAAATAAAGGCATACATTTGTTTAAGTCATTTATTAAAGGAGAATTTTTTTTACGTCTTTTTTCTTGGATTTTAATTTAAAAAAAATAGACCTTTTTTAGTTGATATTATCTTTTTTGTATCAACTTGGCAAGTTTTTTGCAATTATCTATCTTTTTTATCAGCTCTTATTTATTACTAGCTATCTCTTTTACATTCTAGCAAAGTCATTCTTTTAGTTTCTTATCCCTCCATTGGCTTTGTTGTCTAAGTGATTTTTTTTGTCTATTCACTTTTCGATCATTGGATGAGCTTTCAAGGTATAATGACTCAATTATTGCCTGAATTTAAACTCATATCCACTAATTACCATTTATGAGAATTACATATGTAATATATTTTCACTTTCAAATATTTAGTGTACATAGTAGATGATATAAACCCTCAATGGATACAAATACTACCTCCATCACAATTCAAGAGAAATGGCAAGAAAAAAATGATGAGGCCTTAAGATTGATTGGCATGACTATGACCCTTGAATTTCATGTCCACATTGATGGTTGTTCTCTTGCCTCCATTACTTGGTCTAAACTTAAATATGTTTATGACATTGTGAATGAATCTCATAAAATTAAAATTTAGGATCAATTATTTGATTTAAAGTACAATAAATTTAAAATTATGAATGATTTCTTGATTAAAGTTCATTCTTTGCATTCTCAATTAGCTAGTTTAGGCACTAAACTTTCATATTTGAGTTTGATTTATATCATCATGAAAAAGTGTTTGCCTCAATCATTTTAGCAGTTTATTACTAATATTAATTTGCAACTAACTTTTCCTACTTTATCTATTTTTTTGATGTTTGAATTACTTTGTACTTTATTACATCAAGAAGAACAAAAGTTAATTCAATTTGGTAGTCTTAATACTAATGAATATGCTTTTGTTTCTAAACACCAACATAAGAATTACAAAGAATATGCTAAGTCCAATAATACACATGAAAAGAAAAATAAAAAAATCAACTCTAAACTTAAGAAAAAGTTAGAGTGTAATTATTGTGACAAAAATACTCATGATGAAAATAACTACTTTAAAAATAAATGTGATATCAAAAGTGGAAATCTTAAGGTCAAAGACAATACTAACACTAGTATCAATAAGATTCAAGTAAAATATAAGTCTAATACTAGAGCTGCTTTTACTTATGCTTTGCATGCTTGTCCTATTGAATGGATCATTGATTTTGGTGATACTTAACATATAACATATAATGATAAATTGTTTACTTTTTTTGAACTATATCATTCTAACAATCATTTAAGTATTTCAAATCATGCTTCTTATAATGATTAAGCCATAGGAAATGTTAAAATCCCTAATGGTAAATTGCATAATGTCTTGATTGTTTCTAATTTGAAATTGAATTTATTTTCCATACATCAACTATGAAAACACGACTATAAATTATAATTTATTAATGACACTTGTTATGTTAAATATACTGAGCAATATTTTCAAGTAGTTGCTACTATTTTTATAGACAATGATAATTTGTTCAAATTTATTGGATTCGTTTCTCCCTCCTCTTCTCATGCTTTGATTGCTTAAAATGATGCTGAATTATGGCATAAAATATTAGGACATATAAATTATCCAAGTATTGAACTTATGAACAAACTTAATATGGTGCAAGGTTTGCTTAAAAATTTTCCCACTACTTTAACTTGTAATGATTGTATGGCTAGTAAGATTCATAGAGAATCTTTTTTTAAAAATAAATTTTGGCATGTTACTAAAAAGATTCATTTAGTTCATAGTGATATTTTAGGCCCTATGCAAAATCCTTGTATTAATGGTGCTAATTATTTTTTAACTTCTGTTGATGATTGCACTAGATAAAATTGAATTTATTTCTTAAAAATTAAAGATCAAATTTTAGACACTTTTATTGAGTTTCATGTTTTTGTTAAAAAAAATATCATTATTATTTATGCATATTATGCACTGATAATGGTAATAAATATGTTAACAACTATTTTATTTCATATTGTAAGTAACATAGAATTAAACATGAGAAAACTATTTTCTACACACCAGAGCAAAATGGTGTTGCTAAACATAAACATAGGACTATCACTGAAATAACTAGGTGTATGTTGCATGCTAGAAATATGCATTATAAATTTTAGGTTGTAGCCATGCATTGTGCTGTCTATCTCATTAATAGGAATCCCACTAATGTTGTTTTAAATATTACACTTGAATAAGTTTGGAGTGGTAGAAAACCTAATTTAAAGCATTTACGTGTTTTTGGTTGTGATGCATTTATTTATATTTCAATTGAAAAATATAAGAAGTTAAATTATAAGGTAGATAATTTTATATTTGTTGGTTATGATGAATCATCTAAAGATTATTTAGTATATGATCCTCAAACTAATAAAATTAAGATTAAAAGGGATGTTAACATTACTAAAAATGGTGTACTTGATTGTGCTTCCAATTCAGATTCTCTTTCCTTCTTTTTCTTCTAGTCTTGCTCCCCCTAAATCTATACTAAGTGGGCCAAGAATACTATAGAAGATTCTAGAATTAATGTTTGAAAGAGTTAAAAAAACTCTTCAACCAAGATCTCTTTAATGGCTCATTACCATAGCCATTGATGCTTCAACATAGACTTAGAAGAAACGAATTAAAAACATAAAATTGTTAACACACAATGAGATATGCAAAGTATTAAAAAAACATGTAAAAACATAAATAAATATGCATATTATAAAAAATAACACTTGATTATATAGGCAAGGTGAAAAAAAATGAAAACTAAACTAACCAATGTGGGACTAAACCCCACATAGGACAAAACTAGGTAAACACAAATCCCTAGAGCCTAGCAAGCATGAGTAAGATACTCTAACACCCCCCAAGTAAAGCTAGGGGATAATAATAGTGGATGAAATGTAAATTCATGTGTCCCTATGGATGTTAATCTATCATGCTAAAGTACATGGATGTCAAGTCACTGTAACCATCAAGTCAAAGTACATAAATGTCAAGTCATTATAATCATCAAGTCAAAGTAGGAATGGTAATGAATATGAAGATCACTGATTATAAAAATTACACTCTAAAGTACTAGGTAGAATGATGAACCTGAAGAAGCATAGTTTGAATACCTTCTAACATAATGGTGAGAAGTAAACACAAAGACTAGTGGGACTACTACACTGGTGTCATTGTAAGAATCAACAAGAAGGCCATGGAGTCAAAAAAAAATCCTCATATTGGTCCAACAAATAAAGTACCTAAATAAGATACCCATGTATAATGGAAAAATCCAAAAACCACTGAAAAGTAAAAAATACATATCACTCTCATAAAGTGGAGAAAAAGAGAGAGAAACCATAGGAAAAACTCCCCTAAAAAAAGAGAGAAAATAAGAAGAGAGATCTAGGAATCCCACCCAAAGATGATGTTGAATAAGTTTGTACTCCAAGGATTAGTAAGTCACAAAAGAACTCAATCTTCATGCGTGGTCTAAATCCATTACTCGATTATAAAAAACAACTAACATTAGGCTTCACTAGAGTAGCTCTAAACAAAGAGATTATTAGTGGTGATGAAAGTACAAAAGAGTACTATATGTGCAAAAAATGTTCAACATCTAAGAAGAAAAATTTACATCACACACCCCCCTATACTATTCACTGGGTAGAGTGGAGGAAAAAAAGTCTACATGAGTGGTCTGAATCCACTACTTGAACACCAAATAAGCTGACACTATATGCATCAGAATAGATCTAAATATGGAGACTATCATTTATCAAAAAAGAGGTGTCAACAATACAAATAGATACTCCAAAAACAAGGGAACAAAAATGTATCTCCATAGAAGAATTTAAGGCACTAAGAAAGGGGCCTTGATGGAGACAAGACATAACTACTACTGTGTCAAAGTACCAATGCACAATGTAGAATGTTGTGGGCTAATGGAAGAGTGTGGAAAATATTAGAAAAAGCCATCATGGAAGCAAAAAACACACCAAAAAAGAATTGGTAACCAAAAAATATTAACATTCAAAAGGGACATTAGGATCAACTAAAAATACGTCTAAGATAGTGTGATAGTGGTATAGGTAGGCCCCCCTAAATATGACACTTTATAAATTGAGTGAAATTACAATAAAATAGGGTTGATGGAATAGGAATGGAAAATAAAATAGTTTGCAAAAAGCAACATTCAAATCTAAGTTATTGAGCAAAAGTTATGGCTTAATCATTTCCTATCATTAATGACCTATTTGAATGTGCACTTAAAAATTTAAAAAAATGCTACCAAACAAGAGAAGATTATGTTTCCAACCACTCTTTAGAACCATATCAAAGTGCAGAATGCAATGGTGGTGTTTGCGAGGGGGAATTGGCCTCTTGACAACTTGAGCCTCACCCTTCATCTTTGACAAGTGAAAGAACAAGGAGAAAATAATCATAACCATTTGCAATATATTGTTTTTGTAAAAAAACAATAAAAAAACTACGTGCCTTATCCACATGTGAAAACACAAAGGCCCTTGATAATAATTATCTCCACCATATATCTCCATCCACAATTATCTCCATCTTAAAAAGTGAAACCCTCGTATATGTTCAACTCACATCAATAATCAACCCCATGATTATGTCACTTAGTGAGGGACCCTCTAAATAATAGAGTTCCCATCAATTAAAGTAAAATATCACCTCATAACTCACCTCACAACATAATGTCCCCCATTAAATGATTTTTCCCCCCACTTAAAAAACATTCAAGAAAATTTTAAGTGATTAAAGCATGAGCTTACGTAAGCTATAGTGTAGTCATGTTGAAAAATGACATTTTCCAGATTTATATTTTCCTACCACTATTTGATAGACCACATGAATATATTTTAGGAAGACCACCAAAATGGAAATATATAACAAAAAATCATGGGATAGGCTAGCGAGAATGTTACCAAATCAATGACTAGTCTGATAAAGATGGTGGGGAGGTAAGAGTACCTTAGATTAGTGAAGGATGGGAGCTTGCTGAGAGGAACATGGGATGTTATAGGAAGAGGAGCTCATAAAAAATATAAGGACTAGATAGTGAGCCAAAAAAGCTGTAGGCCATGTACAACATTTTTTTTGGAGGAGCCTAAAAGCAATACGTTGTAGAAGACCAAAATCTGCATGCAAGGTATTTGACAGGCTTTACCATCTCCTTGATGATCTCTTTGTAGGTTTAAAAATGGAAACCAAGTGATGAAGGTATGAAGGTAAGGGTTCCATGATGGAAAACCACTAGTTGATGGTAGTATTGCAGGCCATGAGAAGACTTTAGGAGATGTGGAATGCTTTGACCAACTAGCAGAGATAGATGTGCACCCAGGCAAAAAACATCTAAGTAGTAAAATGTGCAAGAAAAATAACATCTAGTTGTGAGATGCTCGATAGAAAAAATCTCTACAATTATGGTTCTTTAGTAGCTTCTATTCAGGAAAATGATATACACATGGAAAGATCTACATGACTATATACAACAACCAAAAATGTGGAGGTAGCCATGAATAGAGGATGGCATTTACCAAACCTTCTAGAACTATGCAGATCAAAGATAAATGATGCCAAACCAATAAGGCACAAAAAAAATATCAATGATATTATGCAGACCTCTAAAGGAATTCCAACACCTTCTTAACCTAAACTTAGACTAAAAAAGTCATTTTTATAGTGCCTCCTATTAATGTGGGTTTTATGCACACCAATCTCATAATGAGGTAGCCTCTAACATTTTAGGATCTCAATGGAGGTGGAATTCATTCTAGGGCATGAGTTTTAGGTATGCAGTCTTAATAACTAGGTGATGGAATAACAAACAGGGCATGCAAGTTATTAACAAGATTTTTTAGACAGAGGGGTGGTCTATAAAAATGAAGTAAAATATATATGATTTGTTGGCTGGATGGTTACTAATCTAGAGTGGGAATGTCTCAAAATATAATCAAACAAGAGGGAAAGGTAGAGCAGAGAAGAAAGGTTTCATGGATTCAAGAATTACCTCTTTATCTAGTTTATAAGTGGATAAGTTCTTTTAAAACTTATGTATATTGCTAGAAACTAATGCACACACATAGTTAGACATGGTCAAGCAGTCTAGAATAATATTGATATAGGAAACTCATAGGCCTCAGTCAAAGTTTGCTCCTTCTAGAGTAGCTATTGCAGACTCTTAATTAGGAGATTATGGCTCAAGCTTAGAGAGGTATATGAGATAACTATTGCACATACACATGAAACTATATCAAATGAAAACACCTCTACACACTTAAGAATATGAATCAATAAACTTAATTTCCAATAATCAATGTAATTTACTAATCCTTTAATAGATGTTTCACATCTAAGACTAACATATCAATCAAGAAAATAAATAACTAATTCATAGATTTTTCACACTAAGAGTTATTAAATCATACAACCAAGGAAATAAACTTAATTACACAAATATTGGAAAGAAAATACACAAACACATGAGTTGACAATCAAAATTGCTTCTGCTCCTATACTCTAAAAATTATTTGACCCTTCAAAATAGTGGGTTACATATATTTAAATAGACTTGGGGAAGTGATCACCTCATCCTCCAAGTTCATGCAAAATAGATTACATGTCATAGTTAGAAATTCAGTTCTAACTATGGTAAAAAACCACAAAGTTATCTTATAGTTGTTGGCAGTTTAAGTTAGCCTTTACAAAATCATGTAATATATGCATGCTTATAAAAATGAATAGCCAACTTTTACAATATTGATCAAACTATAATAAAACTATAAATATAGAATATACATTGCTATAGAATGTACATGCAAAAATTGGGCCCTTTATGGTTATGTTGACATCTGTATGGCTACGTGGACTTTAGTTGGAGTGGAAACTATGGCTGTCAATATAGAACTAGAAGTGGTAGATTGAGTCTACTTCTTCTTCACCTCTATCTTGAGCTAGTACTTATGTGAAAAATCATGCTACTATCGGATTATGTCCAATTTCAATAGAGAGGGTCTATACACCCTGATGACCTATCCTAGGAGCCTTGCATGATCTATTTTTATCATTTAAAAGTTGATCTTGAAGATATAAACTTTAGTCACCTTTTTCCTAGAAAAGATTAACTTGGCCTTAATTTACTTTAATGGAAACCCTTATATACTTTGATTAAAATCATCTGAAACCTCCTAAATGAGTTGATTAAAGTTCATTTTATTGATCAATTTTCCCATAGCATCTTTGAATTTTGACAATTTTAAGTCATTCAAAATTTATAGGATAAAGGGCCTCATGTTCTTGGTACTTGGGGAGAAAAGTCCCAACTATTTTTAACCATTCCCTAGCCTCTTCTGTCTTGATGAACACTTGGTTGAGGGAACTGTATGCCTCTGATGGTGTAATGAGATCTACATGGCTATAAGCCTTATTAGTGGTGTAAAAAATTAACATCTTAAATTTATTTTCATCAGATTTCAAAGAATTAAATAATTTATGAGTATTAGTAACATGGAGGGATAGTTCAGATTACATAAACTCTAATGCCTCTAATGAATTGTAACACTTTGAAGCTAACTCTTGGAACTTAGCTTCAAAGATAGCTTGTATATACACCATATTCTATTGCTCTTTTATTTGATCTAATTCTACCTCTAATTCCTATCTAGATAACTCTGTCTTCATGGATTGCCACCATGGCATCCTTATGTGCTTTGGTTAGAGATTTGAAGTCTTCATTATAGGGGGATTGACCCAATTATCTATTCTATCTCTTGGTTAATGAGAATACCTCTTGCCTCTCTTCAAAAATTAATTCCCTACCATCATCGTCTTTTAGGTTCATCTTCTTTACCATCTAAATACTCTGAGATGGCTTGCCAAACAAAGTTGTAATAGATGGGAACTCTATTATTTTAAAGTTGGGAAATTGAGAAGTCTTGGCCCTTAAGTCAATGGCTCAAAGAGGAATTATCAACTGGTTAGGGTCTATCTCCTTCATGGATTTGACCACAACCTCTTCTTCAACTTCCTTAGATAGTTGCTACTTTTTTGATGCTTTGATAATTGTGTTAGGCAAGGAAGGCCAAAGAATCTTATACCAATCTAAACCTCCATATTGGAGGAGTCTATGGACTATGATAACTTGTGTCTTTGCCTTATTTGCCTTGCCTAAGCTAGTGACAATGGTTTCTTGGGATGGAGTGGTGGATGGCATGGGGAGAGTGATTTAGGTGGATGAGACATGGAGTTGGGGAGTGGCCATGGTTAATTTAACCTTCCTAGATGCTCTTGTCCTCTTCAATGATCTAAATATGGTAGTAATAGAAGGAATAATAGAAATGGTCATGATGAAAGTGCATGACATTGTAACAGAAGATGGATCAAAGGTGGTGGAATGTAGAGCAAAAATGGTGGCATCTTTCTAAACTTTTAGCATGAGTAGGGGAAAATTCAAGAAAAAGAGGAGTTGAATGGATCATCGAAGGTGGAAGTGACCACTTCCACCTTAGGATTTTTCAAGATAAATGAAATTGATATAGAACCAAAAATGGGAACATAAGAAGAAAGAAGGGAAGTGGTCTCTAAAGTCTGAGCCCTTGTACCCATTATGCCTTCCATAGTTGGTGCTTTCCCTTTGTCAACATCAAGGTTGAGTACCTTGGATACTTCTAATTCTACTTCTTCATCATAATATTCTTCTTCTTCCTCCTTCACTGCTTGTTAAGGCATTTCAAGTAATCTTTGTTCCATTACAAGACTACCTATGGGGGGAGTCCTAGGCTTCATCTTATAGTAAATGGTAGTTTTAGGCTATAAAGAGGAGCCTTTTTGAACTAAGGAAACTAATTCATATATGGATACCATTGGAAATTTATAATCTTGTACTTGGGGGTTAGTTGTAGGCATTTGAATTACACTAGGCTAGGTGTTCCTATCCTTATTTTTCCTCATCAGAGGAATCTAAATTGATGGGGTCTCCTAGAGCTCCCCTAGGATTAAGTTCACCCACCCTTGGTTCCTTATTAAAAACCTTCAACTTAAAAGGAATTCCCTATGAAGGATCTCCTTTTTCCTTGCACTGCTCTATTATCTAGTTTTTTTAAAAGTTTGAAGTTGTCCATCCTTCAAAGAGTGGCATTTTTCTATGTAATTCCTTCAAAGTGATTGAAGGTTCTTATTGAATCACCCTTAGATGATCATCCTTCAAATCGATAAATCTTTCCCTTTCCAAGACCTCATCATGATTTTGTGAATTCATTAATAAGAAACCATAATCATAAGACGTGCTGGTAGGGGATACTAAGGCCATAAATGTGTTTTTGGATGTAGCCATGAGGATCCCAGTCCTTTTGTGGTACTGTGGGAAAATGGTAACTCTTCCTTTTACCACCCACATCTCCAAATTTCTTTCTTATTATGTAAACCATTATACTAATAAACATGTGTTTCTCATAGAATGTGCTCTTCTAATTTTTGATTAAGTCCTCAATGCTCCATCAGAGCTAGAAAGCAATTTTTTGCTTCACTAGTTTGTTAGGTACATACTTTAGGAGACTTAAGGGATTGACCTTGTGTTTGGTGATCATGATAATAGTGTATTTAGGATACATAAAATAATCACCTTTCCTAGATAGTGTCTTCACGATGCTTATTTTAACTCTAGGCATTATAAACCCATAGATTGATTGCTAGACTTGAGGATAAACATCCTTAATAATCCTAACCATGTTGTTGGTGTAAGCATATATATGAAAAAGTTGTAAATTATCATAAATGATATTTTTGATACAGTCAGTGGTCAAGATTCATAGCTCATAGAGGACTTTATACACTATTTCCATGATGACATCCAAAAGATAAGATAACATATAAAAGGGGCCCACTAGAGTGGGCCACTTGTCCTTGTGAATGATCTATTATCTTAGTTGGTAACTTATAATTTCATCCAAAGTGAATTTTATGTCACTGGTAATCATCATATACAATAATGGTACCCAGTCCAAATTGAGGAAATGGATGCTGGGCATGTCGTAGAGCCTGTTAAGTAGTGCCATGCCAATCCACACTCCCATCCTAAATTTATTAATAGAAGTGGTATTATTACCTTTTTATGTCATGGTTTGTTTGGGGAGAAGCCACGAAGTCAAATTTTTTCCCATATAATTATACTAATTCCATGAAACCAATCGATGGTTGTCAAAATATACATTTGGTGCTGGTGATGATAAATACCTCTCAAAATCCACTTCAAAGATGCATGTTACAACCATTTGGTTATCCATATGGTTTCGAAAAGCATCTTGTGTGAATTTGCATGCAAATAATAAGTCTCAAAGGATGTTGAATTAGGGCATCACCTTGGGCTTGGCCATAATTAAATGTAATCTTTATCTCTTAAGTGATAACAAGTCTATGATGAATAGTTATTCAGAGGGAGATAGATTGCCATCCAGTGAAAATATGTCAACATAATCAATAATATCCCATAATTCAGAGTATTTTTCATACCTATTATCAAAAATGGTGACATCAAAGATAATGTATGTGAATTTTTTTGAGTCCTTGATAGAAAATGGTGATGGTGGCAGTGCTCCCCTAAATGGTTTGGATGAAGATGCCATTACTACTACGTGCAGTGCTTGAAGTTAATTTATGTGATTTATGAAAATTTTTCCTTTCTAGTAATCATTGGTTTACTTACAATAATCTTACAAGTAGCTAGGGATTTTCTCATCTAGGATAATAGCTAAGCTCAAGTTCATTTATTTGTAAGTAATGAAGACTTCAATCACTGTTTGTCATGTATATAAATTTTAGAATTGAATTTTAGTTTGTGCATTATAAATGCCCAACATTCACCTATTTTTTATTTTTTACATAGTTAAAATATCATTTATTTTAGTTGGTGGGTAGCTTTGGCAAATATTAGGAACTATTTTGCTTTATCTGCTAAGTATAACAAGCTTTCGACATTCAAGAGTTGGGCATCAATTTTTATATTGGGACCGAGATTTACAAAAGATATAAATAAAAACCCTAAAGAAGAAATCCATTAAACAAAATGTCCAAATAAAATTCCTAAAAAAATGAATATCAAAATATTTGGAGTGTATATAAAATCTTTATGATTCATTAGATAATTTGTCTAAACAAAAAACCCAAAGACCAAATATGTTTAGAATAAAAATTTCAAATAATATGTTTGAAGACCAAATTTATGATAAAATATAAGTCATATTGGAATAATTGTCCAAACAAAATGTCTGATGCATAAACTTTGAACAAAAATCTTGAAGAAAAACCCTAAAGACCAAATCTGTCAGACAAAAAGTCTAAAGATCAAAAAGTCCCAATCAATAAGTCTTTGAATAAAAACAAGTCTTAGAAAAAACCCAATGAATAAATTTTGAATAAGCCATCTGCACCAAACAAAAACCTTGAAGACCAAAATTATGTGGACAAAATATCTAAATAAAATGCTCTCACAAATTTTTCAATGAAAAAGATATAAGTTTCTTTGAATAGACTAAGTCCCAAAAAACTTGCATAATTCAAAAACTCCCAAAAAGGCATTAATAGGAGTTATTACATTAAATTTATAATACCATGATATATTATTCTAAGTATAAATATTAAGAATCAATATTTTAAAAAAATTGCACAAACATATATAAGAAAATCTCAACAAATAAGGTCAAAATATAAAAAAAGTGGGTCCTAGAGGGGTATGTTGGGTACAACAAATGGAGACTTATAGAAGGAATACTTATGAGTATTTAAAAATCCATAACTTTGGTTAGTAATCTTAAATTGAACATGAATAGTGCCATAAAAAAATATTAAAATCAGAAATGTGAAAGAGACTCCTAAGCAGATTCACACAACATACTTGCCTTCTTATCCATGGATCTGTGTGTGCTAAAAGTGAAGTTCATTTAACCCTTGTTGTGATGAGATTCTCAAAGGCTTGACAAATTTGTAAGTTTTATTGTGGTTTTTTTTAAAGCTCATTAAATCAAGGGAAGCTTAGGCATTACTTTGCTACTAGCTAGACATCCATAATCCCAAAAAAGATACCTTGGGTTCCCTCTCTTTCCTTTCCTTCATTTTATAGATCATGATACATGGTATATTGACCTTATTTCATCATGTGAGCCTTTTTATTTTCTTTAGATATTATTTTGGCTTTATTGATTGCTCTTTTGAACTCATTTATTTTTTTCTTATTTTCCTTTTCTTTCATTTGAATGGAAAGAGGAGAGCTGGAACCCTTGTGAGCTGATATGGTTATAAAATAAATGATCTACCAAAATGTCCTTGCTAGCTACATTTGTACCAATAATTTATCATTTAAAAAAAGTATTAATGTAATAAGTGTCCTTGATCTAATGAAATAAGATTTTTTTTAAAATTCAAATGAAGTGCTTGAGAGTAACTTTCACATACCTGGTAAAAATATTTAATTGTGACACAATCCAGAATCGTTTGTGATTACACACCTACATCTTGAAGACTCTAAACACAAAAATATACCCAATCTATGAATAGGGCCCAAATTGGGGATCTCTTTAAAATTTTCCCTTTTTGTTATAAGTCTATTTAAGCATAAGATAAAGGGCTCAACTAGTTAATATGTTAGGATGAAATAATTCATATTGTCATAGGAAATAATAGATCAACTAAACTAGAAAGCACGAAAACTATACTAAAAAAGAAAGAAACTAAACTAGGAAAGAAACAAACTAATCTAGAAAGTAGAGAATCTAACATAAGAAAGTAAGAAATCTATCCTAGGAAAGCAATAAATCTATTCTAAGAAAATAATAAAATAACCTAACCCTACCTCTACCATGCTTACTCCTTCAATCAAGGGTACCTTTAGATGGTACAACCATGAAGTAATGCTTTAAAAACTATTCATTGACTGGATATGTGATTTTATTTCCCTACGGGTCCTTTAGAAAAAATGCATTATTGCCTAGGATATCTGAAATCTAATATGGTCTAATCCATAGTGGGGTTAATTTGTCATGATATCCTTTATTTTCATGGACTTTATCCCAAAGTAGCACCAAATATGAGATTTTAAATTCTTTGATCTTTGATCTTTTATCAAACCACCTCTTGACTACATCTTAGTATTTACTAAAGGATTGTAAGGCTTCAGTCCTTGATTCTTCCATTTATATTATGTCCAGTAGTTGAGACTCTACTTTATCACAAAGAATCCTTTAAATACATGATCCATGGCTTGATGAAAGGTGGATCTCACATTTATTAGGCCAAATGACATCTTCTTATATGGATAATCTCCCCACTTGGTATTAAATGCAGCCTTAATTTTGTCCTCTAGTTGTAACAATACTTGATTATAGCTGGAAAATACATCCAAGAAAGATATCATTTTAGATCCACTTACTATTTGTATTAATTCATCCAAAGAAGGTAGGGGATAGTTATCCTTTTCATAGACTTTATTAAAATTCTTAAAATTAACACATAACCTAATCTCACCTCTCTTCTTTCTAATTAGGACCAAATTGGCCACCCAAGTAGAATGTTTGATTGGGAAGACTATTCTTTCACTTAACAACTTTTCCTCTTCTCTTTGAATGAGAGGCTCTAGAATAGGATTCAATGGTCTCTATCTCTATATGAATGGCTTGTGGTCTAGTTTCATAAGAATGATATGAGTGATGACCTTAGGGTCATAAGCCTTTAAGTCTTCATATATCTAAGAAATTACATCTCTGTATTGAGTGATTAAATCCTTCACTCATTGTCTTTATTTTGGTGTACAACTGAGGCCAATGTTAACATAACATGGGCTATGTTCATCACCTAAATTTTTCTTTTTGAAGTCAGATTCATTGACCTTAGATTGCCTAAGATACTGAGCTTGAGGATTTATGTCAAATGGTCTTTCTAAGGAGACTAACCTAGATGGAATATATTTTATTTGAGTTGAAGAATACCTTCCTTGTCTGAATCCTCTTGACATAGATGATTGCCTTCCTTATCATAGATGATATGGGACATAAATTCCCTTTAACTAGTTAGAAACTAAATGATCTACTGATCATCATCAAAGACTTAGAATTTTTTTATATTGTTAGGAAAATAAGGACAAGGTGCTAGTTCAATAGAGAATCTCTTTACCTTAGATTCTTGGAGAGGCTCAAAATTAGCAATAGTCACAGCTAGTGAATCTATAGCTTGATTTTTCTCTCTAGGAACTGATACTATGTTGAAAGCTTCAAAGCTGTCAATCAAATCCCATTCTCTATGTTTTTATATTTTCAAATGAGATAACTTGCACTGGTATTTATTTCTGACCTGATCGACTACTAGTTTTGAGTCACCAAACACTAGCACCTACTTTACATTGTTCTTGAATTTAAATTATAATCCCATAATTAAAGATTCATATTTAGCCTTATTGTTAGTGAAAGGGAGATATAACCTATATATTTCCAAGAACTTCTTCATCTATAGATAAATTAACTCAATTCATACACCTAATCCTTGTTTAGATCTGACACCATCACAGTGTAGGGTTTATAGCTGATTGGAACCTTCAAATTCTAGCTCTTGTATTTGATTTTGTGTAGTGAAAGTGTAAATAACAAGGTTAGGAGATTCATACTTCACCTCTTCATTCTTCACATTATACTCTATGATGGGATATTTTATTCTTGGTTCCATGTCTATCTAGATTTGATTTGTAATGCCTCTTCATGGTAGCCAGATGTGAGAGAAGTCTATAGAGAGATATCCATTGAGTGTTTTGGACTTGGACTAGTCCCAACTCAACAATAGTCTATATCCTTCAGGTATGTCTACCATAAGGATATCACTAGTCATCTAGACTCATGGTTCAAAATTTACTTGAATATGTACATTAGTCAATTCTCTAACCACTGGTACTACCATTTTATCCAATTTTGAAACTATTATCTTTGAAGGACTTGGAGTTTGACCAATATTTTGACATATGAAAGTAGGCATAATAGTTTTTGAAGCTCTAGAATTAACTAAAAAATTATGAATATTCTTACTAAATGCTCTAATAGTCAACAAAAAGGGTAGAAATTCTGGCTTGTTTTTTATAGATGACATTGGTGTCAACAACTTTTAATTTATTTATAGATGCTTTAGTCCTTTCTATAGGGGTCTTACCAATGATAGAATTCCATAGTATTTCCTTCTATTCAGTGATCTAAGCTAACTCATGAAGAGTAATATTTTCTTTGATTTTCTTCATGTCTTCAACAATGTTTTATCCTCTTTTGATTTGTTCCTTATTTTTTTGAGACCGATCATTCTCCCTTGGGGCAGGTGGATTGTTGTCATATTTAGGAGTAATTATGATGGCTGTACTATTTAGAGGAATAGATGTTGTGAAGCTACCTATTCCTTAGATTGTAACCTCCTTCTAAAATTTCTATAAAGCATGAATCTCATTAGTGTTGTCCTCTAGCATGTTATCATCTTCACTTGGAAAGGGAAACTCATGAGTCTCAAAGAACATAAAAGTTCTTAAAGGGCCATGATCCTGGTGGATTATGCATTTAGTCTTGCCTTACTACTTCTCTTTGAAATATTACAAATGCTACACAAAATTTAACATAATCAAGCTCACCATGTTAAGAAGTATTATGGATTCTACACTAATTAGGTAGAGCTATCTCTACCATGTTGATCTCTAGAATCTTGATAGGATACTATATGTTGTTTGTAGGCCTACTGAATGGTCTATTATATTTATGGAATATATAATTCTGATTACCACTTGGGCCATTAACATTGCCCATCTTTCTTTTCATACTAATGAAATCATTACTTAGATTTTAAACCATCTTTTGAAATGCATCTAGCTCCACCTTTGTAGAGTCAGTGCCCTAAAGTAGAATAATATAAGATGTAGCCAATTGTTGATTTTGTTGGTAACCACTACCTTGTGCATGGTTATTTAATAAATTATAATTCAGTCGTGTTATCTATATTAGAGGAAGCAATGTGTATAACTAGTTTTGATTGAATGCAAAAACATTCTACTTTACATGTGGTATTAGATTTAATGATGGGAAGCCATTATTGATGTTGGATGTGATAAGAACATAGGGATTGAGCTACCTATCAATACTGATGGCCTATTTATATATTAACACCAAGTTAGTGGCAATAACTACTCTTCTTAGGAAGACCACCATAATTAGAACATATTATTCTTGTACATCTCCAATGCTATTGCTTTTTTTGGTTTAGACCTTGGGCTTAAACATGTATACATATTTTGAAACCTTTAATTGAAAGTATGGATTGACTCATTAGATTCCTTCTTCATGCTGGTGAAGTGATGATACATCAAACTGAGACTGGTGACCTATCCAAATTATGCAAAAAAAGCTGCTTGACATGCATCCCAAGAAGCGATGGATTTTTTTGTTAGATTTAGATACCAATCATAAGTAGTATCCATTAATGTAAAAGGGAACAACCTGCATGCAACATTCTCATTAATAAAATTCATTAATATTAAATCAAACTTAAAATATTTGATTTGTTCCTCTGTTGTTCTTACTCTTGAATGAGAAAAGGATGGTAGATATTTTTCAAGATTCTTAGGTAGGTCATGCACATCCCTTGGGATGAAAATAGTAGATCTAACCAACCAAGGTAGTTGAGCCATTAGAGGATTGGTAGGGGAAGTTATCCTTACTAGGGAAGGTGTCCTAGGTCTATTAACGATAGTTGGTACAACTTTAGATTTCCTATGATTTGATAAGGGTGAGACTAGAAGACCAACCTAAGAACTAGATATGGTCACTCTCCTAGGTGACTCTAGTGCAAATTTTATGTAGAAACTAACCTATTTTATTAGAGGTGATAAGGCCCTCCTTATAGCACCAAAAAGAGTATGTTGATGTGGGTTTTATGCACACTAGTCTCATAATGAGGTAGTCTCTAAAATTATAGGATCTTAATGGAGGTGAACTCAACTCCAAGTCACAAGTTATAGGTATGCAATCTTAACAACTAGGTGATGGAATAACAATCAGGGAATGCATGTTGTTAACAAGGTTTTATGGATGGAGGCATGGTCTTTAAAATGAAGTAAAATCTATATGAGTTGGTTTCTAGATGGTTACAAATCTAGATTGGATAGGTCTCAAAATAAACTCATAAAGGAGGGAAGGGTAGAGCAGAGAAGAAAAGTTCTGTGGCTTCAAGAATCACCTCTCTATCTAGTTCCTAAGTGGACAAGTGATTTCAAAACCTATGCCTATTAATAACATTTATTGCACACACACAATCATACATGGTCAAGTAGTTTAGGATAATATTAATATAGAAAACTCATAGGCCTCAGTCAAAGGTTTCTCCTTTTAGAGTAGCTATTGCACACTCTTAACCAAGAGATTATGGCTCATGATTAGTGAGGTATCTAAGATAGCTATTGCACATACATAAAAAATTATATCAAATAAAATCACATGTACACACTTAATAATATGAATCAATCAACTTAATTTCCAATAATCAATGTAATTTACTAATCCTTTAATAATTGTTGTACATCTAAGACTAGCATATCAATCAAGATAATAAAGAGATCATTCACAAATTTTTCACACTAAGAGTTATTGAATCATAAAACCAAATAAATAAACCTAATTAAACAAATATTGGAAATAAAATACACAAACACATGAGTTGATAGTTGAAATTGCTTTTGCTCTTATATATTAAAAATTATCTGACCCTTCAAAACTATGGGTTACATCTATTTAAATAGACTTGGGGAAGGGGTCACATCATCCTCCAAGTTCATGTAAAATAGATTACATGTCATAGTTAGAAATTCAATTCTAACTGAGGTCAAAAAATGCATATAGTTATCTTACAATTATTGATAGTTGAAGTTAGCCTTTACAAAATCATGCAATGTGTGTATGATTACAAAAATGAATAGGAAAATTTTACAGTATTGGTCAAACTATAAGAAAACTATAAATATAGAATATACACCACTATAGAATGTACATGCAAAAGCTAGGCCCTTTACAATTGTGTTGACGTCTGCATGGCTTCATGGACTTTAGTTGGAGTGGAAACTATGGCTATCAACATAGAACTAGAAAATACACAAACACATGAGTTGACAATTGAAATTGCTTCTGCTCCTATATATTGAAAATTATCTGACCCTTCAAAACTATGGGTTACATATATTTAAATAGACTTGGGGAAGGGGTCACATCATCCTCCAAGTTCATGCAAAATAGATTACATGTCATAGTTAGAAATTCAGTTCTAACTGAGGTCAAAATCTGCATATAGTTATCTTACAGTGGTTGACAGTTGAAGTTAGCCTTTACAAAATCATGCAATGTGTGTATGATTACAAAAATGAATAGGAAAATTTTACAGTATTGGTCAAACTATAAGAAAAATATAAATATAGAATATACAACACTATAGAATGTACATGCAAAAACTAGGCCCTTTACAATTGTGTTGACGTCTGCATGGCTTCATGGACTTTAGTTGGAGTGGAAACTATGGCTATCAACATAGAACTAGAAAATACACAAACACATGAGTTGACAATTGAAATTGCTTCTGCTCCTATATATTGAAAATTATCTGACCCTTCAAAACTATAGGTTACATCTATTTAAATAGACTTGGGGAAGGGGTCACATAATCCTCCAAGTTCATGCAAAATAGATTACATGTCATAGTTATAAATTCAATTCTAACTAAGGTAAAAAACCACATATAGTTATCTTACAGTTGTTGACAATTGAAGTTAGCCTTTACAAAATCATGCAATGTGTGTATGATTACAAAAATTAATAGGAAACTTTATAGTATTTGTCAAACTATAAGAAAACTATAAATATAGAATATACACCACTATAGAATGTACACACAAAAACTAGGCCCTTTACAATTGTGTTGATATCTGCATGGCTTCATGGACTTTAGTTGGAGTGGAAACTATGGCTATCAACATAGAACTAGAAGTGGTAGCTTGAATTTGCTCCTTCTTTGCCTCTATATCAAGGCAATACTTTTGTGAAACATCATGCTATTCTTGAATTATGTCTAATTTCAACAAAGAGGGTTTATGCACCCTACTGTCTTGTCCTAGGAGCTTTACATGCTCTATTTTTGTCATTTAAAAGTTGATCTTAAAGATCTCAACTTTAGTCACCTTTTTCCTAGAAAAACATAACTTAACCTAAATGTCCTATAACAACAACCCTTATAGACTTTGCTTAAAATTGTTTAAAACCTCCTGAATGAGTTGATCAAAGTTAATCTTATTAATCAATTTTCCCATAACATCTTTGACTTTTGAAAATTTCAAGTTATTCAAAATTAATAAGATAATGGCCTCATGCTCTTGGTACTTAAGGAGCAAAGACCCAGCTACTATTAACCATTCCCTATCCTCTAGTATCCTAATGACCATTAGGTTGAGGGTATTATATGCCTCTAATGGTGTCATGAAATCCAAATGGCTATTATCCTTATTAGTGGTGTAAATAATTAACATCTTCAATTTATTTTCATTAGATTTCAAAGAATTAAATAATATATGAGTATTAGTAACATGGGGGATAATTCAACCCATATAAACTCTTATGCCTCTAATGAATTATAACACTTTGAAGCTACCTCTTATACCTTAGCTTTAATTCCAACTAGTATATGAACCATCTTTTTGTGATCTTTTATTTGCTCTAATTCTACCTCTAATTCTTGTCTAGCTAACTTTGTGCCTTCATGGATTGCCACCATGGCATCCTTATGTGCTTCAACTAGAGATTTTAAGTCTTATTTATAGGGGGATTACCCCAATTATATAGTCTATATTTTGGTCAAGGATAAGACCTCTTTCCTCTCTTCAAAAATTAATTCCCTACCAACATCATCTTCTAGCTTCCTCTTCCTTACCCTTTAAATACTCCCAGATGGATTATCAAACAAAGTTGTAATATATGGGAGCTATATTATTTTAAATCTATGAAATTGAGAAGTATTGAACCTTAATTTAATTGCCCATGAAGGAATTGTCAACTGGTTAGGGTCTATCTCCATGGATTTGACCACAACCTCTTCTTCAACTTCCTTAGCTAGTTACTACTTCTTTGTTGCTTTGACAATTGTGTCAGGAAAGGAAGGCCAAATAATATTAGACCAATCCAAACCTCTCTATTGGGGGAGAGGATGGATTATGATAACTTATGTCTTTAACTTATTCCCCTTACTTGAGTTAGTGATAATGATTTCCTAGGATGGAGTGGTGGATATCATGAAGAAAGTGATATGGGTGGATGAGACATGGAGTTGAGGAGTGGCCATGGCTGTTTCAACCTTCTTGGATGCCCTTTTCCTCTTAAATTATCTAACTATGGTAGTACCAAAAGGAATGCTAGAAGTGGCCATGATAGAAGTGGATGGCATTGTAGTGGAAGATGGATCAAAGTTGGTGGAAGGCAAATCAATAGTGTTGGAATTATAGTGGAAGATGGATCAAAGTTGGTGGAAGGTAGATCAATAGTGGTGGCATCCTTCTCAACTTTTGGTGTGAGTATGGGAAATCCAAGAAAAAAAAGGAGTTAAATAGATCATCAGAGGTGGAAGTGACCACTTCCACCTTAGGAGTTTTCAAGATAGATGAAATTGATATAGAACCAAAAATGGGAGCAAAAGAAGAAAGAAGGGAAGTTATCTCTAAAGGCTGAGCCTTTGTACCTATTATGCCTTCCTTAGCTGGTGCTTTCCTTTTTTCACCCTTAAGGTTGAGTGCCTTGGCTACTTTTAATTATGCTTCTTCATCAGAATCTTCTTTTTCTTCCTCCTCCACTACTTGTTGAGGCATTGTAGGCAAGCTTTATTCCATTGCAAGACTACCTATGGGGGGAGTCCTAAGCTCCCTCTTGTAGTAAATGGTATTCTTAGGCTATAAGGAGGATCATTTATAAACTAAGGCAATTGATTCATCTATGGATACCCTTAAAGATGTAGAATATTGTACTTGTGGGGTAGAGGTAGGCATTTGAATTGCACTAGCAACTACATGTTCTTTTCCTTATCCTTCCTCATCAAAGGAATATAAATTGACTGGGTCTCCTAAAGCTCCCTTAGGATTAGGTTCACCCACCCCTGGTTCTTTCTTAATATCCTTAAAAATGAAAGTAAGTTCCTATGAAGGATCTCCTTGTCCCTTGGACTACTCTATTATCTAGCTTTTCCAAAAGTCTAATGATGTCCATCCTGCAAAGAGTGGCATTCTACTATGTAATTATTTCATAGTGATTGAAGGTTCTTATTAAATCACCCTTAGATGATCCTCCTTCAAATTGATAACTCTTTCCCTTTCCAATATCTCATCATCATTTTGTGCATTCATGAATAAGAAGTCATACTCAAAATAGATGTGATGGTAGGGGATACTAAGGCCTTGAATGTGTTTTTGGATGTATCCATGAGGATCCCAATCCCTTTGTGGTACTATGGGAAAATGGTAACTCTTAATTTTTCCATCCACTTCTCTAAAGTTCTTTCTAATTGTGTAATCCATTCTACCAATAACCATGTGGTGCCCATAGAATGTGCTTGTGTTATTATTGATTAAGTCCTCAATACTCTGCTAGAGCTAGAAATTAATTTATTTCTCTACTAATTTATCAGGGACATACTTTAGGAGACTTATGGGATTGAACTTGTGTCTAGTGATCATGATAATAGTGTAGTCAAGATACATATAATAATCACCTTTCCTAGAGTGTCTTTATGATGCTTTCTCCAACTCTAAGCATTGGAGACCCATGGATTGCTTGCTAGATTTGAGGATAAACATCCTCAACAATCCTAACCATGTTCTTATTTTAAGCTTAGATTGAAAACATTGAAAATGATCACAATGTGATTTTTGATACAGTCAAGGTTGGGATCCATAGCTCACTAAGGACTTTATATACTATTCTCATGATGACATCCAAAAAATAAGACATCATATAAAAGTGACCCATCAAAGCGGGCCATTTTTCCTTGTGAATGACATATTATCTTAATTGGTAGCTTAAAATTTTACCTAAAGTGAATTCTACATCACTAATTACCATCATATGCAATAATGGTACTCAGTATAAATTAAGGAAATGGATGCTGGGCATGCTATAGAACTTGTTAAGTAGTACTATGGAAATCTACACTCCCATCCTAAATTTATTGATAGGAGTGGGATTATTACCTTTGTATGTCATGGTTTCCTTAGGGAGAAGCCATGAATTCAACACTTTTTCCATAGAATTAACTTGATTCCATGAAACCAATCTATGTTTGTCAAAATATGCATCTAATGATGGTAATGGTAAATACCTCTAAAATATACTCTAGTGATGCATGCTATGATATTTGGTTATACATATGGTGCATAAAAGCATCTTGTGTAACTTTTCCTGTGAAGAATAAGTCTCAAAGAGGTTGATGCAGGACATCACCTCAGGCTTGGCTACAATTGAATGCAATCTTTATCTCTTAAGTGCTAATAAGTATATGATGAATAGTCACATAGAGGGAGATATATTTTCATTCAGTGAAAATATGTCAACATAATCAATAACATCCCATAATTTAAAGTAATTTGTGTACCTACTATCAAAAATGATGACATCAAAGATAGTGTATGTGAAATTTTTTGAGTCCTTGATAGAAAATGGTGATGGCAACAGTTCTCCCCTAAATACAGAATATGCCATTACTACTATGTGTAGTTTTTGAAGTTTGTTTGAATGTTCTATGAATAATACTATTTTTTGGTGGTCACTAGTTTACTTACAGTAATCTCATAGGTAGCTAGGGATTTTATCACATAGGATAGTAGTCAATCTTAAGTTTGTTTATTTGTAAACAATGAAGACTTTAATGTCTACAAATTACATATATAGATTTTAGCATTGAATTCTAGTTCATGCATTATAAATGCTTAATGTTCACCTATTTTTTATTTTTTGCATAGTTCAAATCTCATTGGTTTTATTTGGTAGGTAGCTTTATCTAATATTAGGAAGTATTTTTCTTTATCAGCTAAGTATAGTAAGCTTTCAACATTCAAGAGTTAGGAATCAAGTTTTGTGTTGGGATTGAGATTTACAAAATATCCAAGTTGAAGACCAAATCCATTAGACAAAATGTTCAAACAAAATGCCCAAAAAAAGTATGAATAGAAAAATCTTTGAAGTGTATATAAAAGCTTTATGATTCATCAGAACATTTATCCAAACAAAAAACCTAAACACCAAATTTTTTTGGAACAAAATTTTTGAACAAAATGTTCAAATACCAATTTTTGATAAAAGATAAGTCATTTTAGAATAAATATTTGAAAAAAATTTCTGATGCATAAAATCTAAACAAAAATCCTGAAGAAAAACCCGAAGACCAAATCCATTAGACAAAAAGTTTGAATATCAAAAATTCTTGATGAATAAGTCTCTAAATAAAACCAAGTCCTAGAAAAAACTTGATGAATAAATGTTGAATAATCCTTCTGTACAAAAATTTTGAAAAAAAACCCCGAAGACTAAAATATATTGGACAAATTGTCGAAACAAAATGCCTACATAAATTATCAAATTAAAAAGACTTGAATAAGTTTTTATGACTAGACTAAGTCCTAAAAAACCTATATCAAAACCAAAAAGGCATTAATAGGGTTTAGTCCACAAAATTTATAATACCATGCTCAATTTTTCTAAGTATAAATATTAAGGATTAATCTATTCAAGAATTTACATAAACATATAGAGGAAAGGCTCAAGAAATAAGGCCAAAATCTAAAAAAAGTGGGTCCTCATTTCTTTAAGAAGAAAAGGGGGATGTTGGGTACAACACATTCTACCAATGTTTTCTCTCCACATGCTACAACTTATCTTCTAATACTCCCTAGGTTGTCTAGAACTCAATGTAGCCTCCAAAATCTTCAAACTTTCAATACCTCTAGAAAAAATCAACATAGGGTTGAAAAAGGTGCTTTTGGATTTCCAATCCCTCCCTAAAAAACATGTTATTTTCTATCATATCTCTAAACACCATCCTTAGACCTCTCCAACATAGATCAAAAAGGACACCAAAGTTGAAAAATGGCACAATGAAAAAATGTAGGTCTTTATGGTTATGCTAGTCTCTAATGCTCTAATGCACTAGAACCACACTACCTAGATCTATGATCCATATAACATAGAAGATTAGGATTAAAAACCAGACCCCAAAATATATCCAACCAAAGAGCACATGGATCGGGTAAGAAGAGTGTATATTTAGCCAATGCAAATAAAAAATCAAGATCTCAATGCACAAATCAAATACCAGTCAATCCGGTGACTATCTACAAGTGCATGGTAGATGCTAGATGTTTGCCAATAATATTAAAAAATAACCTATGCTAAGTAATATATATTTATAAGGTGGATCTTGTACCATGAAATAGTTATCAAACCTATTTAGTTAATATCTCTCAAATGGCTCATTATCATAGCCATTGATGCTTCAACATAGACTCAGAAGAAACCAATTGAAAACAAGCAATTGTTAACACACAATGAGATATGTAAAATATTACAAAAGCATGAAATAGCATACATAAACATGTATATTACAAAGAATAACACTTGATTATATAGGAAAGATAAAACAATATGAAATCTAAACTAACCAATGTGAGACTAAACCCCACATAAGACAAAACTAGGTAAACATAAATACCTAGAGCCTAGAAAGCATGAGTAAGATACTCTAACAATTTTGATCTTAATGATACTTTTATAACTAGTCAAATTTTTTTTAAATATGATTTGATTTATAAAATTATGCACAATAATGATCCTCAAACTCTAAAATAAGATCTAGGTCACCCTCATTGGGAAAATACAATGCATGATGAATACAACTCTTTGATTTCTAATAACACTTGGGACTTAGTTCCCCTACCTAAAAATCATCATTTGGTAAGTTGTAAATGGTTGTTTAAAACTAAGTTCAATTATAATAATCAGATTAAAAAATATAAAGCTAGATTAGTTGCTAGATATTTTTCTCAAATTAAAGGAATTGTCTATAATGAAACTTTTGCTTCTGTTACTAAGATGCCCACAATTAAAGTTGTTTTAGATTTTGTTGCTCACATGCATTGGCCTGTTTATCAAATGGATGTTAAGAGTGTTTATTTAAATTGTGTCTTACCTAAATAAATTTATATGTCTCAAGTCCATGGTTTTTTTAAGCAAGGTAATGAACATCTTGTATGCAAGTTAAAAAAAGCTATTTATGGTTTAAAATAATCTCCTAGAGAATGATACCCTAAAATCTATAAATTTTTTATAGCTCAAGGCTTTAATCGTAGTTTTAATGATCCAAATATTTTTATCAAAAATACTCCAAATGACATAGTTATCATTATTTTATATGTTGATGACTTAAACATAACTAGTAGTAATAGTTTAATGGTTTCTTGCACTAAAAATGCTTTAAAGAATACCTTTGAAATGGCTGATTTGGGTCTCTTACATTAGTTTTTAGTCATTCAAATTTGGAAAGAAAAGGATAGTATCTATATTTTTCAATCTAAATATGCATATGATTTATTATCTAGGTTTAATATGTTATATTTCAAACCTATTGTTAATACTTATGAATTTGGTGTTAAATTACTTAATGAAATAGAAATAGAAACTATTGATCCAGCTCTATATAGATAATTAGTTCGTAGTTTGAATTATCTTACTCATATTCATCCTAATATTTAATTTTATATTGGATTGGTTTCATGCTTTATGTATAACCCTCAAAATAGTCATTTTAAATCTACTAAAATAATTCTTCATTATATCAAAATAACTCTAGCTTTTAGCACCAAGTATACCTTAAATAGCCATTTTTCTTTGGTAGGTTATTCAGATTTTAATTGGACTAGTGATCCTAATGATCATAGATCCATAAGTGGTTATTACTTTTCTTTGGGTTCTAACACCATTTCATGGAATAGTAAAAAACAAACTACCATATCTTTATCTTTGATAGAAGCCAAGTATAAAGCTTGTAATCTTACTACAAAGGAAGAAATTTGGATTAGAAGACTTTTTGTATATTTGTGCCACCCACAAAATTCATTACTCCAATTTTTTGTGATAATAAAAGTGCCATTGGATTATTAAAAAATATAGTTTTCGATGCAAGGTCCAAACACATTGATATTCAACATCATTTTCAATGTGAAATTCTTGAATAAAATCAAATTCTTCTCTCTTTCTGTTCTACTGAAGACCAAATGGTTGATATCTTCCCTAAGCCAATATGTAAAGACAAGTTTGTTTTCTTTTATAAAAAGTTAGGATTGAAGGAAGTTATCATCAAGGGGGAGAGTTAGTGATGTTTACTCCTTGTTTATTTGTAAACCCCTAAATAAAGTTTAAGGGGGAGTGTTAGAATTACCAATTGTTTAAGATCATTCATTTTATCTTAAATTTATTTTTCTTATGTGAGGAATTTATATTTATGTGAATTATTAATACACATAAATATGGATTTCATGAGGTTTCACTCACCTATTTGTGCTCCTTTAGGATTTGGAAGTTACTTTCATGAGTATCTTCTTGCCCCACATGGTACACACCTCACATCACTTTATAAGGGACTAAGACACAAGTGACACACACTTAGGGGGATTGTAAGGTCATAATGAGATTCTATGTAACTCCCATTTTCTCCTTTATTTCCATAAAAGATCCCTTCCTCTCCTCTTTTCCTCACTAATAATCTCATAGGTCTCTCTATTCTTCTCTTCTACTCTTGATTCAATATTGTACTTGTGAATATTTTAGTTACAAGCCTTATAATAAGATCATGTGGGTTTTTATTTAATATGTTATGTTTCTTATTTTAAAACTCTTGTCACTTATGGTTTGATCTTCAGAGGTAACTTAGTATTATGATTTCTTGTTTTTCTCACACATTTATGTCATGTCATTGATGATTATTCTTGAGATAAATCTTTCAAACTCAATCAACTTAGTGGTTATTATTATTTATGGTTCCTTAGACTACGATTTTGATCTAGGTATGATATCAATCGAGAAATAAAACTTGTACTTAGGTGGCAATCTTGGTAATTCTTCCAAAAACACATCATGAAAGTTTCTTAGAAAATGATAATCTTTGATAGATAGTTCCATAGATTCTTCCATCTCATTTATCTTAATGATAAGTGATTGACATCCCTTTCTTTAAGCTTTCTTGATTTGAACTACTAGGATAAAAAACCTTGTTATGGTATACTAGGAATGTGGTGAAGCCTTGATGCTCCTAAAGGTACAAATATTTAATAACCTTAATAATGTTTGGGACATCCTGATACCCTATGTTAATGTATATAGTGGCTTCTTTCTAAAGACTAGATGTTTTATATAGAAGAGAATTGTGAAGGTGTGAGTTTTATATGCCTAAATAAGTGAAGATATAATCATCATCTTGACATTGCAAAATGGGGATGGTATAATAATCTTCTTTTATCATATTAGGGTAGGTAAGGGAAATGAATTTAGTTTCTCCATTGTTACGATATGTGAGAGGTCCTAGGTTGATAGAATTTTTTTTGGGGGGGATGGAAATGCCATCATTCATCTCAAAGGTAATGTGAGATGGTAACAACATGATATTTTATTTAGGATTGGATAAAGGGGTGACTTTAGGAGTGGATTCATGAGTTTTATTAAACCCAAGGCCATGTTCTTTGTGGGGTTTCCTAAAATATCCTAGTGTGACATCATGTGGTCCTTGCTCATAATGTCCCATACCAAAGCCTTTCCAAGTGCATCATTGTAAGTACATCTAAGTAAAATGTGTTTGTCTAATAGAAATTTTCCTTAGCTTAAACTCCCTTTTCTTGCCCTAAAGTTGTGTCTAATTTTTGAAATCATCTTGACACTCAACCTTCTTCAAAAAATAATTTGTATGTAATAAAAAATGCATCATGTCTATAAATAAATCCTGGATTAGAGAAGATAGATCATACTTACACTTTAAATTGGTAATACATTTATTAAGTGAGAGCATGAATAAGATGGGGATCCAATAGACCCAATTAAGGGATCACTTATCACAATACACTATGCAAAAAAGGGTTCCAAAGCCTCCAGACTAACATAATCATGCAATAATCCTAAGGGGGTCCTAGATCTTGACATTTCATTTATTATAATAACAAGAAAGTAAATATAATCTAGTGCTCACCAAATCTTGTTGCACAAAGTGGGGGTTAAAAACAAAACATACTAAAATAAACATGCATAGAAGACATATACTTACATCAATGTATATAGAATATTAATGCATGGAAGGGAAGCACAAATGCATTATCTATCTACTCTTACAAAGGAGAAATAAATTTAGGAACACTTACCTTTAAATATGAACTTGTTGATCCTCAATCTCTCATTTGGACAAGGTGATTCACAAGAGATTGTTGTGGTATGTAAGGATAACAAAGACAAATCAAATATAGGCTAAACAACCTATCTATGCATCTAAAAGACTTCTCCATAAGATAAGATTTATATCTCCAAATAAATTATGGAGCCCTACAATTTATTCCTCAAGTAGAATGGTCAATACATACATGTTCATTCGCACTTATTCTTCTTCACTTCTCTCTTATAAAATGGTTGGAAATGAACTTGTATATATAGGTAGATCTTACCCTAAATAATTTTGAATATGTCGACTATATGGGGTCGACCCAGTTAACCCTATATGTTTTTGGGAGAATATTCACTAGATCCTAGGCTATGTTGACCAAAGGGATAACAGGATCTAAAGTGGAAAATACCCAAAAATAAGATAGGGTCATCCCAATTGACTTTATACAATAATCAAAGGTTGAAAACTATATAGGGTTGACCTAATTGACCTAGTACAACCAACTGTCAAATGGGGGATGAGGTAAGGAATAAGAGGATAATGATGTGATAAATGATTAGAATGGGTACAACTAAGAATAATAATCTTACGGTAAATGGTTTTAGGAGACAAGTGTGTAGATAACATATGGAAAAAGGGAAAATAATTTTGTATAGCACCAATGGTCTGCCCACCCCTTTCCTAATGTACCCCTTAAGGTGTGCACTCATAGAGATTGAGATTTGATGGGTTCCTACAAGATACAAAGTGTCAGTAAATGATATAAGTTTGAAAATATTATGTGTATACATATTACCCACTTGAAACTCATCATGTGTCATGTGAGTGCAACACGAGATGGTGCTTTGGGAAATAGAACATGATAAGACATAACGTTGATGCTAAGTAAATTGAAATACATAGAAAATAAGATAAAAGAAAGGACATAATTGAAAAACACATACATTTAATTTCCTTAGTGTTGTAGATAAAGAAGTAGATTTTAAGAAAGGTGAAGGCATCCAATGTGAGTAATATTAGGTGAACCTATAGAAGTTAGTGCAAAAATGAGACAAAAATCAAATTTTTTGGAAGATAGGAATATAGTGGTTAAAAATGAGTTAAGGAGAAGATATGAGGGTATTAGGAAAAATTGGAAAATTAGGATTAGTGAGGCAAGGTTTAGAATAATGAAGGCAAATAAATGATAAAAAGATGGAAAATGAATGATAAATGATGGAAATTGAATGACAAATGATTGCAAAACACAATAATTCACATTAGAAAGTATGTAAAACATAAATGGCAAATAGGAATATAAAACATACTAATCATGTTGGAAAGCATGTAAAACATGAATGGCAAAAAGTAATGTAGAACATACTAAATCATGTTGGGAAACATGTAAAACATAATTGGCAAATGAATTATGAATGCAAGATAACTTGAAAAAAGATAGGTAAGAAGGTAAAAAATAAGCTCATGTAAGCTAGTCAAAAATAAAAACATGAAAGACTAAAAATGAAATGTAATTTAAGATGTGAGACAAACATGGAGAAGGCATACATAAATATAAACATTTAAGAATGCCAAATGTCATATATAAGATAAGTGAAGTTTGAAAAAATAAAATAAGAACATGATGGATAAATGAAAATAAAAAAGAGCTCTAAAAGATGAAAACTCAAACTTAGTGCTTGTTCTAAGATACAATGCAAGAAAACATAACCACCTAATGACATGACTAAGATGATAATGAGATGGTGTGGTAAATAAATGATGTAAGGGTGTAATCCATAGTTACTCAAACATGTTTTTTATTCTAAGGATAGATAAAATTGAAATAAAGCAATGATAACATGTTTTTAAGAGGTGAAGAAGAAGGAATGATAAAGGAGGGAAAACATATTTATAATAACTATTTGCCTATCAAGAGGGGAAATGAAATGGGTGAAGGGGATAATGAAGGAAAAACCAAGGTAGAGGAACTCTTTATCAAATTCAAGACACTCAAATTAGGTTTTTCAAAATAAGAGGACTTTCAACCTTAAGGAATATGAAGAACTTATCTTACCCACACAAGTTTTAGGTCAATAAATAAAGTATATAGATCATCCCATAAAGGATTATTGCATGAAAATTAAAATAGAATTACCTTCCCACAACATGTTACTCATTCCTTAGGACCCCTTATAGAGCTATCAGTCTACTACAAAGATTGGGTATTTGTATGAGAAATTAGGTAACACCATGGAGTTTGTTGAATTATCCTATTCTAATCTACTGGCCTACCACACCCCAATGGACCTTGGCTGTATGTAAGGCAAACTATAGAGTTTGAGATTCGATTAGAGATAGGATATTTTCTTAGAATCACATCTTTTGGAGTGATTTGACTTTTGAGATTTATATGTTACCTTTTGTATATCATTGACTTTTATTTCAAATGATTTGGATTTTAACTTTGTTGATGGCTTTTTTGATTCCTCCTCTATATGGATTTGGAAAACCAAACATGGTTGATAAATATGACTTTCATTTAAATACTTGGGACTTGGTTGCTAAGAGGGATAACTTCAATGAGCATGGTGTCTAAGCATCTCATAAATCTAGGTGAAATAAAAGTGTTATCTTGACTTTGACTTTGTTTTATCTAATATGGAGTAGAAGGAAAAGAAATCAAGAGGAATGACACATGGAATAAATTTTAATTACTTCAAATAATAAAAAATGTGATATGGGAAAAAGTGATACAATAAGAATAAAGTGTGATTCCTTATCATAAGAATAAGGAAAATGGATGAAAACATGCTAACATAGATTGTCATGCAAATTCCATCTATCAAAAGAAGTAAAAGCTAAAGTTGAAAACAAAGATAAATAAAATTTTATAGAAAAGAAATGACAAAATGGTAATTTAATGAGGAAGGATAGGTCTTATCCATGGTCTTACACTGAAACTAATAAAATAAAAACCCACGAGGGTGCCAAAAAGAAATATGTGAAACAATAAAATGAGAAAAGAAGCAAAGGTGGTATTTTGTGAGGAGGGCCAAGTCCTATCCATGGTCTTACACTAAAAACTCACAAAATGGGAACCCATAGGGGTGAATGCTAAATAAGGGAAAAAAATAAACATAAAGCTACTAAGGCAAAGAATAACATAAAAGGATAAAAATAAAAGAAATATATGAGGATAAAAATGAAAACAAATGCCAAATGTAATGTGTAATAAGACCAAAGAATGTAAAGGAAGACAATGATGCTTATAAAATGAAAGTAAAAGAAATAAAATGCATAAAAACAAAGAAACATGAGACAAAAATAAAAAGTAAGATCTATGCTAATGTCTCTATTAAAGATGAGCATGTGAAATATAAGTCTTATAAGTTTCAGAAGGTTTCTTGAAGCTAAATTTGGTTATTATTATGCATTGTGAAATAAGAGTGGGAATTGTAAGATGACCTAATGGGTAAGTAGATGTAGGGATGGGCATCTCAAGATTCCCCCAATTATGAAGGGACATCTAGATGGGCATCACAAGATGACTTGACATGTGACGTGGAGTAAGGTAACATTGAACCATTAAAATGATTTGCATTGGGTTGGTAGGTACATTTGGAGATAGGTAAATGTGTTAGTTTAGATTTTAGGAATGTTTAATGTGACATAGGATTTTTAGGAGAGGTATGAGGAGGTAATTAAGGTAAAGGAGGACCATGTATGATATGCTTTGGAGTAGGAATTTGAATTAGGTACTCCTTTAGTTCATGGGACTTAAGAGGTTGAAGTTCAATGGATGCAACAATGTGTTTAAAGTTGTTCATGTTAGCTATTCTTTCCTTATTGGTGTAGGAAGAAGGATCAATTATGGTTTGAAAAAAATTAGCAAATGAGGCATAGGTATTGGATGATTGTTGTTGATCATTAAGTAGTTGATTTTGATGTGATTATGGTTCTTGAGATTAAATTTGAGAAGCTTAAAGATAGTCTTCATAACATTATTTTTCTAGAACATCAAGATTAAAATATGGAACAAGAAAGGAAGAAAGAAGAAATCAGTGAAGATCATCAAAATACTTTTAAAAATGACTTATAGTAGCATGCCACCGACAAAATTTATCAAGATTGTACCATTTTGGAGGAGGTTTAAAAGGATCAAAGCTCATAGGTTTAGAGGGTGGTAATTTATTCTTAAGTTGTTCTAGACTCAAGGGTGGGTGAGTTGGGCTTAAATTGGTTGAATTAGATGCTCCATTTTAAGGTTGGGTAGGCTTGGATGAATCAATGTTATGAGAAAATTATTGGAAAGGTGCTTTAGTATTTATTAGAGGTGTTTCAAATTGAGTCATAAGAAAGTCTTGTCTTTTTGCTTGGTCTAATGCTTCATCTAAAGTTTGAGGTGAAAAGATTTAAAATTTGTATTGAAGGGGAGATTTAAGAGTAGTGACAAATAATTTTAAAAAAGTATCATTATTCATGTTATGGTCCATGTTTTGACAAAAATACTTCCATCATTTGATGAAAGTATGAGCAGATTCATTAGGTTGTTGCTTTCCATTGATAAAATGGATAAGGTAATTTTTAGGAAGGTCATCATGTTAGAATTCCTTCAATAGAGGATTGACTAAATCCTCTAGTTGTGAGATGGGATGTCTAGGAAGTTGGTTATACCATTCAAGTGCATCACCCATAAATGTTTTGGATAAGAGATTCAAGGTAGCAAAGGTGTTAGTTTGGACCCATTCCTTATAGAGATTACCAAAAGACTTAAGAAAGATAGTAGGGTCCTTATTCCCATTATAAGTGATAGTTGGAGAAATGTTTCCAATATATATGGATGCAATAAATAGGGAAAAAGGTTCAATTTGAAGATGTTGAAGCATTATAGTATTCATTGGAGGTTGAGGGATGATATTCCCATTAACATCTCTAAGAGGAGGATGGACAAAATTTTGATTTGGTTGAGACATGATGACTTGAGGTGGTTGACTAGTCATGTTTAATAAATGTTGTTTCATGTTCATCATTTGAGATTGATTAGTTGTTTGCATGATGTTCATCTATTGAAATACATGTGTAAGAAGTTAAGTTATATCAATAGGTGGATTGGTGTTTGTAGGAGGCATATTGGTGTTGATAGGAAGAATATTATTTGTGTTGGTGGGAGGAAGATTATTTGTAGGTGGAGGATTCCCAACATTGGTATTGGGAAGAGGATTATGATGAAGGACCTCAACTACATTAGATTGTGTAGTGATTGGTTTTGGTTTAGGATAAGAGGAAGGAAGAAAGTAGATAGTTTCATCTGAAGTAATAAAATAAGTGAGGTTATTATCAAAATACTTAATTATGAAATGTTATTGATTAAAATAAGGCTGAAAAGATGTCATCAAGGTGAAATAAGACTAGAAAACCACACAAGGAAAGAGGTGAAAAAAAGAACAAAGAGATAGGAAGTGATAGAAATAATATAGAGTTGACTAGATCAACCTAGCACAAAAAATAGGGTCTAAAAATAGTATAGGGTCAATTGGGTCAACCCAATATAGTGAACAAAGGATGGAAAAAAAGTGAAAATGGTCTGAAAATAGCATAGGGTTGACTAAGTTGATCTAGTATAGTGAATAAAGGTTAGAAAAATGTACAAGGTTGATTGGGTTGACCTAGTACAATAGAGAGGGAAAATTAGAAAGTTTATAACATATTGTGAATTGAAATAAGAGAATTTTTGCAAGTAATTTGAAAAGTAAGAACTAAAGGGAAACAAAAAATTAATTGAATTAATGTTGGCCAATCCAATTGAGTCACACAGTATAAAACCTTTCACCAATGTTGGCTAATGCAAGTGTTTTCAATACAAAATACAATTGAGTAAAGAGTAAGCAATCGACTTGGAAACTAAATAACTAGATAAATTTTCAACCTAAATATTTATAAGATTATTATGATATGTTCTTAAATATGATGGGAAGTTGGCTATAAGTGAAGAACTAAAATTCAATAAAAGGATAGTTTTAGGTAGTTTGGATTGAAAGGGATCTATAGTGGTAATGATATAGGCTTGGTATTGGGGCTTACCCCCTCATTTCATACACCATAGTGATAAGGGTGTCAGGTGCTTAGACATAACATACCATTAACCACACTTTATACTTGATCAGGACATCATATCGACTTCTCCCTTGGTGATGAAATCTAAGTAGGTTGGACTTGGGTAGTCAAATGTTAAAATGCTTGTTTAGATTTTGTGATTTGGTCATGTGTGCATAAAATAGAAAATATTTAAACTAAATAGTTAATTGAAAAGAACTTAATTAAACTATGTGATCTATTCTAAGCATGGAAGCAACAAGAAGTGAAAGTGTGAGCCAATTACTAGCATATAAAGGTTAATTCTAACTTTAAAACAAAGTAAAATGTTGATACATTTGATAGTGTATGCATAAAATATAGAATAGGGTCAACAAGGTTGATCCTATACTACAGAATCAAGTTTTTAAAATGAACAGGGTTGATAGAGTCAAATGAGTTATCCAGATGGCACATAAAATACATAATTGGGTTGATAGGGTCGATCCAGTTGATTGTATAAGGGTAGTTTTGAAGATTACAAACTATGAAAGGAAAGACTATAAAGAAAGAGATAGTAGGATAAAATAACCTTGGTGGATCATAGATGTAGACAAGGAAGATTACTATTAGATAACCTTGTGAAATGCTTGAAAAACTTACTAAGTTGACTAGGTCGATCAAGCTCTAAAGGAACCTATTGTTGAGTGCCTATGCTATATAAGGTTGATTGGGTCAAATTAGTATGCTAAATAGGATATATAAAAGTCTAGAAACTATACTAGGTTGACTGGGTCAATCTATTAGTGTGGAAAGTTGAAAACCTATATTGGGTTGACTAGGTCGATCTAATGGCCTATTATTGAAAACCTATGCATACAAATTAGAGTTGGGTTGATGTAATCAACTTAGTATGGAAAATATATGATAAAATAATGATTAAAAGAATAAAATAAGTGAACAAATCTTTAAAGGGTTAGTTCACATTGATTCACTAGAATGTATGCAATAAAAAATGATTCATGTCTATAAATCAATCCTGTCTCAAAGAAGATAAAGCATACTTACAATTTCAATTGGGAATAAATTTGTTAAGTGGGAGCATGACCAAGACGAACATCCACTAGACCTAATTAGAGGATCACTTATCAAAATACACTATACTAAGGAGGGTTCTAAAGCCTCCAAACTAACACAATCATGCCATAATCCTAAGGTGGTCCTAGGTTTTGATATTTCACTTATTCTAATAATAAGAAAGTAAATATAATCTAGTGCTCACCAAATCTTGTGGAAAAAAGTGGGGGTTATAAATAAAACAGACTAAATAAAACATGCATAGAAGACATATACTTACATCAATGTATATGGAATACTAATGCACAGAAGAGAAGCACAACTACATTATCTATCTACTCTTACAAAGGAGAAATAAAGTTAGGAATACTTACCTTTGAAGATGAATCTATCGAGCCTTAATATCTCCCTTGGCCAAGGTACTTTGAAAGACATTGTTATGGTATGTAAGGATAATAAAGACAAATCATCTTTAGGATACACAACCTATCTATACATCTAAAATACTTTTCCACAAGACAAGATCTTGATCTCCAAAGAAAGTATGGAACCATAGCTTTATTCCTTAAGTAGAATGGTCAATAAGCAGATGTTCATTCAAATTTATTCTTTTTCACTTATCTCTTTTTAGATGGTTGGAAAATAACTTGTATATATAGGTGTATCTTACCCTAAATATTTATGAATATGTCAGCTATATGGGGTCAACCAGGTCAACCTTGTATGTTTTTAGGAGATAATTCACTAGGTCCCAAGCTATATCACCAAAAGGATAACAAGCTCCAAAGTGAAAGATAACCCAAAATAGTATAGGGTCAACCCATTCAACCTTGTACAATAATTAGAGGCTAAAAATTATACAGGGTCGACCCAGTACAACCAACTATCAAAAGGGGGATGAGGTAAGGAAAAAGAATAGGCTAAATCATTAATGGTCTGCCCACCCCTTTCTCGGTGTACCCCTTAAGGTATGCACTCAAAGAGATTGAGACTTGATGGGTTATTGTAAGATACAAAGTGTCAGTAAGTGATAAAAGTTTGAAAATATTATGTGTATACATAATCAACCTTGGCTTTATGATTTATAAGCAAATTGACTTCTAAGATCACATCATATGATCCCAATGGTGATACATAAAGATATACTACTATAGTAAACCTAGGTAACATAATCTCTACTTTGACTAGACACTTATTAAATTTGACCTTTGACTCATTCTCATATTATATCAACCATGCATTTGACATAACTCTATCTTTTCTATATAATTTACTAAGCATTCTAGGAGAAATGAAATATTTTGTAGCTCTCGTATCAATCAAAATGGAAAATGAATGATTGAAAAAAATACCTGACAATTATATGGGTGAAGTTTGATACTCATCCTATCAATTATCAATAGCTACATGAATCTACTAATGAAACATACCTTACTAAGAAGCTAAACCCTTATTCTTTGATTTGTCTTGAGGACATTCTTGAGAAAAATGGTCACCTCCATAAATGAAGCAACCTCCAATTGGTCCTTTCTTCTCAATCTATTAGTTTTCCTTGAAACCACCCTTGAAACCATTACCAAGTTTTCTATTCCCTGAACCATTATTAAACTTGGCATTCTGATTCTTGAACTAACCCTTGGAATCTTCACTCCTTTGCTTTTATTTATTTTTATTGAAAGTTGGTTTAGAACTTCTAAGCTTCTTTTTGAACTTATCTCTGACTTGGGAAAGATATTTAAATTTTTGCTCTTGCTTAACCACCTTCTCAAACACCTGATCCATAGTAGATGGACCATGCACATATGTTAGAATAATTAATCTTAGCTATATTATAATAAATGTCTAAAGGTGTTATTAACCTTTTATTGACATAGGTTAGTTACTTATGGTATTTACTAAGTATGATTAGTTATGTTGTGAGTCATAATCCCATATAGATTAGGATATTTAATCTCACTTCTTATTGTATAAATAAGCACCTCTAGTAGTGCTTTTGTTTATTCAGTTAATGTAATTCATTCTAGATTTCATTTGGTACCAAAGCAGGTTATCTTGAGGAGTTTTTTTGAAGCATTGGAGATTCAATAGAGATCGAGATTAAGTTCATGCAATCCTTAGATGCATCACACTAATCCAATTTTTTCCATCCCAAGATAAAATGCTATCAAAATTCTAGTCAATTTTATGGAAGGAGAATAGCTATCAATAGAGGCAATATTTTTTAAATTATTTTTGCAAAATTTTGGCAATTTTTGCATCAATTCAAGCTAAAAAAGGGTTCATATTCAATCATTTATTGACATATTTTTTAATGAGGGGTTGAACTCATTATTTGTATTTAGTGTATATAAGAGGCTTTAATTTTGTAATTTTAGATCTAAAATCTATATTTAATATTTATCACTTTTTTAAATTGATAATATTAAAATAAAATAAAATTATTGAAACCCTTTTATATTAATTTTAGATATGTGCATATTTAGATATCCATATTAAAAAAAAATGTATTATTTTCAAGATATAGATAAATATAGAATCTCTAGAACCAATCCTATACTTTTTATGAATTCTACTAAAAAAAATATGAATTAAAAAAAAATAGAATTTTAAGAGCTTCTAGTGATTTTCTACATTTTTTAAAGTTTCTATTTTGTAGGACATATTAGGACCAATAGAAAAAATGGCATTTTTTATGATATTTTTTACAGAATCATGGATCAAATCTTATATCACCATATTCCTCCCATTGAGAGCTTTCCAAGATTCATTTTTTGAAAATGGAGCATTGAGGCACACATGGTTAAAGTTTAAAAGTAAAGGGAAATTTGGAAGTTTTCATTTGGTGCATGATCAATTTTTTGGGTGGAGCACCACCTAGATCTACCACTTCTAGCATCAACACCACCATTAGTTTTCAACCTATATCCATGCCATATGACCACCTATTGGGCATTGTTTTTAGACCCTAAGGGCTTGTCCTTCACCATTATGAGCTATCTTTGAAGATCTTTTCTGCCAAGGCTCATAACTTTTGATCTGTGAAGCTTGGGAAGTGATTTTTTTTTTCACCTTAACTATTTTTTTGAGATCTATGCAGTGGTAAGGTTATTTTTTACATATTAATCACCCATATTTCCATAATTTTTAGTTTGATGTTTTTCCATGATCTTCATAGCTGCAAAATCTATTTTTTTGGATTCTATATCAGATTGTAAACTTTATTGGTGAAATTTATTAATTCATCATAGCATTTAAAATTATAAGGTGAAAAGCCTATTTTTTTTTCTAAAATTGCAAAGATTGAAACAAGGAGGGGGGATATTTTTTATCCTAAAAACCTCAAATTCTCTTATAATGGGAAAATTGTAATTATTGTCACTTGAAATTGCACCCCTTGAGGAGATGACAAGTATATCCTCATTCAAGTGGCATAATGGAACCACCTTAGGGCTGTGAGTGACCCAAATTTGAGGTGGATCTCTAGATTAGGGATAGCTCCCTTGATGTACCACTATAGATCAAACCTACTACTAAATTTTAGGGGGTGAAAATAGATAAGGATAACTAAAAATAAATCTAATCTAGGAGGGGTGATACACCAAATAGATGGTCTGCTCACACCACTTACAATGCACTTGGAACCAAAGAGAATCCCACATGTACACTTCATCTAATTCAACACTCCTCTTTTACATCAATGTTTTAAGTATGGGGTCTTGTAGAGAGCTTAGGCTAGGAGGACTTAGACAATAGGTCTTCTAAAAACACTAATGAATAGACTACTCACTATACCTTTAATCCACATTAGAGACTTATTGTTGACCTACAAAAGGGATATCTTATAACCACACAAGGCACTAGGAAGAGTCACATGCGAAGGTAAACAAAATACACTTGCACAAGATGATAAACATAACATGCACTTAGTGAAATCTTGAATGAAATAAAACAACATTCTTTATTAGTTTAAGGCAAAAAATGAGCAGGGCTTCATCATAATCAAGTGGAGAGATCTATATAATAGCCAAAAATGCTAGTATTTATAGAAATTATGAGAGGAGAGAGAGAAAGGGAAGCTCAAGAGTCACTAAGACACTTGTAAAGCAAGGAGAAGGAGTTATAACAGTCATAGAGTTAGACATGAGATAGGTCTGATAAGGAAAATATGGAAAAATGTCTCCCAAGTCATCAAACTTCTCCATATGTGGTGTAGATGTTATTTTTCTTCCACATGAAACTACCCTCATGATTTTCCTTCACAAAACTACCTTACCAATGAATAGGGTTAGGTCTGATGATTGATATGAGGGGGAGGGTTAATGAAAATCCCTCACATGTATTAGATTGGTCCTCAATCATTCATATTCCTCTGACCATGAGAAATCATTCATGATAGTCACAAATAACTCCTTCCAATATACCTCTCACACTTGGCATTCAAAATTCATCCAATTCTACAATTTGATCCATGCACAAGGAGGAATGACACCTGTCAAGAGTGTCCAAGTCATTAAATTCATGAATTAAGCCTTTAAAAGCTTCCCAATTTGAGTTTCACCATTTTCAATAAGTGTTCACCACTTGTTCACTATGACTAGATGAGATGAATGAAATGGTAAGCACACTTAGGTTATTATATAACTCAATATATGGACATGGGGACTTATAACAAGTCCCAATATCTCTCTTAAAAGTAGATGTATCCTTTGAAACATCTCCATACCTACAAAACACATAAATATGTCAAAAAAATCCCTATTTTACCCCATCCATATAGGTAGGGTACACCTCAATTTCATGGGGTAGGTCTTTGGAGAGTCCTCTATAGATTCAAATCATTTTCATGGTCACTTTACCCCACTTGGATGCTTTAATTGCAATATTTCCTCCATCAAGTCTAAGAGAGGGTTTTGTGAGCATTTTAGAGCCACTTATAGTCTTAGATTTTATTCATAAATGCTAAAAGTTAAAACCCTCATTAAATCCTTCTGAGATCATCCTAGGAATGTCTTATAACATCTATAATCACCTTATCTTTCCATGTAAAGTCTCATGGAAGTTTTTAGCATTCAAACTGGTCATTCATGTCTTTCTCCATGCATTCTACAGGGTTTAGGTGAATTCTAGCCAAGAAAATGGATTTTGATGCAAAAATATATAAATTGATGGATAAAACAAATTTATTATCTCCCAATAAAGATGATTAAGAAAGTGACAAGGTTACCTCATGTCAAAATTGGAATTGACTTCTCAATAGGCTCTAAGTCTAGCATTGTCTCTAAGGCCTATCTATAACTTTTGATGGTTTGGACCATCCAATTGAGATTATTTGAGTTATAAAAGTTAAAATATCTCTATTTAAATTCCACAAGCATTATTAAATAATATATAATACTCAACCAATGCTACACATGAAAATGACCTCCTTACCTAGCCACAAGCTTTACCATCTCTCATGGTGTTGACTGCAACCTTAGATGCATAAAGTGCCATGTTTAGTTTTAGACCCTCCTAATTTTTTTTAATGTTTATATATGTGTTTCACAACTCCAAAATACTTTTCTAAGGTCAAAAAAATATTTTTCCAATGTTTCTATCCTCTTTTAGCATAAAGCAATGTTTTGTGCAAGGAGAAAGTGCCTTACTTCTGAGACAAAATAGAGGCATGTTTAACTATTTGATTCTAAAAAAAATTTATTGTATTGGAATACTAAACTCATCATCATGAATTTTAATAAATTTTATGTCTTTAATCCAAGGTTAGAGCTTCCAACTTCCTCAATTTCCTAAGCAAACTTTTCCTAGGTACACTGTCTACATGGTATGAGTGTTGATTGTGTTTTGCACAAATTTGAACTCTCTTTAACTTGTTTTCATGGTAAATGTGTCTCTAAAGGTTTCCATAAATTTCATGAAGGTGTTCCAAATCCTATTCACCCCTTAAACCTGCCCTTGTTCATCATATGCATGTTGAAGACCTCAAACTAGGCTCTCTAATATAGGACTGAGACACCCCTGTCTCCTTTGCCTGTAGGTGAAATTTCCTATTTTGAAACCTATAAATGATGTTATAATACTTAATTTTAATCAATAATCTCATTATTAATTATTTATACTTGGGTATCACAAGTAGAGCATGTTGATCACACAATAGCATCAATCCTCATACTTCACTATTTGATTGGGACACGTACTGCTATTGACCCCTATAGGTGCTCAAGTGTATCTTTAGGTCTAAAAGTAATAGAAAATGCCTCATTTATACTTTTAATGTCTCTTTAAAATCATTGTGTCACCTTGACTGGTCCAAAACTCCATTTAGACACCTTGCTTTCGACCCTATATTTATGCTCAGTTGTAGGTGTTGATTTGCCCTATGTACGGATAGGGTGTGAGCTTGGGGAGGTCTAAAAACATATAACCTATATTATGATGATATATTGAGATTTAAAAATTCATTTATCCACCACCAAAACTATTCAATCATGAATCATGGTTTGAAATTGAAACATTTGGGTGAAAAAAGGTCTTTTTGGGTCACATTCTTGTAGATGTTACTGACTATCCTCAGTGTGTTGGTAGGCAACTTTGAGCATTCAAATGACTATCTTCATGTTAACATCTTGATATAAAAAATTGGTGGAGGTCTTGTATCTGGTAGAGGCTTTAAAATTACTCACTTATATGTCTTGATACTCTTTACAAACATGTATATATTATTGAAAAAGCTCCTGGGCCTCTGTTTAGTATTTTTAGGGATAGAGAGACCAAATATAGTCTTATCATCTTTTGATCATGGTTTGCCTCTTTCATTGATCATGATATTAGAACTAGGTCTACTATGATGAAATTCAATTCATTAAGACTCTGAGGGTAGCTTCCTTTCTTTTTTCACATTCCTCAAGGGTTCCCTATTCCTTGTCAATGGCTTTCTGTAGGTGGTGATGAATTATAGTAGGAAATGAATACAAGAATGATAGGGAACACTACTATGATCATCTCCATGAAATGTGAATCAATTTAAATTCTCAAAATGCACTCTTAATTTCTCTAAGAGATTTAAACCATTACCAAATATATTATCAAAGCATGATGTCATCATGGAGACCCCTATAGGTGTTCTTTTTTTGAAAATGCAAATAGTGAAGGGAAAAGTGGACAAGGTGCATAGTTTAGATCTCATGGTTCTTAATTTGGTCATCAAGTGTACCTTCATAGATTCAAAACATTTGAGACACATTAATTTCCTTCATCTTAATGTGGAGAACCTCCTTCATGGCACCTGCACATGCATATATTGAGCAAAAGGAAATAAGGATGATCTATGACCAAGAACAAGCCTATAAGAGGCTTATGAGTTTGTGAGTCCTCCAAAATCAATAATATGGTGGGAAAACCTATGGAGAGGTCCTGAGAAACATATGAAACCATAAACACCATCAAACCAAAGCAAATAATTATGAAACTATCTCAAATAGTGACCCCTCTTGGATGAAGAAGCATAAAAAGGAGCCTAACTTCTTAATGAGGCTTCATAAAGGAGAAGCCATGAAACTAAATTTTTTTTCCATGAATTTTAAGTATACTAAGGCCTCTTTCAACCCCAAATAGCACTCGTCCCAACTTCACCTATGTGGCTTGCACCAAGCATTCCAAATTGACCTTTCTTGGCTTGTAAAGGCAAAGAGGAAGAAATAGAAGTTGAAACTACTTTTTTTGACCTTTATTCTACAAACCAAGCATGATAATAACTTTAGGGATGTGAAGAGGCACATTAGCACATTTTTAGTTGAAGATGGACTTCCCAAGTCCATACAAGTGTTATTAAGGGGTAATTTTGAGGAGTTTATCATATTTTCAAGCATGAAACTATTTATCGAACTAAAATTTTACTGATAACTAACATTTTATAACCTCATACACATTTAAATATCCCTTGGTGACAAATATATTCCATAATCAATCTGTACAAGTCATTTATTGAATTAGAAATGTGACTAAAAGGTGTTTTTTGTATATGAAACATGGTAAAAGACTAATTTATGACTTAAAAACACCTTAAAACATATCAAAGACCATATTAGGACATTTATAACACAATTTGAACCTTTGACCAAGTTTGACCATAGTTGACTTTGGTTGACTATGCAAGTAAAAGGAAGATAGGCTTATACCAAGGCTAGAACAGGGATGGGTGAGGTGTTTAGACACACATGAGACCATATTAGACATATGGGAATTTTTGAAAAGTTTAAATATGTATGGGTAGACCCAATTTTACCAAAAATAAAATTTGGTCAACACTTTTGACAATTCCTAGGGGTAACATGCTTACCTATGTTAAGGACCAGTAGCCTTATCCCATCCATTGGGAAAATGGAGTCAAATTCACTCTAAAATAGTAGGATTAGACCTTTAATTGACTAAAAATACAACTAATTGTACTCAAAATACACAAAAGGAAAAAACAACACACAACAAGACCAAGAAAACACACAAAGCAAAGGCACGCTTGTGCTACTAAGCACTTGGGTAAAACAAGACACAAAAATGATAAAAATAATTATATACATCTAAATAAAAATACCTCACTTCTTGGATCAAAAGGAAAATATCTCAAATTTCCTTCCTCATTAAATGAATGAGGGTGCCAAGCATTCTTACTTTTATATGTAGTACTAGATGGCTCATGCTTCTCTCTTGCTCCTTGGCTTGGCATGTCTTGTGATGGAGTCATCACAAATAAGTATCAAAGGTATATGAACTCTTCTTGACCTTGGAAACATGCCTCACACTACTATCCCATTGTCTTATTATGGTAGATTTGCATTTTTATGAATGGAATAACTTGTTGAAAATCTATGTCTTCTTAAAAGACCTCATTATCTTTCACATTTGTTACAATCTCTTAAAAGCCTTCAAGAAGTGTTGTATCATGTCATTCTAGGAGTGTTTATTTTTCAAACTCCCTCTTGGTGTTTTTAGGAGTAGCTTCACATGTAGTTGTATGATAAATCTTCAAGTCATCTTTAAAATCTTCATAGTCATCATAGATTGCTCCATCATGGTTTGGAGTTTCTTGATGGTGATGCCCTTCAACACCTACTTGCTACTCAATAGCTTGGGTTTATTTTATTAGGAGTTTTATCTTCTTATAATCCTCATATTCCTTAAACATATGTATATATATCTACCCCATGTCTTCTTCTTAATGCAATGGTAGATTTACCTCTTCAAGTTTTGTTTCTTCAACCTTAGGAGACAAAAGTACTTCATTGGAAACCTCCTCTTTCTCATCTCCAACATATCCATAGTCATGATAGATTGGACACTCAAAACAATATAACACTTCTTCTTTAGCATTTAAGATATCTTGAAGGACTTCAACTTGTATCTCCCTTATTTTAAACTCTTTACTCTCTCCTTCTTTGGGTTCCAAAACAAACTCTTCCAAGACCTCCTCTTAAACACAAGAAAGGTATTCTTCTTAATCATCACAATCTAATGTTTCGTCACAAGAATTCAGATCTCCTTAATCTTTAACCCAATCTAAAATTTCCATCTCATTCTCCCTTTTAGTGGTACCAATGCTAGGCATCTCAAAACCAAGAACTTTAGCCCAAGAAGGATTCCAAGGGGTAATGTGTTCCTCACAATTAGAATCTGATCTCTCTTCATTTAGTTGATCCACATTAGATCCCCATGCTATAGGCCCTTTGAGATAGAAGGTGGTATACGGATGGCATAATGGGTTAATTAGAGGAGGTAAAAGGATGGTTTTAATAGCTTCATTGACTTCAAAATTCTCTAGGATAGATGAGATCTTATCCATTTTGAGTTCCAACTCCTTAATTTGTTTTGTAAGGCTCTATTAAAATAGCTTTTCTTGAGAGGAAATAGGATCTTCATTAGGAAAGGGAGTAAAATAAATTTTTGATGAAGGGTACAAAGCTTCTTGAGGAGGGGTGGGAGGGAGTTGAGTAGGTTTAGTCTTCTCTTCACTTCTAACCTCTCCACTTAGACATCCTTTTTCTTTCTTTCCACAAGCTGCCACTACTTCCTTCCATATTGGGAAACTAGACTTAGAATATTCTTCATGAGAATGAGATGCAAATGAATGAATGTCACACTTAGAGACCTCATTTTTTTTGTCATGATGGATTGTTTTAGATGTTGGTTTTCCAACTCAATCTCCTTGTCAAGATGAGCCCCCAACATCAACCTTGTTCTCTTAAAATCTTCTCCAACAGTGGTGGTATCCCTCTTCCTTTGGCTGATCTCTTAGATGGACCTCTAAGATAGAAAAATTTAGGGAAGGCATGAAGGACTTGGAGCATTTTTAAAAATTATTGGATTGTTATTTTGAATTGGTATGGTTGACACACTTGAAGGCTATTTTGGGGTGTATTGGAGCTGCCAATACTGAGCTAGTTCATGAGCTTTCAATCTCTCTTCTAGGTGGAAAATTAGACCACAAACATCAAACATATCACTTTTAAGGCCTTGCCAATTATCTCTTTAAATGGGCATCCATTCTATCTTTAATAGCTCTAAAACATCCCTCACACTCTTGACACAATCACTAGGGATGACTTGACCACAACCATTTCTAGTATCAAGGTCTAGCATATAGTCCTTATAACTAATGAGAGTCTTCTTAAAACTTGCAATGGATTTACTTAGAGAGGAAATAGGTGGACTAGGTGAAGCACAAGATTGATAGGGTTGATTATAGGCAATATAGGATTGATAGGGATCATGACAAGATTGGCTAAAGATTTTTTCATATTGAGAGGGAATAGGCAAAGATGGATATGTCACCCCAACTTATGTTAGGACAAATTCAACATCAAAATTATCTATGAAACATTCATGAGAAGACCATATAACAAGAAAACAACCTCAAATAGAGTTCCTAGACTACATGACTAGTAGATTTATGCTTGGACTCACCATTGGTGCTTAGTGAAATTGCCACTAAAGGATGGTATCTTGAGGAGAACACCAAAACTCCTTAAGGAATAGACCTTTTAGTCCCATTGGGCATGCCAAAAACTATTTTCACTTGAATTTTCACCCCTTGAAGAGATGACAAGTCTCTCCTCATTAAAGTGGCACAATGGAACCACCTTAGGGCTATGGGTGACCCAAATTTGAGGTGGATCTCTAGATTAGGGCTATCTCCCTTGATGTACCACTATAGATCAAACCTACTACTAACTTTTGGGGGGTGAAAATGGAGAAGGATAACTAAAAACAAATCTAATGTAGGAGAGGTGATACACCAAATATATGGTCTACTCACACCACTTACAATGCACTTGGAACCAAAGAGAATCCCACAGATACACTTTATCCAATTCAACACTCCTCTTTTACATCAATGTTTAAAGCATGGGGTCTTGAAGAGATCTTAGGCTAGGAGGACTTAGACAATAGGTATTCTATAAACACTATTGAATATACTACTCACTATATCTACAATCCACATTAGGCACTTGTTACTGACATACAAAAGAGAGATCATAAAACCAGATAAAGCACTACAAAGAATAACATGTGAAGGTAAACAAAATACATTCACACAAGACCAAAACCATAACATGTACTTAGTGAAATATTAAATGAGGTAAAAATGACATTATTCATTAGTTAAAGGCAAAAAATTAGTAATGATTCACCATAATTAGGTGGAGAGATCTATACAATAGCTAAAAAGGCTAGTATTTATAGAAATTATGAGAGGAGAGAGAGAAAAGGAAGCTCAAGAGTCACTAAGAAACTTGTCAAGAAAGGATAATGAGTTATAACTATCATAGAGTTAGGCATGAGATAGGTCCTATAAGGAAAATATGGAAAAATGTCTCCCAAGTCATCAAATTTATCTATATGTGACATAGATGTTCTTTTGCTTCCACATGAAACCACCCTCATGATTTTCCTTCACAAAAATACCTCACTAGTGAATAGGGTTAAATATGATGATTGATGTGAGGGGGAGGGGTTATTAACAAGCCGTCATAGTCATTATATTGGTCCTATATCATTAATATTCCTTTGACCATGATCAATCATTTATGACAGTGACAAATAATGCCTTCCCATGCACCTCTCACACCTTGCATTAAAAATGCATCCAATTATATAATTTGATCCATGAAAAAAGAGGAATGACACCTGTTAAGAGTGTCTAAGTCATCAAATTCATGAATTATGCCTTAAAAAGCTTCCCAATTTGAGTTTCACCATTTCACTAAGCGTTCATCACTTGTTCATTGTGACTGGCTGAGATTAAAGAAATGGTAAGCACACTTAGGAGATTAGATAGCTTAATATATGGACATGAAACTTAGAACAAGTCCCAATATCTCACCTAAAAGTGAGTGTATCCTTTGAAACATATCCATACCTATAAAACACATAAATATATTAAAACAATACCTATTTTAACCCATTCATATAGGTAGGGCACACCTCAGTTTCATGGGTCAGGTCTTTGGAGAGTCCTTTACAACTTTAAATCACTTTCAGGTCACTTTACCCCATTTTGATGCTTTAATTTCAATATTTCTTCCATCAGGTCTTAGAGAGGGTTTTTTGAGGATTTTAGAGCCAATTTTGGTATTATCCTTTGTTCATAAAGGATACACATTCAAATTTTTTTTAAATCCTTATAAGATAATCCTAGGAACCTACTCTGACATTTATAATCACCTCAACTTTCCATGCAAACTCTCATGGAAATTCTGAGCATTCAAACTGGACATTCGTGTCTTTCTCCATGCATTCTACAGGGTTTAGGTGCCTTCTAGCCAAGAAAATGTATTTTTATGGAAATATATACAAAATTATGGATAAAAAACCTCTTATATCTCCCAAAAAACATGATTGAACAAGTGACAAGCTTCCCTCATGTCAAAATTGGAACTAACTTCTCAATAGGCTCTAGGTCTAGTGTTGGCTCTAAGGCCTGTCTACAAATTTTGATGGTTTAGACCATCCAAATGAGATTTTTTGAGTTATATAGGTTAAAACATATCTATTTGAATTACCCAATCATGATTAAATAATATATAATTCTCAACCAATTCTACACATGAAAATGACCTCCTTACCTAGCAAGAAGCTTTACCATCTCTCATGGTGTTGACTGCAACCTTAGATGCATATAGTACCTTGTTTAGTTTTAGACCATCATAAAAGTTTTTTTATGTTTATATATGTGTTTACCAACTCCATAAACCTTTTATAAGGTCAAGATATTCTCTGGCCAATGTTTCTATCCTCGTTTAGTAAGAAGTAGGGTTTTGTGTAAGGAAAAAGTGCCCGACCTCTGAGATAAAATAGAGGCATGTTTCCTTATTTTATTCTAAAAAAAATATTATATGGAATTAAAAAACTCATCCTAATTCCTTGTACCAATTTTCATCTCCTGAATCCAAGGGTATAGTTTCTAGCTTCCTCAATTTCCTAGGTAGACTTTTCTTAGGTACACTATCTGCAGGGTATGAGTGTTGACTGTGTTTTACACAAATTTGAACTCTCTTGACATTATTTTCGTGGAAAATGTGTCTATGAAGGTTTAAATAACTTTTATTAAGGTCTTAAAACTCCTATTCACCCCTCAAACCTACCCTTGTTCATCATATGCATGTTGAAGACCTCAAACTAGGCTCTCTAATATGGACTGAGACACCCCTATCTTTTTTGCTTGTAGGTGAAATTTCATGTTTTTAAAATTATAAATGATGTTATAAGACATAATTTGAATAATTTAGCTCATTATTAATGATTTATACTTGGGTATCACAAGTAGACCATGTTGATAACATAAAAGCATCAATCCTCATATGTCACTATTTGTCTAAGACACTGTACTGCTAATGACCCCTGTAGGTGATCAAGTGTATATTTAGGTCTAAAAGTCACATAAAATTCCTCATTTATACTTTTTATGTCTATTTAAAATCATATGTGTCACCTTGACTGGTCCACAACTCCATTTAGACACCTTGCTTTCAACCCTGTATTTATGCTCAGTTGTAGGTGTTGATTTGCCCAGTGTACGGGTAGGGTGTGAGCTTGGGGAGGTCTCAAAACATCTACCCTCTCTTTTTATGATATATTGAGATTTAAAAATTACTTTATCCACCATAAAAACTATTCAAGCATGAATCATGGTTTGAAATTGAAACATTTGGGTGAAAAAAGGTCTTTTTGGGTCACATTCCTGTAGGTGTTACTGACTATCCTCAGTGTGTGGTAGGCAACTTTGGGCATTAAAATGATTGTATTCCTCTTAACATATTGATATCAAAACTTGGTGGAGGTCTTATCCCAGGTAGATTATTTAACATTACTCACTTATATGTCGTGAGACTCTTTCCAAACATGTTGTATATCATATTGAAAAAGCTCCCGGGCCTTTGTTTAGTGTTTTTAGAGATAGAGAGACCAAATATAGTCTTATCATCTTTTGATCATGGTTTGCCTCTTTCATTTCTCATAATATTAAAACTACGTCTACCATGATCAAATTCAATGCATGAATATTTTGAGGGTAGCTTCCTTAATTTTTTCACATTCTTCAAGGGTTCCCTATTCCTTATCAATGGCTTTCTGTAGGTGGTGATGAATTGTAGTAGGTAGTGAATACAAGAATGGTAGGGAGCATTACTATGATCATCTCCATGAAATATGAATCAACTCAACTTATATAAATTCATTCTTAATGTCTCCAAGATATTGAAACCATTACCAAAGCTATTATCAAATCACGATGCCATCATGGATACCCCTATAGGTGCACCTTTTTTGAATATGCAGATAATGAAGGGAAAAGTGGAAAAGGTGCATGGTTTAGGCCTCATGGTTCTTAATTTGGTAATAAATTACACCTTCATAGCTTAAAAACATTTGAGACACATTAATTTCCTTCATCTTAACATGGAAAACCTCTTTCATGGCACCTGTAGATGCATATTTTGAGCAAAAGGTAACAAGGATGATCTATGACCAAGAACAAGCCTAGATGAGGATTATGAGTTCATGAGTCGTCCAAAATCAAGAATATGATGGGAAAAACTATGGATATGTCTTTAGAAACATATGAAACCATAAACACCATCAAACCAAAGCAAATAATTTTGAAACTATATCAAATAATGACCCCTCTTGGATGAAGAAGCATAAAAAGGTGCCTAGCTTCTTAATGAGGATTAATAAAGGAGAGCCATGAAAATAATTTTTTTTTCCATGAATTTTAATTATACTAAGGCCTCTTTCAACCCCAAAGAGCACCAAATTCACTTGTATGGCTTGCACCAAGCATTCCAAATTGACCTTTCTTGGCTTGCAAAAGCAAAAAGGAAGAAACAAAAGTTAAAACTAATCTTTTAAACCTTTATTATATATAAAAATAATGATAATAACTTTATGGAGGTGAAAAGGCACATTACCATATTTTTAGTTGAAGATGGACTTCCCAAGTCTATAAAAATGCCATTAAGGGGCAGTTTTGAGGAGTTTATCCTATTTTCAAGCATGAAACTATTTATTGAACTCACATCTGATTGATAAATGACATTTTATAACCTAATACTTGTTTAAATCTCCCTTGGTGATAAATTAATTTCACAATCAATCCATACAAGTCATTTATTGAGCTAGAAATGTGACCAAAAGGTGTTTTTGCATATAAAACATGGTAAAGGACGAATTTATGACTTAAAAACACCTTAAAACATCTCAAAGACCATATTAGGACATTTATAACACAATTTTAACCTTTTAATAAGTTTGACTAAAGTTGAAAAAACTTAACTTTGGCTGACTAGGCAAGTAGAAGGAAGATAGGCTTAGACCAAGGCTAGAATAGGGATGGGTGAGGTGTTTAGACACACATGAGACCCTATTAGAGATATGGGAACATGTGGAAAGTTTAAATATGTAGGTTTTGACCCAATTTGACCAAAATTCAAATTTGGTCAATAATAACCTCATCTTCATAGCCAATTACACACTCTAAAGATCAAATCAGAAGAAAAAGTATAAGCATTCCTTAGAAGGGTTGTAACTTTGTGGGATTCATTTCATTATTTGGGAAAAATAGTGATAGATGATTCTTTGGTTCCTATAGTCCTAAGAGCACTACCCCCCACATATAGAATATTTGCGACCACTCTGAATGTCACAGGATAGAAACTAGCCTTTGAGGTGTTGGTAAATTTGTTGCAACAAGAGGAAGCTATGCATAATTCAAAGGAAGAAAATTAAGAGCATAAAATTGCATCAAATCAAAAGGGGAAGAAACCCATGAAGGGTCCAAATAAATCTCCAAAGTAGAATACATAAGAAAACCAATAAGGGCATAAGTCACATTTTTCTAAAGCATGTCAAATAGGGTCATGACTTAAAAAATTATTGGTACAACACATTTAAATAGGAATAATAAAGCAAGAATCCCTCTTCCCATAAGTCACCACAAATAGAAAAGAAGCAACCATAATAACAAAACAAGTGGAAACAAAATGATTCTAAGCCTCAACAACATGTCAATGTTGTTGAAGATAGTTATTATTCAAATGAGGAATATAGTTTAGCTACTCAAACACATGAGTCTACCAATCATCCAAGTGTAGTTTGGTATGTTGATTCAGGAGGAAGTAGACACATGACAGGGAGAAAAGATTGGTTTTCTACTTTGACAAAAATAGAATCAAAGAGAAATGTTACAGTATAAGGTAGTGGTGACATCAAAATTCAACTTAGAAACATAAATTACAAAATTTAAAATGTTATTTATGTTCTAGGACTTAAAAAAATCTATTGTCTATTAATCAACTACTTGACCACAACCTCATGGTTAAATTTAATCACCAAAATAGTCAAAAGTTTTGCCACATCAAATACAAGTCTAGGTATTTTAAAGTGATTACCAAGGATTCTAACATTGGAAAAATGTTTTACCTTGATTTTATTCAAAATTATCATCAAGGACTTGTGGTCAAAGATACAAAACTAGGAAATTTATGGCACACAATATATGGTCACTTGAGTTATGGTTATTTGGTTTAATTGAGTAAACATGATACGATTCATGGTCTTCCCAAAATCAAACAATATTTTGATATATGTACCAATTTTTTAATAGGAAAACAAAGAAGAGCTCCCTTTGGAAAGACTAAGTATCACTAAATTGGTAATTTGGACTTGGTGCACACCAATCTTTGCAGACATTTTGCTCCTCATCTCAAAGGGTACAAATACTTTCAACCTTTTGTTAATGATTACTCATAGAAAATGTGGGTATATTTATTGAAGACTAAGGATCAATATTTTCAAGTCTTCAAAGAATTCAAGGCTATATTTGAAAATTAAACTGGTAGAAAAATCAAGACCTTCCACTCAGATCATGGGGAGGAATACACTAGAAATAATTCTTAGCTTATCTTAGTATAAATGGAATCAATCAATAATTATTAACTCCATATTCACCTCAGTAGAATGGAGTTGCATAATAGTGTAATAGAGTCATAGTGGAAATGTTTCATAATATGGTTGAGGATGCAAAATTTCCTAATACATATTGGGTAGAATCTTGTCACACTACAATCTACTTGTTGAATAGGTCACCCACCAAAGCTCTTGATAGAATCACACCATATGAATCTTGGATAGGGAATAAACCAAAGGTAACTCACCTTATAGTTTTTGGTTGCAAGGCATATATGCATGTTCCTAAGAAGAAAAGAATGAAGTTAGATAAGAAAATAAAGGAATTTATTTTTGTGGGATACATTGCACAATCAAAGGCATACAAGCTCCTTGATCTAAAAAAAATAAGGTACTAATCGACAAAGATATAGTGTTTGATGAAAAGAGTGGAATAAATCCACCTTCTACATAGGTAAATGATATAGGAAAAAATCCTATAATATTTTCAAATAGTGATGGTGAAAGTGAATTAAAATATTGTCAAATAGGACCTCCAACACCACCACCTATAGTTAGAGTATGCCCAAGTGGTATACAAGTATTATATGAGATAATAACTTGAATGGAGTACTAGATACATCCACTTCAAGACCAAGGACTTTAATCATGGCTCAAGAAGAGGTTAATATGGCCCTTATGAGTATTGTGAAATAAACATATGAGCCCTCTATAGTAATATAAGAGCTATAGTCTATACTTTGGAAAGATGCCATGGATGCAGAATATCGATCACTGATGAAGAATAACACTTAGTAGCTTATTAATCTTCCATCAGGGAATAAAGATATTTGATTTAAATGGATATGTAACACATAGTAAAAAGTATATAGAAGTATTGATAAGTAAAAGGCAAGGCTTTTTGAAAAAGGGTATGCTAAAAAAGAAGGCATTGACTATGAGGAGACTTTTACTCCCATAACTAAGATGAAGACTATCAGAATGTTTTTTGCTATGGTTACATAGTTTGGATGGAAAGTCCATCTAATGGATGTAAAAAGTTCCTTTATCAATGAATATTTAAAAGAGGAAGTCTACATGGCTCAACTTAAGGGATTTATGGCACCTAATTAGGAATAAAAAGCACGTAAGCTTATCAAGTCTTTGTATGGGCTAAAATAGGATCCTCAAGCTTGGTACATCAAGATTGATGAACATCTCATACAACATGGATTCAACAAGACTCCATATGATCCTAACCTTTACCTCAAATAACGTGGGGGGTAGGAAGTTGTTATAGTGATTATTTATGTCAATGGTCTAGTCATCACTGGTAGCATAATGAAGATGATCAATGTAACTAAGAATGATCTCAAGCAATCATTCGACATGATAGATCTTGGGCTACTACACTATTATTTTGGTTTAGAGGTATGGTAGAAATAACATTACATTTTTATTTCATAGATGAAGTATACCAAGACATTACTCAAAAAAATTAGGATGATGGATTGCAAGCCTATTATAACACCTATAGAGGTAAGACTTTAGTTGTCTTGTATAGATCCATCACCAAAAGTGAATGCAACTCTCTATCGATAGATGATTGGGAGTCTCATTTACTTGACATATACTAGGCCAGATATTAGCTATGTTTTTAGCTATCTTTCTTGGTTTATTTAGGAACCAAAGGTGGCTCATTGGAAAGTGGAAAAGTGGGTATTGAGATACATCAGAGGTATAGTTGAGTATGGCTTAAAGTATAAGAAGAATGATAATTTCTTCTTGATAGGATACATGGATGTAGATCATGAAACTTCTATTGATGATAGGAAATCCACTTCTAGATTTGTGTGTGAATTTTTAGGATCTAGTCCAATTTCATGGGGAAGTAAGAAGCATAATTATGTTTCTAGATATTCCACAGAGGTATAGTATCATGCTATAGTAGGAGCTATCTATGAAGTGATATGGATATGTCATATTCTTTCAAGACTTGAAGTTACACAGACTTAGCCTAAAATTCTAAATTGTAACAATCAGGGTGTTCCATATTTTATTCACAATCTAGTGTTTCATGAGAGAACTAAGCACATATAGGTTTAGATTCATTTCATATGTGAACATGTTCAACAAAACAACATACAAGTCTAGTATTGCCCCACTTAGGATCAGTGTGTAGATGTCTTCACAAAGTCACTTGCACATGATAAGTTTGAGGTATTTAGAAATTCTCTCTTTTCTCTTCAGGATATGATCAATTAAGGGGGTAATGTTAAAATAATTAATCCTAACTATTTTGTAATAAATTTCTTAAGGTGTTATTAACTTTGATTAACATAGGTTAGTTACATGGAGTATTTCCTAGGTGTGATTAATTGTGTGGTGAGTCATCATCCCCTATAGATTAGGATATTTAATCTCACTTCTTGTTGTATAAATAAGCACCTCTAGTAGTGATTTTGTTAATTCAGTTAATAAGATGTTAATTTCTATAGTAGCTTCATTCTAAAGACTAGATGTTTTAGCTAGAAGAGAATTGTAAAGGTGTGAGTTTTCTATGCCTAATTAAGTCAAGATATAATCATCATCTTGACACTAAAGAATGAGGATGGTAGAATAATATTCTTCTATCATATTAGGGTAGGTAAGGGAAATGTATTTAGTTTATCCATTGTTATGATACGTGAGAGGTCTTAGGTCTATAGAAAAAAAGTTGGGGGGGATGGAAATGACATCATCTATCTTAGAGGTAATATTAGATGATAACACCATGATATGTTATACAAGATTTGATAATGGGGTAAATTTAGGAGTGGCTTCATGATTTTTATTAATCCTAAGGCCATGTTATTTGTGGGGTTTCCTAAAATATCCTAGCATGACATTGTGTGGTCATTTCTCATAATGTCCCATACCAAAGCCTTTCCAAGTGCATCATTATAAGTACATCTAAGTAAAATGTGGCTGTCCAAGATAAATTTACCTTCTCTTTAACTTCCTTTTCTCACCCTGAATTTGTGTTTGATTTTTGAAATCATCTTGACTTTCAACCTTCTTCAAAAAATAATCAACCTTCGCTTTATGCTTTGCAAGCCAATTGACTCCTAGGATCACATCATATGATCCCAATGGTGTTGCATAAATATCTAATACTATAGTAAACTTAGGTAACATAATATCTACTTTGACTAGACACTTGTCAACTTTGACCTTTAACTCATTAGCATATTGTATCAACCATGCATTTGCCATAACTCTAGCCTTTCTAGATAATTCAGTAAGCATTCTAGGAGCAATGAAACATTTTGTAGTTCCCATATCAATCAAAATGTAAATTGAATGATTTAATAAAATACCTAATAGTTCTATGGGTGAAGTTTGATACTCAAGCTATTGATTATCAACAACTACATGAATCTTCTACTGAAACATACCTTGTTGAGAAGCTGAACCCTTATTCTTCAATTTGTCTTGAGGACATTCTTGAGAAAAATGGTCACTTCCACAAATGAAACAACCTCAAACTAGTCCTCTCTTCTTTGTCTATTGGTTTTCCTTAAAACCACCCTTGAAACCATTACTAAGTTTCCTATTCCCTAAACCAATATTAAACTTAGCATTTTGATTCTTAAATTGACCCTTAGAATCTCTGCTCTCCTGTTTCTAGTTCTTCTTCTTTAAAGTTGGTTTAGAACTTCTAAATTTCTTTTTGAACTTATCTCTGACTTGGGAAAGATATTTCAATTTTTATTCTTACTTGACCACCTTCTTGAACACCTGATCCATGGTGGATGGACCATACACATCTACATCATAGCCAATTTAGGGTTTCAATCCCATGATGAATTTCTTGATTCTGAACCTCTCATCTACATAATATTGAGGTACATACTTAAGAATCTTGGTGAATTTCTCCCAGTATTCATTTCTTACAAATCCCCTTTCTTAAACTAGCTGTCATATTTTTATTAAATTATAGTTGTGGAACCCATCATGACCAACACAATGTCATAAACTATGCCTAAGTGGTGGTGGTTGAGTTGAGGTTCATCTCATACTTCTTAACTTCCCACCAAGTCACTACACTAGCAAGCTAATAAACTACACATATTACTTTCATGACTTTGGAATAATTCTAAATCTTGAAATAATTCTCCATTTCTATCGCCATGCTTTAGCTCCATCTCCCAAAATAGTTCCATCAAACTTGGATGGATTCACCTTTTTCATGTCACATGCTAATTATGTAGCTACATAAGCTCTCACATCTTATGGCACATCTTCATTCCTATACTCTTGAAGATATTCTTGGTCATTAATATGTTATTCAAGTTCCTCCTAAGCTTTTTCCTCTTCATGACCATGTACTTCTTGTTCTAAGGCTCTGATTCGATCCCTAGCCTCTTGCATGGTTACTGGATTTGGTCCAACTTTGAAGCTTGCTTAGTGGTAAATTTGTTTTGATCAATAGGGGGTTTGATATTCAAATTTCCCTCACCTCTTGGTCTAGGCACACCATTGTTCTTCCAATTTATCAAGAGAATAAGTTTGCATTAATAGACATATTGAGTCTTAGAGTTTGAGCCTTAACTCTGATACCACAATGTAACAATCCTACTAAGTTTTAACACAATATAACATTGATTTTTGTTAAAAATTAAATACACATAATCATCAAATATATTTCATCATGAGAAACCTAACTAGTGATATTTAACTAGCTTTATTAATTTAGTTAAACAAAATATTTATAGCTAATCCACTTAGCTAGGGATCACCATGAACATATATGAAAATCATAAACAATACTAAAAAACTAATAAATACTGCATCTAATCATAAATGATATAGTACAAATTCAGCCATGACTGATATAACATTATAACCATTATTTTATAAGTATAATACATAAATGTTATAGTTCTAAGCAATACATAAAAACATCTCAATGGTAAAATGTGATTTGAGCAGAGTCTCCATGACTCAAGAGTATCTACAACTCATGTATCAATATGTAATCTTAAGTGTAGTCCCTAGTATAGTACTCTTGTTGGGAGGGAGAGCATCATCTGAGCTCTTTTCTACACCAACCATGGACCATATATCCCACACACTATCTCCCAAATAAGGGGATGGTCCTCCCTTTATAGATGGATAGATAATGATGATGCAAGAACCCAGAGTAACAAACTAGAACTCATGTATTGAAGATATATAATACATAATGTAAATCATAAATAAATCTATTCTAATATGATATTTTACAAATATAAAAACTATATCAACATATATAATGATAATGTTTAATAAAAACATTACTTTGGCCAAAGTTTTCCATAATAAATCATCTCTAGGATCAGTGAAATTTATACACAACACTTAATTAGATTACACCTCATCTTGCATGGATGGCACTAATTAAGTTTGTGGAATCCATCCATTGCTTATTTAGGGTCATAAATGCAAGATTTGGTAAAATATAAATAATATAAAAACTAACAAAGTCATTCAAAATATTTCTCTTTAGCTAATCAAAATTATGCTAAGTACAAAAATATCACATACATTCATTTAGTCCGTCAAATGAAATATAATGAATCCATAATATCTAGTCTATTAAAATAATAAAAAAATCCAAAATAGCCTTCAATATAACATACCATCTAGATAAGGATTTTCTAGACTGCTAGTTACTTAAACCACTAAACAACTTATAATATTATTTAATCATGAAACAACATGATCTCACAAGCTTAATAATTTTTTCATATTCTACATACAATAAAATTCAATCCAAAACATAACAATAGACTCTTTATTTAAACTCTTAAATACTATATTTAATGCTTTTATACAACATTAAAATATAAACAAGCATTGTTTACACTGTTATGATAATAACACTTATATACATAACACAATAGTATACATACATATACATATACATATACATATACATATACATATACATATGAATAATATATTTATTCCCCAATTTGTTACTCAATCAACAATCGTATTAATTATACTATATATATATATATATATATAAATTCACATATTCAAATACATTATAAATACTTCATTTTATATAGTATACTACTAAGATGACATCCACTATCACTTGTCTTAGATTATACTATATACAATAAGTATATAATCAGCTTATAAATAGAGGCCCCATAACCTCTTATTTTTTTAAACTGAGGAATTCCCATTGTATTTGATAATTGAAGCACACATAATTTTGACAATAAAACACAACTACTTATTTAACCATCAAGACTAGTTAATCAAATATATCCAATCAATGAATTTAAGATTGCCATTTAAATTTAATGCATATGAGGAAATTTAACATACAGTCAACTATATCCAATTAGGTATAGTTATTAAAACAACTACATAGTAAACCAAACCCAACTTAGATTAATATAATATCGCAGACTTGGTAGAATAAAACTATACAAAACAAACAACTAAACCTGCACATTCAGTCCTTTTTTATTGACTATATATTGCATAGCTCAAGATAAATCCAAATACACAGTCACATCCAAATATATGAATAATTCATATATTTAATGAACATAAATAACACTACACTTTACCATGAATACTATAATAATTTTGGGTATATTTCTATGCATAGAGTTGAATGCATAATATACAGTTAGTCATTCACCTACCCATACCCGTGTTACATAGTGTGACTAACCAAAAATTCCCAAATCTATATATAAGCAAGTATGTATAATATAGGAATACATAACATAGTTGAGAGTTTAACACTATAATTTTTCCTTGTATATAAATTCATTTGAATCTAAAGCCAAATAAATCCAAATCAATTCCATAACCTCAAGTTTGCCTATACAATTATGTCCATCCATTAAATTTATTAAAAATAGTTTCTCGTTAAATCCTTATGGTTCATGATATATGTATATATATATATACATATACAAATATATATAAGTATACATACATATACATACATACATATATATGTGTGTGTGTGTGTGTGTGTGTGTGTGTGTGTGTGTGTGTGTGTGTGTGTGTGTGTGTGTGTGTGTGTGTGTGTGTGTGTGTGTGTGTGTATAACATCAAATTTAACCAAGTATATACTTCTATATATATTTGTGTATATATTCACAATCCTTGAAAAACCACATTTTAAACCTAAAAGTCTGAATTGGTCTACACAGTCAAATAATCATATAAATAAACATTTTCAAGTCTATATTTCAAAATATCTAAATGAATATTTATCAACCTGGTTCAAAACAACTAGGTTGAATTGTATTGTATATACCCATTAGAATAATATTCTAGATTAAACAGTGATATTCAAATTGCAAGAGAAGTTTAGGATAGATCTTTTAAAATCCTAAAATAATCATGGATAATTCTACAGCTCCACCCAACATTCTTAGGTTACCCTAGTTGGATGTAAAGTTTTGTGGAGATCGAGCCTTCCATAGGGCCCTACATACAACCCTTCAAATTTTCCAAATATTTCTTGTAATTGAAAAACCAGTAACCTTAACAATTTAAAAACCCATTCAATATTTTATACACAAAAATTGAATTACAAAACCTACCTATGAATTCCAAAGAATCCATATCTAATCCTTTTTCCTTCCTTCAAACTATCAAATTCTTCTCTTTTTGTATACTCTCCTTTGTATGTAGTGTGTTGTCACTTTCATAGCCCCCATTCTCTTATTTTTATCATTTTCCATTAACTTACTCTCCACCATCAACAACTGCTTAAACTAATTGAATCAATGCATGCCCAAATATCTCAATAGAACCCCTTTTTGTTTCCCTTCACCACCATGTAAATACATAGTAACCTCCATGATTTTTTCTAAAATAATGCCTAACTCAAAGTCAACAAGTGGTTAGTAACCCTAATCACTCAAAACTTCTTTTTAAATGATTAAAATAATCATTTTATAATCCTAAATATAATTACATGTCATTGACTTCTCATTATTCCCTTGTCAAATTCACAAATTGACCAACAACCAAATAAAAAATAGTTATAATCTTCATGCTATACCATGTATGAATATCAATTTTGTCAATAATAACTTTCCATGCAAACTTGACTACTCGACTAACATATTAACTATATAGTATGGCAATACTAATATATATTCAAAGACTATAGTTTTAACGTTACAATGCCATCCACAAAATAAAAACTTTACAAATACACTGATTTCCTTAAATCATTTTATAATAATAACCAATGTCTAATGTACCTTGAATATGAAACCTTTGATCAAACATTTAATCAAATACAATATCTTTTAAAACAATGCTATTTATCCTTCAACATTTAAATTAAGCATATATAATATCATAATAATAATATTTAATTATTATTATCTAAATCTTATAGATCGAATAAAAATAATAGAATTTGTCATAACATCATGATGTTGTACTACACAATCATACCTAATTAAGGTAGTAAAGTAAGTAAAACATATATGAATTTACTCAATCAACCAAGTAATTATGTCAAACAAGATAAACTACGTACAATCACTAAATTAGTGAAATCACTCAAACATATCATTATGATACCTAACAATAACTAGATTAGTGAAAACATAAAATATCACAACATTCATTTAAATGTAAAACAAAACATACTATAACTATCTATCAAACAACACAATCATGAAATTTAAATGTGGTGTGTGCAAGGGTTTCTAGATTCATTAAATATCATCCCCTAATGTCTTCATCTAAACCACCCTCTCTAATGATGCTCTCCCTACGTCACACTCTGTGGGATGAATCTGTCTTGCATCCACCTCAAAAAAATTAAGATAGTTACCTCGAAACATCATTACATCCATAAAATAATGTTGTATAATTAACAAACATGATCACAATGTACAAAATATAAAACTACTACTAACTTATAGAAAACAATCATGTAAAACTATCCCATAATCAGTTTATGCCATAAATTTTAATCAATCATTAATTAATCAACTAATCAACCATAATAATCCATGGATCAAATAGGTTATATATCTTATATAAAAATTGGGATGTGACATGTTTATCTAAATCAGACTCTAACTGACTTTAGCCAATTTTAAATTTAATAAACTTGATCTAATTGTTATGTTTCTAATAAAAATAAAGTCATTACATGATTTAGTGCTCAAGGTAATTCCTTTTATAATATTTTACATCATTATTATTACATTATTTGTTCTAAATGTATAATAAATCTAGATATATAAGCCTATGGTTCTTTCAGCTTTATTTGTGTAAGTTACATTCTTTTAGTTATAAAAACATGTTTTACCAATAAAAATTTATAAAACCATGACCATTTCAATTCAATTTCACTATTTGAATACTTAATTTTTTGGTTTACCAATCACCCATATTAGACCTATAGTTACGGTACTTTAAAGACCAATAATTCAGATTAATGTTTAAACAAAGATTTCTTATGGTGCATCAAAATTTACAAGGGTTCTAAGAACCATTCAATGCCAAATCAAGTTTATAATAATTACAAAATTCATTTATTGAAACATGAGAAGTTTAATTTATATCATGACTCAAAATGAGAGTATCACAAGACTATACTAATGCTTTAACCAATGAAGCCAACATGAATACAATCTATTATAATAATATAATTTTTTACAACTATTCAAAACCTATATCCTCTATAATCTAGGTTACAATAACTTTCTCATAATTTTGAGATAAACTAATACCAAACAATAACTCTCTTTACAAACATCTATAATAACAATATTATTTAATATCTTTGTGAGACTAAACTGGTTTTCCTTTTCCTACATTATGACATAAATGATAAGGGGTTAGCTAAACAACTAAATAAGAGATTCCTCCCTCCTAAATACCTCATTTTTCCAAATTAATATACAAATTAAATAAATATTGAAGCAATAAAACATAACATACTATGATAACTTACATGTGATAATTTGAATAACAACCCAACCATTGGAATAAATATTACACTTCAACATCATACGACACCTAGCTTATTGGTAATCAAGTTTGACACCAATCATTATAAAATTAAAATCTTATTATACAAACAACAACAATATACCATTACAGATTGTAAAATAGCAAATTCTCATCAATCCCATCATTACAACATCATTTGATTTCTACGCACCCATCTAAATGTGATATCTATGATAGAGTAGACCCCTAAGGGGAAACTTAATCTTTAAATTTGAATTTCACTTCAAAAATATTGGAAATAAATCCATATAGATAATGATCAAAAGTAAAAGCACAAAGACCTTGCAAAATATGTCAAAGAGTGTGCCGAATCTCCCTAGCTCATATCAAAACTAATCAAAGTTACAGGGATAATTTTCCATTCATATACCATAGTGGCAAAAAGTTTATTTAACATAATTTATTATGCCAAATGAAGGTGTTATATACAGTGAAATAAACCTCAACAAGATTTTTTTCACATTAGTGTTATGTAATTAAAATATAAACAATAGTCCACTATCCAATTTTCCATTAAGGATAGGATAATTTTTTAATTTCTATTTGCTGAAAACTGATGACTATAATTTATATCATAACACTTTAATTTGATATCCAAATATCACATGTATAACCCTCTTTATCTATATAATAATATATTTATTCTTAAGTAATTTTCAAATCATTTATTAAATATATATATATATATATATATATATATATTTTTTTTTTCTCTCAAATATATGATATATTCCAAAATATACATATATTTACATATATGAAAATATGTATTTTCAATACCCAAAATTATAATTATATCACACTCTTTTGTTGACTTCTATGTTTATATTTATTTTTTCTCTTTTATATAATTATAAAAATAATATCCCTTATATATATATATATATATATATATATATATATATATATATATATTTATGAAATATAAAACATTTCTTACAATCATATTTATATATTTAAATAAAAAAACAAAAACATTTTACTACCTATTTATTCATTTTCATTTGTTTATTTTTATTAGATATTTATTAACCTTATATATATAATTTCAAATATATATATTTTTAAATTTATGAATACATTATACATATATGTATTTAAAACTTTGTAAACCCTATCTAGGGTTTAGGGTGGCGATCGACAACCCATGGCCGACAGTTGGGGCCGTTGCCTCAACCATGACCATGGCCATTGATCGAGCCAATCCAGGGGTGGGGTGGGTCAGTTGGCCCCTCCCCCTCCCCTCCCTATTATGGGAGGGGGCTAAGATGGCACAACTGCCCCACCCTCGCCCCCATATTACATAATAACAAGATAAATAAATAAGTAAATGCAAGCAAAATTTTTTTGCATATTTTTTATTAATATTATTTTAATAAAATAAAATTTTTAAAATAATAATATCTTGCTATTATTTAATGCATATATATATATATATTGTTAAATAAACAACCATTAAATAGATGAAACAAGGAAATTATATATATATATATATATATATATATATATATATATATATATATATATATATATATGTATATTTGAAGGAAAAAAAGAACAACATATTTTTAAACACATTCATTTTCTTCATTCAATATCAAATTTGTTTATTAGTTTTAAATAACTCAAATTTTTAGAAAGAAGAAACCCCTTGCATGTTTTTTTGATCTCTTGCTTCATTCTCCTTCACCACTCGCTTCTCCATCTTCATTCTTCATTCTTCATTCTCCCTCCACTTGTTCTTCCTTGGCCAAACCTCCAAAAATGGATCCTCTCTCCATTAGGTAAAATTTTAATGGGAAAAGCCATGGTTATTTTATAATTTTATTTTAGGGTTAGGGTTTCACTCCGTTATTTTAATTTATTAATGGGTTTGTCATTACTTTTATTTTTATTTGATTAGATTAATTACCCTAAGAAAATAAGTAATAGACTATATTAAATTTATTACCAAACCATTAATACTATTTAACTAATATTAACATATAAATATGTTCATACGAACATGTATATTAATATTTATAAATATGGGAATTATAATATATAAAAGTAATTATTTATTTATTCTAAATTATGAATAAATATACACATTTATTTATTTAATTTGTTTATCTACATAGTACCATTTTAATATGCCTATATTTATATAAATATGTATTTATATATAATCTCATTTATTCCCATTCTTAAATGTTACTTGGGCTCAATCACAAAATAATAGTGTTATTATTCCCATTTTTAAAACTAGATTTTTGCTATCGAAATAACAAGAAAATTGTAAGTTAAATAATCAAAACCAACTTAACATAACATGGAAATTTTATGGTTCAAGAAACATTTTTGAATTAACATAAATCCATTTTAATGGATAACCTGACAAGATTGACTCATCTACATGGAAATCCCTAGAAGGCATAAGTGACATAAAAAGTGATAATACAAATTATTATTATCTTTATAAACATATAACCCAAAGTGGTCCTACATGAGTTATAATGAACCTAATTCCAAGTCACAACAACAAGGTAACTAATGTCAAGACTAACAACAAATCATAACACATCTTGATCACACATCATCCATAAGGACACACTTGACACACCAATAATCCAAATGATATCACGTCATCATGAAACACTATAGAGCTTGAGAAGGTTATTGCATTCACCCCCCTTAAAAAAGGAATCATCCTCAATGCTTCCAAAATAAAATCATGTAGTGGAATAAACCACATTTTCTAATTATATTAATTTATTACTCAGTGAATCCTCATGATATTACAAAACTCAAATAGTTACTTTTCAAATGGTCACAAAAAGAAATGATAACACAAAAATGCTACTATCAATATTATGATATGCTATAACATAAGTTACTATTCCAAATTATTCTTGTACCATCCCATGGTATAATAGGAATATGAAAGATAGTGTCAAAACATGGAACCAATATAATTACTGTAATACCATTCAGCTATGCAAAGCTGAGTCAACTGTTAACTGAACATACTACCATGTTGTTTTTACTGAATAAAATATCATAACTTTAAAGAATCTTTATATATCATATACACTACCAACTAATATTATGAACTATCAAGATCATTAAGTTAGATTAAAATCACTAATCCACTATAAGATAATATTGTATCCACTATATCATCAACTGCATCATCAACAACATCTCTTCAAACCTCCTTGGACCTCCCAAAACTACTTAAACCTTCCAACTACTTATACCTCCCAAAACCTCCTTAGATCTCCCACCTCTTTAGACCTCCTAAATAAATGGACATAATAATATATATCTAAAGAATAATCAACACCACCTCTAGTGGTTGGAAAAGATGGTGTCATGAACCTATCCTACATAAGTTCCCATCTCAACTCAATATATTTAAAATCTACTTCTTCTCCCCCACACAATGCACATTGTGCATAATACAATATATATGTAGAAAACACATGAACCAACATTCATCAAAAAACCAAAATACCATAATAATTTTGAATAATCAAATGTCAAAATAATCAATTTAAGATTCAATAAGCTAATTAAATCAGAAAAGTAACTTAGAAAGTTGTAAATCAAGTTCAAAAGATTTTGGCACCCATAAACAGAACAAGTCCAAGTTACAATTTTTAAGTCATTAAAATAAACAAAATTCAATTCAACTACAATCACATGTAAATATATTTAATTCACATTCAATTAAAATAACTTATAAATGTTCAAAACTTAAAAAAAATAACAAAATACAAATTTAATGTTTAAATACTAGTGCTAGTTCTCAAATTAAAATTGAAAACATCACATTAATCAAACTACGTGACTATAATAATCACCCAAAGGGGGAAATAATCAATAAAACGCAATCACCTCCTAGAGGTGAGAGAACAAAAATAGCTCAACTACTTCCCTAAGGTAGAAGAAAACATCACATCATCCTCCATATACCTCCCAAAAGAGCAACATGATTACCTCCTAGAGGTAATAATGTAAGACTTGACTACCTCCTAGAGGTAGGAGAAACAAAAACAACAGTAATCCTCCCTACGCTTCTTAGAAAGAAGTGCTGATGTAACTATGTAAACATAGACCAATTATGAATCTGATGCCTGGCACACACTACCAAAAATACTCCAAGATTTTTGTCAACTATCCCAAAGTCTCTGAATTAGTGAATATACAAGTCTCTCATTAAATAATATGTCATTTTTGATTATTGTACTCAACACAAATGCTTTTTCAAAAAACACTATGTTCAATCCCGGTAATCTTGTTCAAATGAAAATTTATAATATGTATTGATAACTCTCTTGTAACATCAATAATTCAAAGATATCTATAGTTGTACTAACATAGTTAGTTCACAAGGATATATTATTGGTCAACCTCAACTATCATGTCCAAAGTAGAATAATCATATATATATTAAAAAAACTATACTCACACATAAAACTTTTATTCCATGTTGAAATGAACACCCAAGTGAACTATAATCACAACAAAAATGGTCATCTCAAGAGAAATAAAATAGCTTACTAAGTCTCTCAGCAGGTAGGAAGGTACTTTCATTCTTCATAATGAAGATGGGGACACAAAAGTAAAATATCAAGACCCTATATGTACACTTACTCTTCACTCACTTGTGAGTACACACAAGGTTAAAAATCCATAGCTCAAGGATAGGGTTAGAACTTACAACACTCTTATTTAAAACATAAGGCCTTCAATTCATATTAGGTACTAATTGGTTATATAAAAAACAACATGCACAAGGTTAATAATGCACTAGGGTTAACTAAATTCCATAACTACAACAAAATAGAATAAGGAATTTTTATAACCTTATGACTTACACTTAACAAAGATGAACAACAAAATACTAACTAGATCATACTAACTTAGAGCTACCACTACTAGTGGTTTGACTTAAAAATAATCAATTTTATTATATTGTTAACTATATACACATTCCATTATTAGAGTCATATTCACTCAATAAACTAATAAATAATAATTAGAAGTATATGTTAAATATATTAAAATAAGTATTTACCATGTAGAACATACATACATATAAATTTAATCCATATATAGCTATTTTCTACTAAGGAATAGTAAAACTGATCAACATGAATATCCATTAACGAGGCACATGAGCAATACAATCAACCAAAAAAGTTCATCAAGTTATCATTCTATTCGCTCAAGGGTCTAATGATCCATTGTGGATAGATACTCTACCATAATAACAATTAAATAACAAATGAGTTCTCTCTAATAATATGCTCCCATCCACCAATGGATTGAATTCTGCGATCATAATCCATTGATTCCCAACATAATCCATGTCAAGAATACATATATTCTCACTATGCCATCTCACCTGTACACAAGTGAGAGAAATTTTCTAAATACATGTAGTTGAAAACCAAAATCATAGATCTATAATCATTTAACCATGCTTTGATACCAAAATGTAATGCCCAAAAAATTCACCTAAATAAAACCCATAAAAACACTACTATTTTTTTTCTCTTATGCAACACTAACTCTGCACAAATAACACCTCAACCATTAACAAAACCATACTGATGCACCTATTAACTACACATATTCTAATCCATCATCCATAATTAAAGGTAACCCTAAAGGTATAAAAACACACTCAAGGTATGTTATATATAATGTAGACACTCACTTTCTATCTTAGAATGAGAGATACATAAAGGAATATGACAAGCTAATTGCGACCAAGCCGTGTCAACTACACTAGATGAAGAGTGAAAGAATAAAATAAATTTATATACTTAAGGAATTCTAATCATATCTTAGGACTAATGATACCAATATTGGAGTTCATCTTGAATGGTATAGAACGTGATCCAATAATGGTTTATTGACACATTAGTTTTTCAACTACCACTGTAAGTGAATTAAAGTTGTGTAAGCAACCAAACTCCTAATAATCCCAACCTAAAGTAAAATCATTTTAATACCCATGAGTACACTAATCAAGGTTAACCATTCATGTTGAATTTTAAAATATCTAACCATGGTGCATACAAACTTGACTAGCACACCCCACAATTAACTTATAATTTCATTAAATTGACTATCAAATGGCAATGGATAAAATATTCCCATGAGGTGAAAATTTATTTTGGAAGGTATTATATATTCTATTAGCTATAATATACCACCACAAACTTAGAAAAATAGTCACTAGTAATTTAAATGATAAAATAACTCAGCATTCCAAATAGATTTTAACACAAATTATTATGCTATTCAATTTCTTGAATAAATTGGGTTCAAAATTGATTCAATAAAAATAGTAAGAAACATCCAATATTGATAAATCAAAGTGTTTTTATTAATTTAAAGGTAAAAATAATTACTACCAGCCACAATTTTCACTTAAATATTATTATAAATATTTTTGATAACTCAAGTTTGAAACGACTTTATAAGCTATAAAAGAAACTAGATGTAAAAAATCATCAAATACCTTTGGAGTTTGATCCACCATAAGGTATCAGAACAAGGTAGAAAATTTATGGTTATGGATATCAATTCTCATGATATAAGTTTAGAGCTTAAAAGTTTTAGTTTTAAAAAATATTTAGTTATTCTATTAATATGATCCCATTTTTGGAGTGATTTCACAAATTAAAATTAGAACAATAGAAAAATTATGAGTAAATTCAATTTATAAAAGAGTTATTAAAAATAATAAATGATCATGTTTTGGTTATTTAAAGTTACCTATTTTAATTTATATATAAGAGGAAATGATATCAATCCCCAAATCTAAGATGCTATCACTCCAACTTCTTTTGGTAAGGTGCTTTTGAAGGGGTTCTGAAAGCTAAAATAAATCAACAAGAGATTGATTTTGATAGTTGCCACTAAAACTGGTCCCATCGAAGAACTAACATATGAGATACATTAATACAAGCCATTGAATTAAATTCTTTTAGGATATAGGTAAGGGTTCCAAGCATTCATTTATGCAAATAAACTAGTACAATTATTTATCTGAATCAAATTCCAACTGACTTGAGCCAATTTTCAATTTAATAAACTTGATCTAATTGCTATGTTTTTGATAACACTAAAATCATTACATGATTTAGTGCTCAAGGTAATTCCTTGTATAATGTTTTACGTGATTATTGTTATATTACTTATTCTAAGTGTATAATAAATCTAGATATATAATCCTATGGTTCTTCTAGTTTTATTTGTGTAAGTTACATTATTTTGGTTACACAAGCATGTTTTAACAATAATAAATTATTACAAAACTATGATTATTTAAATTCAATTTCAATACGTTAATACTTAATTTTCTAGTTTACCAATCACCCATATTAGACTATAATGATGGGACTCTAAAGACTAATAATTTAGATTAATGTTTATAGAAATATTTTTTGTAGTGCATCAACATTTACAAGGGTTCTAAGGACTATTCAATGTCAAATCAAGTTTACAATAATCACAAAATTCATTTGTTGAAATATGATAAGCTTTATTTCTATCACGACTCAAAATGAGAGTATTACAAGATTATACTAATGCTCTAACCAATCAAGCCAATATGAACACAATATACTATAAAATACAATTTGTTACAACCATTCAAAACTTATATCCTCTATAATATAGGTTACAAAAACTTTCTCACAATTTTGGGATAAAGTAATACCAAATAATAACTCTCTTTACAAACCTCTATAATAAAAACAATATTTAATATCTTTGTGAAAATTGAATTGGTTATCCTTTCCCTGCATTATGACATAGATAACAAGGGGCCAACTAAAAAATTGAGTAAGATATTCCTCCCTTCTAAATACCTCATCTTTCCAAATTAATATACAAATTAAATAAATATTGAAGCAACAAAACATAACTTAATTTAATAACTTACATGTGATAGTTTGAATAACAACCCAACCATTCGAGTAAATATTACACTTCAACATCATACGACACCAGGCTTATTGGTAATCAATATCAACACTAATCATTATAAAATTTCAATCTTATTATACAAGCAACAATATTATACCATTATAGATTAAAAAATAATTGATTCTCATCAAGTGAACAATAAAAGTAATCCCATCATCATAACATCATTTGATTTCTATACACCCATCTAAATGTGATATCATGATAGAGTAGTCCCTTAAAAGGAAACTTATTTTCAAATTTAATTTCACTTCACAAACATTGGAAATAAAACCATATAGACAATGATCAAAATTAAAAGCACAAAGACCTTTTAAAGCACGTCAAAGAGTGTGCCAGATCTCCCTAGCTCATATCAGAACTAATCGAAGTTACATGGATAATTTTCCATCCATATACCACAATGACAACAAGCTTATTTGACACAATTTATTATTTTAAATGAAGGTGTTATCTAAAGCAAAATAACCCTCAAAAATATTTTTTTCACATTAGTATTACCCAAGTAAAATATAAACAATAGTCCACTATCCAATTTTCCATTAAGAATAGGATATTTTTTAAATTTCTATTAGTCAGAAACTTGCGCCTTTATTTTATATCATAACGCCTTAAATTGATATCCAAATATCATATGTGTAACCCTATTTATCTATATAATAATATATTAGTTCTTAAATAATTTTCAAATGATGTATTACATATATCTATATATATATTCTCAAAGATACAATATATTCCAATATATATATATATTTACATATATGAAAATATATATTTTCAATACCCAGAAATATAATTATATCACACTCTTTTTTCGACTTATATATATATATATATAATATTTTTATTTTTTCTCTTTTATATAATTATAAAAATAATATATATATATATATAACTTTGTAAATCCTATCCAAGGTTTGGCCCTGTAACCGGTGGTCCATGGGCGATGGCTGGGGCCATAGCCCTGACTATAGCTATGGTCATCAACCGAGCCAGGGTATGGATTAGGTGGGATGGCTGGCCCATCCCCCTCCCCTCCATATTATGGGAGGGGATTGGGATGGCACAACCAACCCCCCATTACATAATAACAAAATAAATAAATAACTAAACATAATTTTTTTGTATAGTTTTTTATTTTATTATTTATTTATTTATTTTTATATATTAATAAAATATATTTTTTAAATAATAATATCTTGATATATGTTGTACCTGAAAAATCTCACTCATTTTTAGGACAACATATAAGCTATTTTGGTCTTGCAAAGACCAAAATATCTCTTCCGATTTCAAAAAATTGTTCTAAGCTTTCAAAATTGGGAATTATTCAAGCTTTTTCAGTCAAAGGACTAATGGTTCAATAGGTTCAAAGGATTTTGCAGGTGGGTTCAATCAAAAGAATCAGTTTCCAACACTTAGTCATTTTTAGGATTGGTTTAGCACCTTAGTTCAATAAAAAATGTCCATCGGCAAACATCTAAGTAAGGATCCAACCATTGAACCATTGAACCATTTCAGTTCAACGGGTTCAACAAGTTCAAAGGTTCAACGTCATCAATAAGAGTTAAGTGCTTCATCAAAGTTCAAAGTTTAATGGGTTCAAGTTTCAACAGGTTCAACGTGTTTGGTTCAATGAAGGAATTTCCAAAGGACTTAGCCAAATCAAAGGGAATGAACCATTGAACTGTTGAACCAAAGCTTGGTTCAATGCTTTGGTTCAATCAGTTAGTTCAAGCGACAAAGTTCCAAGGAGTGCCCCAAGAGTCAAAGACACAAGTGCCCTTGCAAAGGAAATTCCCGTGGCAAAAAGTGACTAAGGCAAACAAACAGACCAAGACAAAAGCCTGACATAATCTTGTGGATGCTGCCAAGTGTCATCTTCTGAGCCTCATTTCACTTTGTTTCTAAGAGCCGTAGAAGCTACCATGTGTCCTTTATAAGTTAAGTAGAACAAGCCAAGTGGCATCATCTGCATTTATCCAAATGAGTCCCGCATAGTTCTATAGTGTTTCTAAAATGTGACAGAAGCTGCCACATGTCATCTTCTGCAAGACATTCAAAAGGCATCCAAAGCTTTTAAAAGTTTAATGGATGCTGCCACGTGTCCCTCAAAAAGTCACAGCAAAAAGTGCCACGTGTCCTCACCTATCTCACAGTGGATGCTACCATGTGTCCTTCATCAAAGTCACAGTGGATGTTGCCACGTGTTATCTATTAAGACAGTATCAAAGTAGTGGAACCTACCACGTGTCTCTCATCAAATGCAGTAGAAGCCACCACGTGTCATCCTCTATGAGAAACTAATATAAGTCCTGAATACTTTTCAAAGGTAGCTAAAAGCTTAGTGGAAGTCACCATGTGTCATCCTCTACAGGATTCTCAAGAGGCAAGTGGAAGCTGCCACCTTTTCTGTTGTAACTCTGTGGAGAGCGACAAGTGTCTACATCCATGAGTCTAAGTTTTTAATATGTTTCAAAGCCTCTATCAATAAACATTTCTCAGAATCCCATGGAAGTTGCCACGTATCTTCACCTATTTAGCAGTGGAATGTGCCACGCATTAATTGCTAAAGACCAACAGAAAGTGACTAAGGAATAGAGCATCGAATTGAATCTAGGACCCAATTCAAATAACTAGAAAAGGAAGAGTGATGAAGGACTAAAAACATTTGCACATCGAATATGTTTCTAGAAGTAGATCACCAGGTAGACATTGAAGGATGCAAACATTCAATGGCATGACCCATTTCTCTACATTGAGAAAAGCAAATGGGTAAATGCCCCTAAATTCAAGCATGTCTTCTTAACATAATTCAATGCAACATGATGTGTTACTATTCTCGAGTCCTTCTTGAAGAGGCTATATAAGGGACTCTCTATTATTGTTTTAAATATCTCTTTCTGGCAATGAGAAATGAAGCTCTACCCAAATTAAAAGGCATTATTGAGACTTTGAGCTTAGATTGTTGATCATATTTTGTTATTGGAATAAGAAAGCAAGTGAATTTTTAGACTTTGTACTATGATATCTTTGTTGTTGAGGAAACTGTTCTTGTCTTTTTCCTTAATATATTTTCTATTCCTTTAATTCAACAAGTAGAATTAGTGAAAGTAGTCAGGAAGGTGTCCTGAAGTCAACTATGGAGAGAATTTGTGCCCCCATAATTGCCTTTTAGTGTGTTTTCTTTTTTATTTCTTTGTAAAGGACCTTGGGATAACTTTGTGCCCTCATTGTCCTTTGTATCTCACTCTCAGGCAATTTAGGTGGAGACTTTGTGCTACATCTAAATTTGCTAGTTACTACGTCCTTGGTTACATTTTGCTTTTATTACTAAGAGTATTCTTGTGGTTCATTGAATAGTACTTTTGAAAGAAGAGGAGTGCTTTTTGTCATTTCCCTTGAGATTTCTCCTTTGATCCGCATGCATCATCTCTGAAAAAAGAGAGATGGATGGTTTGTCTTACCCTTGAGTATTATTTTCTATATATATATATCACATCTATAGGGAACCTCCCCTTGATGAGAGGAGAGATTAGTCCCCTTTTGATGTGGTAAACCTACACATTTGGATGACCAATCTTCCTACTTTGGCTGATCAGACCTATTTTATTTATCAGTATGCTGATCGACAAAATATTCAACCAATAGTTTTTGGCGACTCCGCTGGAGATATAACCCATTATCCATTTATAGCCTTACCATTACTGCCACACTAACCAGGAAAGAATGCGCAGTTTAAAGCCTCAAGCTTCAAACTGAAGCAAGGCCAATTCTTTTCCATTTTTGTTTCACAATTTGGTAGATTCAAGGTATACATGAAGCCAAAGGGCTAAACATATTGTTGACCATGTATTTGAGTTGGTACAACAAAGTGATTTTGATCTATTTCCTTCACCATCTCATCTCCAATAAACTAAGAGTTTTCCTCTTACTAAAGTCAGATCTCCATTGCCAAACAAAGTATCTAATTCTACTGTTGATAAAGCTTTGCCAATAATTACCCCTTTGAGATTTGTTATTCCTCCTTTTCATAATCCTATAATGGTAGTTCAAGGCCCCTAGGGTAATGCTTTGGGTCCTCTCAATCTTACTCCACCTCTACATGAGCTTCCATGCAGTTCAAGGAAGAATTTCCCCAAATTCTATGGTGATGGGAAAGTTCATCCTGATGAACACATCGTAGCCTTCAGCATAGCCTGTGGCATAATTGGAGTAGAATTTGAAGATGTGGTAGTTAGGCTATTTGTAGAAATATTACAAGGTGCTACTACAGATTGGTTTTATCATACAAGCTCAGTCAGTTTCTAATTAGAATACCCTCAAAGCTAAGTTTGAAGCCAAATTCAAACCTACAGAAGATGCACATGTACTTTTGGCTCAACTTACACAGATGAAGAAAGAACCTCATGAACCAATGAGAGACTTCATAGCCAAATTTGACAAATTGAGGAATAAAATTCCTATAATTGCTTGACCTATAGTTGAGAACCTCAAATGCTTCTTCATTAATTCTTAGTTACCTGAAGTAAGTTTTCTTTTGAGACATGCTGGTCAAATAGATCTTGCTGCAACTCAACATTTGGCCACTAAGGTTGAAGATGATCTCATCTTAGCAGGGAAGATAAGAAGAGATCCAAATAGAAATAGATCTTTATCATCTTTTGAATATGCATCTACAAGCACCACACATCTAATGGTGCAAAAGTTGGCAAATGAGTTGCTTGCTCTTAAAAAGCAAATGGCACAAGGAATGTCTTCTACTCCATACAGAGATATGCCAAGAAGGACATTTCCAAATTAGTCATATTAGGGCAATGTTGCTAGGAATCAAGGGCAACAAAATCATCTTCCTCCCCCATAAGGGAAACTTGCCCTAGAAGCTCCTCCAACCAATTCAACAATGGGATATCTTGAAGTAGAATCATAGTTCTCTTTCCAGCCTAAATTGAATCAAGAAAATGACACTGATCTCCTTATAGAAAATCAAGAAGAATCAGCTGGTGACTCCCACATTGGTTTCTTGAACTACCAGGATGAACCCAAAAGCAAAGGAGAAGCTTTTGATGGATCATATGCAGTGTTTACTAGGTCCAAGAACTAATCAGTCTAGCAAGCTGATAAAGGGAAGATATAAGAGCAACCTCAACCAATAGTTATGATTGCTAAGTATGGAACCACTCTGCCTTTCCAGTCAAAAGATCCAGTGATCACCCAAAAGGTAAATACATCAATTTCACCTTCACCTTCTACTTTAATTTCACAAACTAGTCCTCCTCCCATCCCTCCTAAAACTCAAAAGGTTGAAATACCCTCCTCTATACCTAGCTTAATTCAGCCATTTGACATAATCGATCATGTCAAAAAGACAAAAATACAAATGTCTGAATTTGAATATTTGCAGTCCAATCCTAATCAATTAGATAAGTTGGTCCAATGTGTCAAGAACCAAACCATCCCTGTAAGACAAAAAGCTAAAAAGGTAACTCCTGATTCCCCAAGGAACATGCCCATTTTGAATAATCTTGTCATTACTCCTCTAGCTACTCTTGAAAAAATATAACCTTTCTATGTTTCCCTGTTAATAAATGGTCACAAGCTGAGTAACTATATTATAGACTAAGGTGCATGTGACAATGTTATGCCTACCAAAGTAGCTAAATCTCTTAACCTCATGTTGACCAAGACCTTTGGGAGATGTTTCTCCATGGACAACAAGAAAGTACCATTGCTGGGACAAATCAAAGATGCCCAATTTGCATTTATAGACTTTCCAAACAAGAGAATCAAGATGACTGTCTTGGTGGCTGATGTCCCAGCATCCCATGGCATTTTGCTTGGATGAAAATTTTGCAAGTACGTGGGAGGAAAAGTAAGCATGGACCTGTCTAAGGCAAGGATCCCTGTACAAGGCATAGTGAAGAGGTTGTTCCCTGAAAAGGAGGCAAAATATGTGGTCACCCAAACATTAGCCCCTAAAGCTCAAATTCTTTTTAAATCCTTAGGTATGGGTAACTACTTTCTATCTATAGATGAAGTGCATGAAGCCCTTGATATGATTCTTGAAAGTGTCAAATCATAAATTAGTTCAACTAAAATAGTAGAAGAACTAGTAGGTTGTAATACAGATGAAGAAGAACCCTCCCTCTCTAATAAAGGTAAGTCTAAAGAAAAATCAATATCTGATGGGGTACAGACTCTAAAATTTGATGGCAGCTGCTCCTCTACTAGTTTAGGAGCTGGGATTATGTTGATATCTCCTCAAGGAGATATGTTTCCTTCATCTTACAAATTAAAATTTAGCAACACTAACAATACAACTGAATATGAATCTCTGTTGCTTGGATTGAAGGTTGCTAAAAAAAAAGGCATCAAGTTTCTTCATGCCAAATGGGATGCTGAATCAATGGTTTGTCAAGTGAGAAATCTATACCAAACCAATAATGAAAGATTATGCCACTAATGCAACCTAGTTTGGGACCAAATTGAAAGCTTTGATGCTTTCAACATTTTTTCCATACCCAGAGAGTCTGATGATAGAGCTGATGCACTTGCTATTTTAGGAACTCTCTTAGTTCCTCATTCAAATTTCAAAGAAGACAGGTATACTATTGAGCTGATTTGTAGACCAAGTGTTCCTGACAATGCTGATCATTGGCAAGTATTCAATGATGATCATCAAATCATTGCCTTCCTAGAATAAAAAAACAATTTGAACAACTACGTTTTGAAGGTAGTGAACCTTAAAAGTATGAATCAGCCTCTGAATCTAGTTAAGATATAAATGAAGAATTCTTACAGCTAAAAGGAAATAAGATTTCCAAAGGCCTAGTTTCTCTTGAGAAACTGTTTGACAAGCATGATAGATTCATCAAACAATAACAAATGGATTCAAGTTTCTCTCAGGGATTCGATCAAGTAAATTTGACTACTAAAGAAAATCCCAAGATGGTTAACATTGGTAAGTGCTGCACCCTTGAAGAAAGATTCAAATTCACCACTTTACTCCATTAATACATAGATGTCTTAGCATATTCTTATGAAGACCTAAAGTCTCTCAGACCTGATGAAATCTACCATGACATTCCTCTCAAGGTTGACTCAATGCCCTATAAGCAAAAATCTAGACAGTACAATCTAAAAATATCAGGTACTATTCTGTCTGAGATACAAAAAATGTTAAATGCTAGAATCATCTTCCCAATCCATCATTCCACATGGATTGCAAACATAGTGCATGTAAGGAAGAAGAGTGGCAAAATTTGCATTTGTGTAGACTTCAAGAATATAAATCAGTCATCTTTGAAAGATAATTACCCTTTGCCAATTATGGATGAAGTGCTTCAAACAGTGACAAGTTCAGAGATGTTATCAATGCTAGATGGCTTCTCAGGATATAATCAAGTCAAAGTGGTGAAGCAGACCAACACAAGACTGCATTCACCACACCTTGGGGTACATTTGCATATAAAAGGATGCCTTTTGGCTTGATAAATGCTGGTGCTACCTTCCAGAGAGAAATAGACCTGGCTTTCAAAGATGAGATAGGTAAATTCATAGTGGTATACCTTGATGACTTGACTGTCTTTTCAAAGCATCGATCTAATCATGTACGCCACTTAAAACAAGTGTTGGAGCATTGCTATTAGAATGGTATTTCTTTGAATCCCAAGAAGTCTATTTTTGGAATAACAGAGGGGAAACTCCTTGGACACATTGTGTCTAAAGAAGGCATAAATATTGACTCAGACAGAGTCAAGTCTATTCAAGAGCTTAATTTGCATACAAGTAAGAATGTATTCACTCTTTCTTCGAAAAGGTAAATTTATTATAGAGGTTCATTCTCAAATTTGCTGAGAAGACTAGACACATTATAAACATGATGAAAGGAAAGACCACCTTCAGCTAGACTAAAAAAGGCAAGTCAGCATTTCAGGATATCAAGACTACTATTGCCCATGCTCCTACCTTGGTTTGTCTAGATTACAACAAAGATTTCATCATATACAGCTATGCTTCTGAACATACGCTTTCAACAATTCTTGTTCAACAGGACAAGGAAGGTATGGAATATCCCATTTCTTTCATGAGTTACCCTCTCAAAACCCATGAGATGAAGTATTCAAATGTAGAGAAGCATGCTTATGCGCTGGTGAAAGTAGTCAAACATTTCCGCTTCTGTATCCTGAATTCACACATTACTACCTTAGTTCCTGACACTACAGTCAAGTATATATTATCTCAGTAGGAGTTTTGCATAAAAAGATGCAATTGGATTTCAAAGATCTAAGATTTCTATCTAGACATCAAGCCGATAAAGCTGGTCAGGGGTAAAGGCCTATGCCAATTAATTGTTGACAACAAGCTAGAAGATACACATCATGAAGACCCTGAAGTGGAACATACACCAACAGTCCTTTTTGTCTCCACTACTAATGAGTGGTATTCAGGTATTGCTCATTTCCTTACTTATGGTGAATGTCTTGCTCATTTGTCTTACAAAGAAAGGAGGACTATCAAGTTGAACGCTGCCAATTTTATCCTTTGGGACAACGGCTTATACAAGAGAAGCATAGATGGAGTATTCTTTCACTGTGTAGACAAAGAGCAACAAAGTCAACTTTTGAAATCTTTCCATAATCTAGCCTATGGAGGGCATTTTTTTGCTCTTGTGACTACTCAAAAGATTCTATGAGCTAGGTATTATTTGCCAGCTCTTTTCCAAGATGCACATAAGTGGGTGAGGAAATGTGAACTTTGTCAAAAATTTATTGAAAGACCCAAGTTAGCTGCCCTACCTCTCAAGCTAGTGATCATAGATGAACCATTCTAATAATGAAGGATTTATTTTATTGGGACTATAAACCCATCTTCAAGTGCTAGACATGATTATGTCCTTACAGCAACTGACTATTTCACCAAGTGGGTAGAGGCAATCCCAACTAAGCATGCTAATTTAGAGGTTGTATGCAAATTTCTCAAAGAGAATATCATTTCTAGGTTTGGAGTTCCAATCAAAATTATTACTGATAATGCAACTTGTTTCACCTCCCAAGAGATTACACAATTCTATTTCCATTATGGAATTATACTCTCTCACTCTTTTGATTATTTTCCACAAGGGAATGGATAAGCTGAATCCAGTAATAAGAACTTGGTAACTATCATCAAGAAGCTAGCAGATGACAATCAAAGGACATGGCATAAAGCATTGGTTGATGCTTTATTGGTAGACAAAATCACACCAAAGAGGGCAATTGGTATGTCTCCTTTTCAACTTATTTTTGGTATCAATGCTGAGATACCAATCACCTTAGAATTGCCAGCCTTGAAATTGGCAAAGGCAATTAAAGATCAGACATATGAAAGCTCTCTTGATAAGAGAATAATGTGCCTGATTGAGTTGGATGATTAGAGAACCATGGTAGTGGACCAAATTGCTGCTCATCAAAGTCTGGTAAAGGAACTCTTTGACTAGAAGGCCAAAAATCATGATTTCCAGATTGGGGATCAAGTCTTGCTGTGGGACAAAAGGAGAGAACCAAAAGGGATAGTTTGACTCCCTTTGGAGAGGCCAATTTATAATTCATTAACACAATGGTGAAAACAAATTTCTACTAAAATATCAAGATGGCACACTCTTTTCTCAGCCTCATAATGGGCAGCATTTGAAACACTTCAACTCTTGAAGTATCAGATCATTACATCTGTACATATGTATAGTTTTTGATTCTATTTTGTTTTGTTTGTTTCTA